>CM069862.1:23077412-23452412 GCA_036172795.1 Pelodytes ibericus
GAGATTCTGGGGTTTCCGCATTTTTGCCCAGAACTTAGGGTTTCATGGAGGGAGGAACAATCCTCAGAACAAAGCGGGTCAAAGTAAAGTTTTTAAGTTAAATGTTTCAAAAACTAAACACAAACAAATATATGTGTAGCCTGGAACGCTCCTCTAGGTTTTCATTAAAACTAGAGCCTGTGAGCTGGAAGCCAAAGAGGCATTAAAAGGAAAATACCTCCTCTTGTGCAAGGATTGTTTCTGTAAAATGAAATAAAAGAATAAAAAGTTTAACAGTTATGTCCCTTTAACAAGAAATATTAAATCTAACACAACAAATAGACCTTCGTGTCATGTTTGTACAGTGCAAAGAATCCTAAAAAAAAGTAGGTTATTTTCTTTATAGAACTATCATTAGAAAACACAGATTTTTCTTTTTTGTTATTGTCGTTTATTCCGGGCAGATCGGTGGAGATGTTTTGGACTTTGCCACAAGAGCCAAACGGAATCCTTCTTGGATTTGATCTTCGGAGAAAGACATTACGTTCCTGTGGTTTTTTTCCGAAATTAGCAAGGGATCATGGTCCTAAGTCCTGTGTTTTTCTTAAGTGCGATAAAAATGAAGAGGTGTGTGGAGATATCTGCTACAGTCCCGACAATCAGGTAAACTATATATACGACTAACTATATATTTGAATTTATTTGTTTTGTTTGCTTCTTTTTTTTTTTTTGCATCTTTTTTTCAATTCGTTAGATTGAATTGTTAATTATTAATATGTGCAGTGAAGCATTTAAACTATTATATTGAGGAATATAATACTGGGGATATTTTGCAATATTCATATAATTGAAAATAATCTATTCGAGTCGAATTGTTTCGTCTGATTTTTTTCCTGTTTTGTTGGTGCGTCTTCTGAACTGATAAATTAATAAAACATCTAATCATTCGTTTTTATATTTACTGTTCGTGAAATACATTTTTCATAATGTGGATCTTCAGAAGATAAATAAGTAAAAAGGCATTGGTTGGGAGCAAAGTCCTTCTGTTCTACTCCCCTGGCTTGTTACCATACTTTAAACAGATGGTAATGAGAATACAGATTCAATCATCAAAGGCAGTGGTAATAGAACCTATTATGATCATATCCTGAATTCTGATTTAAAAAAGTGGCTGACAAAATAGGAATGTGATTTGTGTGAAGTTGATCTGGGGGCAAGTAATGACCTCGATGGTCAGAAAACGAGAAGTGCTATCTGTGAGCCTAAATTAGAGAGACGTAGAATTTTGAGATGTAACAAAACAGATGTAATATTATGGCTGCTCTCCGAGGCTGTGAAAGGGGGCAAGGGGTAAGAGGTAACTGTGGTTCTCTTGAATCCTCGCTCCAAAGAGCAGAGGTATGTGTCCTCTCCAGAACAGATGTGCCTTATTATGCTCCCGCAAGGTGCTACACGCACCTATTCACAGATTAAACCATTTTGTACCGTTCAATTAGATGCTTACAAGGCCTAGATACTTTCTTTCCTGCATCCAGTCTCAATGCAGGTAGGCAGCAGGATACCAAGGTCTCCTAGGTCAATGATGGGACAGGGAAAAAAGAGGGATGAGATAGACATATCTCTGGGGAGTGCAAAGGAACTGGGACAATTCTTCTAATAGGGGAATTGGTTGACGAAGGTTCCGTGGCTATTTGTGGGGGTTTTTTTTACAACAGGAAATGCCCACCAAAAACAGAGGAAGTGCCTACTGAAAAAAAAAAAAAAGTGTTGCTTGTACAAATCCTCAAATAATCTCATCCCCCTCTGCACAAACACAGTACCACCTTGGGGGTATGCCATAAAACTGCCTCAATGTATCATTAATTCCATCCTTTCTCCAACTCTGACAATATCGAGTATTTGGAAAACTTACTTTATTTTCTCCATCGCACATTACAAACTCCTTTCTGTCTCCTTTCTACCTCCGCCTATCCCTCCTCTCTTATTTTCTCTTTAAGAAAGAAATAATTCTGCATAATTCCTCAAACTTGGGGAATGGCAGATTGGCGCATTTTAAAATAAAGCAATTACCTTCCTTGCATCAGTTTGTTTGGGTTTTTTTTTTTGGGGGGGGGAGGAGGTGTATAATTATTTATAGTAGAGTAAACTAGCAGGTCGGCGTTACAAATTTATTAAATTGTCTGGTTAGATCCCTTCATTCTGCTTTATTGAAAATCAATTCTTTCTTGGTCACAAGTGGGTGCTTGTCTTGGTGACAAGTAAGTGTGGCAGGAGGCGCTATCATTTGTCAGGAGTATTTTTAAATTATTGTGTTTTGCAGATTAATTCTTATATTAACTGCTGCTTAAGGTTCTGGATCAATATAGTCAACCACACCGTAGAAGTCTATAAATGGCTTTTTATTGACAAATGATGCTAAAAACCTCTCCTTTGATGGCACATTCTCACATAATGAAATAATGTACCAATTTGTCAACAACAACACTGCAGATCCAATGACTGGGCTATTAGTGCATTCAGTAAATTCTCTGAAAAGACGGTAATTAATACGAAAGCGTGATTTATCACGGGGCTCTGGAAAGAAATATCAGTTATCCTGGACATTTGCGATTTAGTGTGCACTCTTTTGGTTTAATGTCGGGGCAGTTATTGCGGGGCTTGAGAACTCCCTACCACTCTTAGCCAGCTAGTAGCAGGTGAGGAACCACCATCTGATCCTGCATCATTTGGAGAACTGCAGGTTCTGTAAACTATGAATGAGAATGAACGGTAGCCTGTAACCACTTGAATGGGTCTTCTAATGTTGCATCTAGTTGCCATTTGAATAGCTGTCTAAGGGTGCTGTCGTCCAATGTATCTGATAAGGGTAGGCATTAGTGTTGTTCATTGTAGACATTTACTGAACTTTGTGATGGACAATTTAATGATGTTCTATGATATTCAATGGAACCTTAATAGGACAAGGTAATGATGTTCTATGATATTCAATGGAACCTCCATAGGACAAGGTAATGATGTTCTATGATATTCTATGGAACCTTCATAGGACAAGGTAATGAAGTTCTATGATATTCAATGGAACCTTCATAGGACAAGGTAATGATGTTCTATGATATTCTATTGAACCTTCATAGGACAAGGTAATGATGTTCTATGATATTCAATGGAACCTTCATAGGACAAAGTAATGATGTTCTATGATATTCAATGGAACCTTCATAGTACAAGGTAATGATGTTCTATGATATTCTATGGAACCTTCATAGGACAAAGTAATGATGTTCTATGATATTCTATGGAACCTTCATAGGACAAGGTAATGATGTTCTATGATATTCAATGGAACCTTCTTAGGACAAGGTAATGATGTTCTATGATATTCTATGGAACCTTCAAAGGACAAGGTAATGATGTTCTATGATATTCTATGGAATCTTCATAGGACAAGGTAAGGATGTTCTATGATATTCTATGGAACTTTCATGGGACAAGGTAATGATGTTCTATGCTATTCTATGGAACCTTCATAGGACAAGGTGATGATGTTCTATGATATTCTATGGAATCTTTACAGGACAATGTAATGATGTTCTATGGAACCTTCCCAGGACAATGTCATGATGTTCTATGATAATCTATGGAACCTTCACAGGACAATTGAATGATGTTCTGTTATATTCTATGGAATCTTTACAGAACAATGTTATGATGTTCTATAATATTCTATGGAATCTTTACAGGACAATGTAATGATGTTCTATGATATTCTATGGAATCTTTGAAGGACAGTGTAATGATATTCTATGGAACCTTTAAAGGATAGTGTAATGATATTCTCTGATATTCTATGGAATCTTACCAGGACAATGTAATTATGTTCTATGATAGTCTATGTAACCTTCACAAGACAATGTTATGATGTTCTATGATATTCTATGGAATCTTTACAGGACAATGTAATGATGTTCCATGATATTCTATGGAATCTTTACAGGATAATGTAATGATGTTCTATGATATTCTATGGAATCTTTACAGGACAATGTAATGATGTTCTATGATATTCTATGGAATCTTTACAGGACAATCTTATGATGTTCTATGATATTCTATGGAATCTTTACAGGACAATGTATTGATGTTCTATGATATTCTATAGAATCTTCACAGGTCAATTTAATGATGTTCAGTTCAGCATTGGTCACGTCCTAGCATGGCTGCCACTTGTGCAATGTGGCTTCATCAAAAAACACATTTCAGGTGTTTAAACCTGTAAAATATCAATGACTGAAACGTGTATTTCAAGCCATAAAGGCCCAGTACAGGCTTCTTACTGACCCAGGGAAAGGGTTCTACCATATAAATCAATGAGGCGGCTGCTTAGGGCCTCACAGCACCTAACAGGGGAGACAATTATGGAAAGCACACCTCCAAATGTTGCCACCCAGCAACAAGGAACAGGGGCTTGATTGTTACTTCTGATAAGGCCCCCTAATACAAGAACTTACCATAAACAATATAATAGATGTCATAGAGCATTGCATGATGTCACGTGACCCTCGCCTAACATTGGTGGCTCCACCACAGTGACCTGGTTCCAAACCTGTCAATGTTGACCGGCATGGATGAGGCTGAGGGACCTTGTACTCCAATAGTAATAGGCCATATATTTATCTTACCTCCTCTGTCGTTTCCCTCCAACTGGCTGTGGATAATGGAAGTTGCATTTCTTGCAATAATTTGAATGACGTTGCATTTTCTAGCTCAGTGGCTGGCTGATTGAATTGGGAGTTATAGGGCAATAAACACCTGCTGCGTGACCTTCTCTGGGTTCCGCGTACTGTAACATCTGATGCAGACAGCCCTTTTGCAGCGTTCACTAGCTGCTGTTTCATTGTACAGCATGATCCTGAATAATGCTTCTATAATGATGCAGCTTTATTTATTTTTTAAACTGAGATTATGTTGTGTCAAAATGGGGGAGAAGGGTGTAATTTAGCAGTTAGTGAACAAATTCAGTTTCTAACCTCGCAGACTGTATGGAAGTTCAGTCTCTTTATACTCTATTAACACAATTACCGTTCTTTTATTTGTCATTTTTTTTTATTGCTACATCGCACTATTAGGAAACAGGGAACAAAAACGCTTCAGAGCATATTATTCGTTTATTATATTTATATTATGATAAACTGAACACTTTCAGTTTAATCACAAACTGTTTATATTGGTAGGAAACAAGCGGAAAAATGCCAATTGCCTGCCCTTCTGTAGCTTCCTGCCAGATGGATTGGCAACAGAGATATAATGATAGCAACACATGAATGTAGTATTAACCACTCGAGCAAGGATATGCATCGGATTCACAGAAATATAGCTGTTTGCTCTGAATAACTAATTTAATAAACTGAATTTCTAAAGTCAGTGTCAACTCCTATAATTCAATTTGGACACATCAGCAGACTTTTTTCTTTTTTTTCTTTTTTTTTTTTGGCTATCTCTCTTTCTCTGTTCCTTTCACATTGAAAATGGATGATGCTACAATTTTATACAGAGTGAAATGATCTTGCAAACTTGGCTGTTTTTATAAAATAAGAATATATATATATATATATATAGAATTTTATTTGGAACATCTTCCCCCCCCCCCCCCCCCCCCCCCCCACATCCCACCACCAAAAAAAAAAACGTCTTTTATTTACCTCAAAAGATATATATAAAGAATTAGTGCTTAGACTTGAAAACTTTAGAAATGAGTTGACCCTCAGACTTTTCAAAATACTAACCCTTTCGTAGACCACCAACAATATTCAGTAGGTTGACTGGTTCATCCATTATTATTATTAGTTCATTCATAAAAAAAATAATGTGGGTAATGAACCAGTAGTGATTGTGTATTGCTTGCTTCATCCTCTTCATCTGCTGCAGATTCAGTTCCTGGCAAGGTCAATGCAGCTGTTCTTCTGTGTACCATACTGCTGCTTTGGTTGTGCTTGAGATGTAAAAATCTGTGATTTATTATTATTACAGTTAGAATACAGTTTAGATTTAAATGAAAAGTTAGAAAAACCTGTTGAATTGTTAGGTCAGAGGGGCAGGGTCCTATTTTAGCATGACGATCGGCTAATGCAATGAAAAGTCAAATCTGTGCAGTGATAACATTTTATTTTCTTTAATAAATGTCACTAGGGACTGCACACAAGCTGTAGGAGGAGAGCACAGCATGAGGGGGTAAAATTGCACCAGCACGGACTATTTGCTCCAGCACCTGGTGCTCATTGCAGGTCAGACTAGGAGCGTTGAGTGGCACTTGACATCCTGGCACTCCAAAAACAATGCTTGATCGACATGAAACAGGCAGTCTATGTTGGGGACACTGGAGCTTTTTTGGAGTCAAAGATGGCATGGGCAGTTTGGGGCAAAGATGGCTCATTGGCATCATATACAGATGATAAGCATGACATGCTAAACTGAGTTTATGGGTTTATTGCCCATTGGCATTGCTCAACAAAGTGCTCTATAAATGCTTTAATGAAAGAATACAAATAACATTCCAAATTGAAACAATCGTTGCTCCATACAGCTCGATCAGGGGCGGACATGGTGTTTAGAATCTTATGTTGAGATCACTATGGATCAGCTGAAGGAAGATCTGACCCATCCAAGACTCTAAGCAATATGGCTGTTTGGAGAAAAAAAAGGCACTTCATTTGTATTCTCTGATTAAAGCATTTCTATAGGGTCAATAAAGAGAGAATTGCTTTGTCCTGATGTTTGAAATTCCCGTCTCATTCCCTGAGTAGACCCTTATATAAACCATCCACACTTGATACAATCTTTCCATAAAACCACTGTTTATTTTTTGCTACAGTTGTCCTTTAATATGCATTGAGAATATTAACTTAACATAGGCCCTGGGGGTGGTCTCTTGCAGGCAAAAACGTTTTCCTCCGGCCCTTGTGGGGGGGTCCACCCCCTTGCAGCAGGGACCTTTTACATGCAGTTCATTTAACCCCTTCATGCCGGATAGTCCTTAACAAACCGGTGTCTTCGTGATCAGCAGCCAGGAACATCCAAGCAGGGACCCGATCAGGGTCTGTATAGACCCTGTCAGTCCCTGCCCACATCCCGCAATACTTTGTGACGCCACGGAGGCATGCCCGAACCTGGAATTCCGGCAGCAGGGATGCCAAATATGTAGCGTATGACATTCAAAGTGGTCTCATCTGACACTGGGGACGTGTCAGATGAGACCACTGACACTCATCTGAACTGCAAACTGATTTACAGTATACATAAATGCCTGATACATATATTGTACAACATACAGATAACAAGTTAGATGGAACTGCTCCTTTAATGCATAGTTCTTGCAGTTCATTTCTCAGTTCAGTTTGAGTGAATATCCCCCATAAGGACCAGTGTTGAAAAAAGCATCTCTATTCTGATAGCTCATATATTTACACAATATACAGCGTTTTCAGCTATTCCCGTAGATATGTTTCCCCCCCCCCCCCCCCTATCAGATCATACTTCCCTTTACATTAAACAAGACATAATGCCCCACGACACCATCTTTAAGATCTTTTCTATTTACACAGAAACATTTGTTATGCTCGGTATGTGTATAAATAAAGGCCTTCTGATCAGTGCCTGTGTGCGCAAGCAGCTGTGTCTGATTTGAGTGAGTGACAGGCTGTATGACAGAGGAGACATATCTTCAATAGGACTAGACATTTAAGTCATTGTACAGATTCCCATTGTGTTAAACATTCCGTCAGCCTGTCAAATCGTCCTGACTTCACCGGTGACATCTTCCACACCATAACTAAGTGTTGTTTTTTTTGTGTGTGCAATCCGAACAGGTTTAGTATGAGAATTCTCATTTTTAGTGATATTGTTCCATTTTGGAGCAAATCAGCAGGCACGTGCTACTGGTCTCCGCAGCAACTGCTCCACTGCTAGACTCTACCTTCGTAAACATATTTGGGGCTATATTTAAATATTTGGTTAGGAAGTAAAAGAAAGGGCTGATTGAGTGCAGGAAGGGAACCTCTGGCAAATACTGAAAAATTGGAGACATTTTTTACAAAGAAATCCTTTCATGAAATAATAGAAATAAAGTACCGAATTGAGCCCTCTTTGCTTTGTAAAGTACTAACAAGAGGGCAGAAATGTTGAGAATCTTGTGAGATTGTCCTTCATCTGACCGAAGATGTCCATCCCCTAGACAGAGCTATAAAAGTAAAATATGTTCTATGTATTCCATCATTAAAACATTTCTATTTAAAATGCCTACACTTGATGCCATTGTTCTGTCAAACATAACTTGATTGTTTTCTTTGCCAATAGTTGTCTGTTAAGCCAGGTATTTTGTGGGAATTCTCAGCTTTCACGGTATAGTTATCCTTCTGCACAACAGGAGGAACACCCTCAGATGGCTCACATACACTGACGGCTTCGATTCACAGAACGCAAACTAACATTCAGTCCGGATGCCCATAGATCCAGGGTGGTCCTTCTCCTCTCACTCCATAAGGGAAGGGAGGTAGAGATTTCTCAGCTAACCCCATCTAGGGAGGCTGCTGTGTCCTAATCCCTCCATCTCAGCAGGCCTTCTACTTGACAGCTGGAGACTAAAAAACCTTCCTCACCGTGTTCTTCTACTTGACAGCTGGAGACAAAACACCTTCCTCACCGTGTTCTTCTACTTGACAGCTTTCTGAATGTGTTCCAAACTCAAGACTCAACCGACTAAGATCTCACTAACCAGTTTCTAAACTGGCGCCCTAGACTGGCAAACACAAGCTGGCGCTGCGCCCGTAAGATATTGCGGACTAGTTTGAGTGACCAATCTGAATAATCAAAGGAGAATGTACCCTTACACTCCAGAGGGGGCTATGTAACACTGTATTGCATAAAATCTTCCAAACATACCTGAAAATGTATTATTTCTTGTAAAATTCTTAAGATGCACAAATAAATGCATAAATACAAATATATAGCGTGTGTCTTCCTGTACCAGTGGTATACATTAAAATACATTTTCTGGAGGTGCACGTGGGAGATATAATAGTCGATTGCTGTATTTCCTGTGTGTGATGGATGTAACATGTATGATGTCTTGTTTAATATCCAGGAATGTTGCGGTGGAGTTCTATATGACAGAAGGGCTGGGTACCAGTGCTCTGAGGACGAATACATTGTAACTAGTCCAAATACATCCGTGGTGCACTGTGGGGGTCGTAGGTACCATATCCTGCCGGAACATCAGTGCTGCGGCAGATATTACACCAGAGTACAAGCAGGTAAGAACGGACATCTTCATGTGTTTTTATTAGCGTCTTTGATAACTCTGCATTTTGTTAAGTGCAGTGTTTTGCTCTTATCCTTTCACAATATTGTTTGATAAATGAAAATTTTGGTTATGTGCAAATTAGAAAAGAGAATATTATACTACACATGCAGTATTATTATTATTATTATTATTATTATTATTGGTTTGAAAAGTAAATTTCCTATTGGAATACATTATTGTAGATTCAAATCAAATTAACACAAATTAAACAGTACATGAGCTAAGGTATGTGTGTGAAAGCCGTGAACTTACTGATTTAATACATGGCCCAGCTTTTATGAGCCTAAAATACATGTGCGCAAGTACTGACGGTGCAGTCAGTGCTGTCTACTGAGCTCCTCCAAGCACAGGGCCTGTGTCTGACACACAGAGACAGACAAACAGAAACATTACCAGACACAAAGAAACATAGCCAGACACAGATACATAGCCAGACACAAAGATACATAGTCAGACACAGATACATAGTCAGACACAGATACATAGTCAGACACAAAGCTACATAGCCAGATACATAGCCAGACACAGATAAATAGCCAGACACAGATACATAGCCAGACACAAAGCTACATAGCCAGACATAGATACATAGCCAGACATAGATACATAGCCAGACACAGATACATAGCCAGACACAGATACATAGCGAGACACAGATACATAGCCAGACACTTAGATAAATTGACAGACATAGATAAGTAGACAGACATACAGAGACAGAAACACAGATGCACAGCCAGACACATAGATTATTTTTATATACTAAATATCTTTATTATTATAAAGTTATAAACTGATCTCCTAATCGCCAGACACATAGATACATAGTCAAATACATAGATAAATAGACAGACACACAGAGACAGAGACACAGATACATAGACAGACACATAGATATGAACCATTCGCTCCATCTAGTCGGCCCAATTTTCTAAATACTTTTATTAGTCCCCAGTTCCCTATCTTATATCTAGGATAGCCTTGTGCCTATCCCACGCATGCTTAAACTCCTTCACTGTGCTTACCTCTACCACTTCCACTGGAAGGCTATTCCATACATCCCCTACCCTCTCAGTAAAGTAATACTTCCTGATATTACTTTTAAACCGTTGCCCCTCTAATTTAAGACTATGTCCTCTAGTGCTGGTAGTTTTTCTTCTTTTAAATATACTCTCCTTCTTTACTGTGTTGATTCCCTTTAAATAAGTAGATGTTAATTTATAAAAAAAAATGATTGATAGATACAAAGACAGATACAGATCAATACATCCATAGATATTGGTTAAATGATTGGTACATTGAAATTGATTGTTCAACAGGCTAAACAATAGTGGAATGAGATTCATATAGAGGTTCTGCATGTGTCCCTTATAGATAATTCTAAACACTGTATCCAGTTGTATCGTTCTGTTATTTTACCTGGCATCTTTGCAGTGTGCATTGTAATAAGCATTAGTTCTGATCCCAGTTTTAGACAGCAGGGATTGGCTGGCAGCACTCTCACTGTCATACTTGGTATGTGCAAAAGGTACTTGGAATGCTGCCAATTCCTTCTGCACATACCCAGCCTCTGGCAAAGTAATTCATATATCACAATATTCTGAATGCTCCAATGATGTCACCAGAAAATGCTATCACCCACAAGATCCAGCACAGACACTTAAATAGTCTCATTAATCTCAATGTACTATAATGGAATAATTTTATTTTATAACCTCTATCTCCATCCAGTGGTCGTGTGATAACTAATCTGTGTTTACATCTGGGGAAGAGAAATGACCTGACCTGTTGTAAATCAGGCTTTAAATAGTACAAACTGAGACTTCAATACCAGAAAACTAGTGCTTAGCCTGGAACCTTTTAACCCTTTGGTTTCCAAGACAATGGGGAAAAAAAAACATGGGCAGACTAGATGGACCGAATGGTTCTTATCTGCCGACACATTCTATGTTTCTATGTTTCTATGTGTAACTGTTTCCCCCCTGGACCTTGTATTACATGAAAAAGTTGGCAGAGTTTAATAAGATTTGAAGTGTTCCACCAGACATTCTTAAATTTGACTTAATTGTCTTAATTATTATATTTATTAATTGTTTATTAATAAAAATTCAACAAACTTTTTTTCCAACAGTTTTTTTCCTATAATAGACACATATTAGCAATATAATAATAATATCAAGCAGAATGGGTACGTTCAGATATTATCTGGTTTTCCAGTAAGCCCTGCCCTTTAACCAACAACCCGGGTGATGTTTCTATTACCCCATTTAATGGTGCTCATTTTATCCACCTCAGTGAAGGGTAGAGTTGACCCCACCTGAAATTGAACCTGCAACCCTGAGGAATGAACAGATTTTTAGAGATGGTACATTAATTAACCCCTTCCCACTTACAGGAAGCTGCATGCCTATTTTTCAGTACCCCCGTCAGATGAAGACACTTTGAGTGGTCTAGGTCTGACATATATATAATCCTGCAAACACTCAAAGTGAGTCACATGTGTCGTTTCAGGGTCGGATTTCTGCCTTTGTGTCCCGGCCTATGTGTCCTCTTCCTCTGTGGCAGTAACTGCGGCACTAGGGCATTTAGCAGTGAAATGTGGGGCAAACCCTCTGCCCTTTCCCTGCCCCCGGCTGTCATAGTAATTGGATGATTCAGCTGCTATTTTTTTCTTTCCTGAATCGCCTCACTCTTGAGGCTTCTAGGAAAGCTGCATTGCCATTCAGCGAAACTCTGTGATTAGTTGGTTGTGCAGGGGTACCATGGATCTGAGGTCTGATTATAAGAAGAACTTGATTATTAGACAATGTCATTTTTTTTCCAGACTGTTCTGAAAAAACAAAAACAAAAAACTAGTCTTGTAATTGAGAAAATACAATTCTGCTAACACAATGTATAGATATTATAACAAACTTGAAAGAAAGATAAAGAGTGTTCTTCAGTATAGGGGCAGCATCACACAAACGCTTGACATGGTGAATGTAGAGAATAAGAAATCATCAAAAATAATCTATATATTGTATAATTGCAGAATTGCATGCCAATGCATAGATTAAAAAGTGTGTGTTGTTTTTTTTTATATTTCTCTACTGTTCATGACATCATCTGTGGCAAATTGCACATTTCCCATCAAAAAGTAGTTCATTTGCAAATCATGTCACAAATGATGTCATAAACTGGAGACACCACACACACATTTAAAATACTTTTTTATTGTAATTGTTTATTCTATACATTGACAGCATAAACATTGTTAAGTTAACAGTGTCCCTTTAATCTGGAACCTTATATCTAGCATGATGTTCATTAAACTGATACTTCCCTGGTGACCATTTAGAAAAACTGTTTTTTGTAGCTATACATTGTTGAGACATGGAGAGAATAAAAACACAATAGAATAAAGTGTTTTATATATTAACCCTTTAAGGACCAGGGATTTTCCTGGGCCAAGGACCAGAGCGTTTTTCAATTTTTAATATGCGGTTTTTTAAACATAATTTTCCTCTCTCTCATTTAACGCACCCATACAAGTTATATATTGTTTTTTAAAGGACAGTTAGAGCTTTCTTTTGATACATAAAAATTATTTACATTTTTGTATTGAAAAATACATGTAAAAGAGGAAATTTTTGGGGAAAAAAAAGTTTTTCCCCATTATTTTCCCAATAATAAGATACACAACTAGTGCAACACTAACCCACTTATCCCCCCTAATTAACTAACTAATAAAAAAGAAAAATATTGGTTCCCAAACCCCCCTAAAGAAAAAAAGACAGAAAAAAAACTCTGAAGAGTTCGATGTCAGATCCATAAAAATCACGCAACAGGCATGCAGGGGTTAAATTTTATTAAATAAATATATTAAAATTACCTTTATTTATTAAAAAAAAAAAACTTTATAGATTGCAAAAATAAAAAAAATTGTAAAAAAAATAAACTAAATGAGGGCCATAAAGTGGAAGGAAACTGATCACAGTTACAAACTCAAACTGTGATCAGCAATGAAAGGGTTAATTTTAATTTTTTTTCCCCTCTGGCTGTGTTCTTTCTTTCTTTATTTTTATTTACAGGTCACTCTCTGTGCTTCACTATAAGAACGTGAAGCACAAAGAGTGAATTAGAGGCAAAGTCAGTGTGTGAACACATTGACTTTGCATCTAATTTGCATGTTATCGCGGTGATCACTCGATCACCGCAATCACTTGCCCGGACATCCACTAATCAGGTCCAGGAGCTTTGCCTCGGGTGCGAGGCTTAGTCCTGGACCCCGTTGCAGACTGGCTGGCGGTGTACATGGAGCGCACCGCCAGCTAGACTGCATGACGAGTTAACTCGTCATAAGGTCGCTAATGCTGCGGCTCTTATGATGAGTTAACTGGTCCTAAGGTCGCGAAGGGGTTAATGATTTCCCCTTGTGGCTTGATATGCAAACACATTTTTTTTTAATAGGAAATGTGTAATTTGCATACTAAGCCACAAGCTGATGCCATAAACAGGAGACTCCACAGGCACATAGTTCCTTAATTCTCTTGCAATGATAACCCAGTCTATGATAACCCAGTCTATGATAACCCAGTCTATGATAACCCAGTCTATGATAACCCAGTCTAGAACTCATATTTCAATGTTTTGTATTCTCTATAGTCACAGAATGAGCAATGTTGATCGAATCCATTGGGCCTAGCAAACTAAATTGAGTTAAAGCACAGATGATTGATACAATTGGATTTCTCCCAATTACCACTGCAACCTATAGATTACAGGCAGAACTAGACATCACCGAGTGTCTAGCTGGCCACTGACCAAAGTCTGGTATTAGAATATTGTTCCAGCATCTTCAAGGCCCAACATGGATTGAGACAAATTAAAATAATCACACCAAAAAATGATTGTTTAAAGCTGGCATTACAACTGTATTTTATTTATCCCTAATTAAGTACATTTTTAAATTCCCCTTTAACTTAACCCCTTCATGACCAGCAGGGAATGTGTTGTCATTTCAACTTCTTCACCAAGGTATGCCCGATATATACATCCCCCCCCCCCCCCCCACACACACACCAATAAATAGACAGACTACCGTGTGGCTTGAAAAGGTCGCAGTATTTATTTTTGTAAAATTCATGCAACGTAACATTACAGATAACTATAGCTGTATAAAAGATACTAGGTAATAATATACCCATAAAGTTAATTTTATCAATAACCGGGTATATTAACATATAGCAACAAAATAAGATTATACATATAAACAATACATATAAACCGTAAACGAGTATCTGGCGCAGGCGTAACAAACCATGACTTCTTTGGCTACTGGTGTTCCTGTTTGCACAGTAGCCGTGCTTCACTCACCCAGGGACAAGCCCATGGGGAGCCCGTGAGGCCAACTCCATAGCTACTGCCCACCCGGGTTGGCCATACCCCAGATGACCAACCCCCAGCACTGCGCCAAACCTCGGGGGTCCCTGCCAACACTATTCTTTTACCCAGGGATGAGAGGGAGGTCGACTTGCCATCATTTTTTATTTTTTAAAGAGGAAGTACTTGTCTGGAGTTCTGCAATATATAGCCTAAGGCCAGACCCTTTTATTAATAATAGCCACCCCTTAGCCATGCCCTTATTGGGCACTTAATTAAAACTGACAGGGTGAGGGGAATGACTGACAACCTTTGTCATGATGGCCTTCTATATATTGAATTATTCCAGGCCATAACTGTTCATTTAAACCAGCGTCACTTTCACACTTATTTCAGGGCTCGATAAATTTCTGTAGCCTTTAGGAGCCAGATAGATCAATTCAAGAGTCAGCCTGGTTATTTTAGGAGCCAGGAAATGGAACTTCCATAGAGTTCAATGTAAAGCGATCAAAAAGGTGTGTGCCAGCAGTAGGGATTTTAGGACACATGGCTCCTGAGATTTGTCAAGCCCTGACTTATTATATATTGGGGGATGGGCAGTGGTGTATTTAGGGTTTGTGCCACCCCAAGCCTACACCCCCCCCCCCCTGGCACTCATTTGACACATCCCTTCCTCTCTACACAACTTCCTCATACACCCCTCAACACATATTTTTCACACCCTTCACACCTCTAGAGCCAAATTTCCCCCACATACTGACGATGGTATGCCTGGCTCTGCTGTCACCCCTTCAATCTGCTGCCGCCCCCTCTAGTCTGCCATTCTAGACCAAGTTGGCCTAGGTAGAAATACAACACTGGGGATAGAGGAGATTATGAAAAGTATGGTTTGCTTTGAATACAGTCTATATATGTATAACCTATCATTGGATATGTGCTCCATATGAAAAGTATAGATAAAAATAGAAATAAAAAGGTGTTTTTACATTGCCTAGTGTAATTTCAACAGAATCCCTGAAATTGGAAAAAAATAGACCAAATTAATTCTTCTGATTTTGGAAATACATCATATGGGTATGATGGTCGCTCGGCCAGATCTCTATAGCCATGGAGCACTGTTCCCTCAAATGGTTGCCCACAAGTCTTTGCTGGAGAGAATTTGATGGTTTGAATCAACAGATTTGCAAATGTTGCTCCAGCATTGACTGTGTCAACTCCCAGGCATCCAGAGATCTGTGCATGACAAAATGCCAGATATCGCAATTGCATGTTTCCTCTAATCCGTCACCCCTGTATATATCAGAAGAGGACTTTTGAGGATGTTATTTCATCAAAGAAAGTGCATGGAAGACAGCTAGGGACTCTGGCATTATTCTTGGGAATAGACATTCGTAACCAGTCATGAAGTCAATGAATCACAATCTCTTTCGTTGTTTGTCTTTAACAGGGGAAGTTTGCTGCTACAGCACAGCAGAGAACAGAGTTGCAGTTGGCGATGGAGATTTCTGCTGCGGGGAGATTCCGTATGTAAAGTCTCGCAATCAGATCTGTTGCGGAGAGTCACTGTACGACCGGTTTGACCACCAGTGCTGCGGTGGGAAGATTACAGGCCTCAATGTCATTTGCTGCGGGGATGAAAAGGAAGGAACAACTCACTGGCCATCTTCAGGTCAGCTTGGATTGTCACACTTGTAAAATGTCTACACTTTAAAGTGATAGTAAGCCCAAAATGTTAATTGCCATTTCTGCCTCATGATATGTCTAATTTGAATCATGCACTAATTTTGCACCATTCAATAGATATTCTCCTCTAAAAGCTCCGTAAAGGAGAGAATGGCGGTCCGGCGACTGTGGCTATCTGTCATTGCTGTGTGCATTTGTCAGTCATGTGTCACACAGCCAAGCACTGTGGAGAAGATGGTCTTCCCGGGCCGGTTGTAAGTTCTGTGTCCTAGATAGCAGGGTGGCAGGGTACTGCTGGGTGCCTCAGACCTGCGGAAGGGGAGATCCAGGAAACTGGCCCATTGTGCCACTGAATCACCCCATCATCCATGCCCACCTTTTAGTGATTCTCGATTGCAGCCAGGGAATGCTGGAGTCACGTGACCTCCCAGAATTCCGACTTGGAAAACCTGGCAGAAGCGTCAAAGTTTAAACAATGTTTAGGTGACAAAGTCCCTTTAACTCTGCCTTATATATCCCGTAAAACAGTGTTTCTACAATATTTTGTGTCATTGTAATGTGATTCATTTTCGGGCCTTTACCAGGACAGGTAGGAGTTTTAGTGCAGGGATAGTGGAGGTGTCTGGTTGCATGTTATTTATTGTGCAGAGGGAGAACAGATAAAGAAGCAAAGAGCTAGGGATTGGAATAAGGACTGAAGGAGAGACAAAAAGGGATCTATAGCAAAGAACTGCAGAATGGGAAAAGGGTTTGTGTAGGAACTGCAGTATGAGTTCCTACACAAACCTCCAGCGGGGGAGACACCCGTGCTGCCGGCACCCCCCCCCCCCCACCCCCGCATCGCGCTGCTTAACTTTTTTATGGCAGCCGTATCCGCTGGACCCGGCCGCCGGAAAAAAGTAAAAAAAAAAAAAATAAAATCACAGCAACCGGAAGTGACGTTACGTCACATCCGGTGACTGTGTTTCTCTCCTCCGTGCAAGAGGGAAGACTGCACGGTGGAGGTGTCGGTCCGGGAGCAGAGAGCAGCATCGGTAAGTAATGGGGAAGGGGGGGGAGGAGGGTGGTTTAAAACGAGAGGGCTCTGACTGGCACTATATTACTGGGCTCTGGCTGGCACAATATTACTGGCATCTGACTGGCACTATATTACTGGGCTCTGGCTGGCACAATATTACTGGGCATCTGGCTGGCACTATATTACTGGGCATCTGGCTGGCACAATATTACAGGCATCTGGCTAGCACTATATTACTGGGCATCTGGCTGGCACAATATTACAGGCATCTGGCTGGCACTATATTACTGGGCTCTGGCTGGCACTATATTACTGGGCTCTGGCTGGCACTATATTACTGGGCATCTGGCTGGCAGAATATTACAGGCATCTGGCTGGCACTATATTACTGGGCTCTGGCTGGCACTATATTACTGGGCATCTGGTTGGCACAATATTACAGGCATCTGGCTGGCACTATATGACTGGGCTCTGGCTGGCACTTTATTACTGGGCTCTGGCTGGCACTTTATTACTGGGCATCTGGCTGGCACTATATTACTGGGCATCTGGCTGGCACTATTTTACTGGGCATCTGGCTGGCACTATATTACTGGGCTCTTTCTGGCACTATATTACTGGGCTCTGGTTGGCACTATATTACTGGGCTCTGACTGGCACAATATTACAGGCATCTGACTGGCACTATATTACTGGGCTCTGGCTGGCACTATATTACTGGGCTCTGGCTGGCACAATATTACAGGCATCTGACTGGCACTATATTACTGGGCATCTGGCTGGCACTATATTACTGGGCATCTGGCTGGCACTATATTACTGGGCTCTGACTGGCACTATATTACTGGGCATCTGGCTGGCACTATATTACTGGGCATCTGGCTGGCACTATATTACTGGGCTCTGGCTGGAACAATATTACAAGCATCTGACTGGCACAATATTACTGGGCATCTGGCTGGCACTATATTACTGGGCTCTGGCTGGAACAATATTACAGGCATCTGATTGGCACAATATTACTGGGCATCTGGCTGGCACTATATTACTGGGCTCTGGCTGGCACAATATTACAGGCATCTGGCTGGCACAATATTACTGGGCATCTGGCTGGCACTATATAACTGGGCATCTGGCTGGCACAATATTACTGGGCATCTGGCTGGCACTATATTACTGGCATCTGGCTGGCACTATATTACTGGGCTCTGGCTGGCACTATATCACTGGGCATCTGGCTGGCACTATATTACTGGGCTCTGGCTGGCACAATATTACAGGCATCTGACTGGCACAATATTACTGGGCATCTGGTTGGCACTATATTACTGGGCTCTGACTTTCACTATATTACTGGGCATCTGGCTGGCACTATATTACTGGGCTCTGACTGGCACTATATTACTGGGCATCTGGCTGGCACTATATTACTGGGCGTCTGGCTGGCACTATATTACTGGGCTCTGGCTTAAACTATATTACTGTGCATCTGGCTGGCACTATATTACTGGGCTCTGGCTGGCACATTATTACTGGGCATCTGGCTGGCACTATATTACTGGGCTCTGAGTGGCACAATATTACTGGTATCTGACTGGCACAATATTACTGGTATCTAACTGGCACAATATTTCAGGCATCTGACTGGCACACTAATACTGGGCTCTGACTGACACAATATTCCTGGTATCTGACTGGCACAATATTACTGGGCTCTGTGTGGCACAATATTACTGGTATCTGACTGGCACAATATTACTGGTATCTGATTGGCACACTATTCCTGGTATCTGACTGGCACCATATTCCCGGTATCTATAATTGTACAATTTTCAAACATTGAAAAAATTGTGGGTGTTTTCTTACATTTTTATTATGGGGGGGGGGGGGGTGCCACACTCAGGGTCAGCCCCGGGTGCCAAATGCTCTAGGTACGCCCCTGCTCAGACGTCTGACATCCAAGTCCAATGCAATTGGTAAAACAGTGACATGCTACGCTAGTATTTGGAAGTCACACACGGGGGACAGAGAGGGGGGGGCTGCCTCATCTTGATGGGAGTTGTGATCACCACCTTAGGCTCCCATGTGTCCCCGCTGTCCCCCGTGTGTGACTTCTACTTACTAGCATAGCATGTCACTGAATAATAAGTAAGAGGCTTATACTTTATCTGTCACCGCAGCTGATCCGGAGGGGGCATGAGGTGGTGTGTGTCACTCGCACAGGCGCTCTTCTAAGAAAGTTACGGCAGATCTGTGTTATAACAGCGACGATAAAATAATGATCATTCTGAAAGAACAGTCGTAGACCACCATTAAATTGTCTATCACGGACCCCGGTTAATGTCCCCCGTTCCCAGTGTAGGTGTCATGTTCCCCTTAGTGATCTGCATTGTTGATCACTAAAGGAACAAGGATATGACATCACAGCTCATTGCTTTCAGAATACCTGACCGATATATGCTCTGCCGAAGACACTCTGCATGACCTTATATACCACCGTGGGTTTCCGCCCCTACACCTTGCAACCATTACAGCAAAAAAAAAAAAAAAAAGGTGGTGGTCACACGGTGAGACAGACCCCCAACATTATCAAGACACTAGGCCCACATAGTTTATGCTGAGCAGAGTCCCCACCATGGTCTGCCCTGTGCGTCAGCTTCCCAACCTAAGAACTAAAACTCTGGTTCTATTGAGTAGGCCCGCCAGCGTACAAGATGCCAACAGGCATCCTTATTTGCTTGTCAGCGTAATAACAATAGCCGCTCATCCGCATAAAACATCTCTTTATGTACTTTATTCCTTAAGCTCCTATTTGCCAGCAGGAGTCCTTTAACAAAATCACATTGAATTGACTTTCCCACACCAAATCAAATCTCGCCTGTCCCAGTTCAGTTGTCTTTGTCAATATGTATTTTATAAATGGAGTGAATTAACAGATGCTGCTGGAAGAGAACTGCTGCCGTAGCATTTAGCTTTTTACAGGTCTCTGCGGGCAGATGAGTTGTATAGGAGAGTAATACAGGTACCAAGGGAAGGAAGCCATGCTTTGTATTCCAGCATGAGAATGAATACTGATAAACAGGAATATATCTCCTGATATCCGTCTGCCCTATTACTGTGCATTTACTGCGTATGGATCTTTCACTAATATTCACATAACCATGTTTTGTTATAATACCGTATAGGTTCGGCACCCAAATAAACTATGAATCTATAATGCAGTGATGTATTAAAACCCCAGCAATATACCTTATGCATTTTAATTAGACGTGTGCTGTGAGCAAATCTGCTGTAATTTAATATGGATTGTATTCTGCTTTCCAGAGCACAATGAACCTTAATAAAGAGACCAAATAATCATAGTAATAACCTTTTATTTAAAATGTAACCCTATTACCAATGTTAGAATTGTATCATCAGATGCCATTAAAGAGACACTCTTTTTTTAAAAGAAAATTCAGAATCTTTCATAGATGCAGAAGTTATTTTTGCGGTTGCTCTACTACAAGGGAAAAGTAGCTTGTGTGAGTTTAGAAAACAATCACCGATGGCCATGGATCACGGTCAGCCAGGCTCTGACTGAAGCTGGGAGTGGATCATGGTCAGCCAGGCTCTGACTGAAGCTGTGAGTGGATCATGGTCAGCCAGGCTCTGACTGAAGCTGTGAGTGGATCACTGTCAGCCAGGCTCTGACTGAAGCTGTGAGTGGATCACTGTCAGCCAGGCTCTGACTGAAGCTGTGAGTGGATCACTGTCAGCCAGGCTCTGACTGAAGCTGGGTGTGGATCACGGTCAGCCAGGCTCTGACTGAAGCTGGGAGTGGATCACTGTCAGCCAGGCTCTGACTGAAGCTGGGTGTGGATCACGGTCAGCCAGGCTCTGACTGAATCTGGGAGTGGATCACGGTCAGCCAGGCTCTGACTGAAGCTGGGAGTGGATCATGGTCAGCCAGGCTCTGACTGAAGCTGGGAGTGGATCATGGTCAGCCAGGCTCTGACTGAAGCTGGGAGTCGATCATGGTCAGCCAGGCTCTGACTGAAGCTGGGAGTCGATCCCGTTCATCCAGGCTCTGACTGAAGCTGGGAGTGGATCATGGTCAGCCAGGCTTTGACTGAAGCTGGGTGTGGATCATGGTCAGCCAGGCTCTGACTGAAGCTGAGAGTGGATCATGGTCAGCCAGGCTCTGACTGAAGCTGGGTGTGGATCACGGTCAGCCAGGCTCTGACTGAAGCTGGGAGTGGATCACGGTTAGTCAGGCTCTGACTAAATCTGGGAGTGGACCACAGTCCGACAGGCTCTGACTGAATCTGGGAGTGGATCACTGTCAGCGAGGCTCTGACTGAATCTGGGAGTGGATCACTGTCGGCCAGGCTCTGACTGAATCTGGGAGTGGATCATGGTTAGCCAGGCTCTGACTGAAACTGGCAGTGGATCATAGTGAGCCAGACTCTGACTGAAGCTGGGAGTGGATTCCGGTCAGACAGGCTCTGACTGAACCTGGGAGTGGATCATGGTCAGCCAGGCTCTGACTGAAGCTGGGAGTGGATCATGGTCAGCCAGGCTCTGACTGAAGCTGGGAGGGCATCATGGTCAGCCAGACTCTGACTGAAGCTGGGAGTGGATCATGGTCAGCCAGGCACTGACTGAAGCTGGGAGTGGATCACGGTCAGTCAGGCTCTGACTGGCGTTGAGAGTGGATCACGGTCAGCCAGGCTCTGACTGAAACTGGGAGTGGATCACAGTCAGCCAGGCTCTGACTGAAGCTGGGAGTGGATCACGGTCAGCCAGGTGCTGACTGAAGCTGGGAGTGGATCATGGTCAGTCAGGTGCTGACTGAAGCTGGGAGTGGATCACGGTCAGCCAGGCTCTGACTGAAGCTGGGAGTGGATCACGGTCAGCCAGGCTCTGACTGAAGCTGGGAGTGGTTCACGGTCAGCCAGGCGCTGACTGAAGCTGGGAGTGGATAATGGTCAGGCAGGTGCTGACTGAAGCTGTGAGTGGATCACGGTCAGTCACAGCACAAGGCTGGCAAGGGGGCAGAGGGGTAATTACACCATGGCTACACTCTAACCTTCCTTGTGCATCTATCAAACTGTTGTTCCTGTGTATTTGTTTCCCTCTCTGATGATAATGTGTGGGATGGTAAAATTGCAATGTAGGCAATTAAATTGCTTTTGCCATCAGGCCAAATGTTGCCAGCCCTGACCCGTTCTCAGTCAGGCATGAGCAAACAACCACAAACAAACTTGATTTTCACATGATGACTCGCAGATTACTTGTCAGTTCACCACAGTTCACAGTACATAGACCTCAGAATACTACTCACTGCAAGACCAGTGAGCAACCAGATCAGCCTTTCTGCCGAGCACCTGCCATTTTACTTTTATATTATGGTCAATATACAAATTACTCTTACTGCTGTAACAAAAAAAAAACAAGTGATTAATAGCATTTTAATGCCAAGGTAACACTTCAGGTAAAAGTCGGTAGTTGTGCCAGTTATTCACATGAACTATTGTTAGTAAGTTTAACACAGACAGATATGCTAATGATAAAACATTTTGCAAATCTGCAACTTGCTTTACAGACCCAGGAGGCCTCATTGAGATCTCAGTCCACTTAAATCATTTAAAAAAAAAAAGCATCAAAAACCTTTAATAGATTTTAAGAGAGAGATGAAAAAAATTAAAAAGAAAAAACGGAGTTTGGCTTCTTGTAAAAGCAGCCATTTTAATTTGACAATAGCTGAATTGTTTTATTGCCGGCTGGATTCTTACAGCATATCGGATGATAAAATGCTCGTTCCATAACCCTGTGTACATGTGTAAAAGGGAACATAATGTAAATTACCGGATATTGGCCTTCCTTTTTTTGATTACTTAATTTGACATTGTAGCAAGGTTTTATGTGTCTGAATAATTCTTTTGGCATAGAATATCATTTATTTATAAAGTACTATCCTATTATCCAGCACTATGCATGGGGTGGGATTTTGTGTCGTTCACATTTAACTAGGCTGGGGGGGGGGGGGGGCACTTTTACCCACAAGTTTAATGTAAGCTGGGGGGGTATTCATTTTCTAAAAGTATCTCAAATTAAAGGTCAGGTATGAAGGGATAGTTTAAATAACAGATGTAACTTTTATAGTTTTAAATTCCCAGGCTGTGTTTTCCAGTGAACAATTTAAGTCTATTGGGGCTATTCACTAAAGGTGAGTTGAGGTGAGTTGAAGTGAATAGCAGGTGAGTTGAAGTGAATAGCAGGTGAGTGGAGGTGAGATGAACATTTCATCTTACCAGTTCAACCGTACAGGATGATTTCCCTTAGCAGGGGTACTAAGCAGGTTTGTTCCTGCACAATGTATAGCTGAATTGGTGACCATGAATCCCTGACCTCAGAAGCCGACTGTCCCGCGCAACAGCGGCGCACTTCATCCAGCGCTGAAACTCCTCCATCCTAACGTCAACCGGAAAAAGGTGAATTTCAGCCACCGCAAGTCGAATCTCGGCAAGTTTAGCTGCCGAATGTAA
The DNA here is from genome assembly GCA_036172795.1 of Pelodytes ibericus. Lineage (NCBI taxonomy): Eukaryota > Metazoa > Chordata > Amphibia > Anura > Pelodytidae > Pelodytes > Pelodytes ibericus. Next base: position 23,101,339 of record CM069862.1, read on the forward strand.
GATGCCCTGGATTCTAAGATGCACCCCTTTCCCAGAGCTGTAAAAATTGGGCAAAAAGTGTGCAAATACGGTAGCCATTTTGAAGACCAGAGCGCAAACGGTAAACTCCTATTAAGTTATAGTCGCTAGGTGAGTATGTGGAATAATTTACTGCTCCCTTGTATTTAGTAGAAATACATTTGCAGCTTTTCACACACAAAAAAGACACTGCAGATGACTTATCTGACTGCTTCCTCATACCTCACAGGCTCTGTAGATGAAATCAGAGACAGCAAACCAGCATGCAGACAAGCAGGCAGCCATTGCGGAGATAAACAGTCTATCAATGCATTCTATCCAGTGGCAGAGTCTAACCCTAGAAGCTTACATCCTTCCAGCCATGCCAACAGCATCAAGATGCTGTATCATAGACATGGAGGGAGGGAATGAATGAACAGATCATTTTGATCCAAGCTTCCTCTCCAAAACAATTCAACTTGACGGCTGCTTTATAAATCTATTAAACTTGTAATCAATACATTTGTCGTACACCTTAATTACACGTGTGCTGTGAGAAAAACTCCAGTGCATTCCAGCGGGTGTAGGCTGTAAATCCCATTATGCAGACAAGCGGTGCATGATGAGAGTTGTAGTCCAGCATTTCCCAAAGACAGCTGCCCCATGCCCGGCGTTTATTCCAGAGGCGGAAATTCCAGAGGATCAATTTCGATTGACACTATTTTGCAAGTTTTTAATGGAACAAGAGGAATAAAAATGGAAAGGTGAAAAAAAAAAAAACCTCTTTTTATCTTTTATTATCCTACTTTACCCCAATACTTACATCATAAAACCTGCTGTTCCCACAGCTGTGATTCCCATACCAGCCATACCTGCAAAATAAGCACGGCAGCCAATGTGTGTAAAGTGCTATTTATTAGACACCAGCTTAATATTCTGTAAAGCTTATGTGCTGGCTGGAAAGCTTATGCAGTTTAATTCTAATGCTTCCTTTAAACCATTGGTTTTACAGATTTATTGAATTAGTAATTCATCAGCCAGCTGTGTTTATACATTTGTTGGCAGGAGTGCATGGAAACAGATTTATTATTTATTTTTTTTGTCCCCTCCAATGCGATATACTTTCTCCTTGACTTTACCTGATTAAATGTTTCTCAGCATTAGAGGCTGGGACACAATATTGCTGCTTTTTTTTTTTTTTTCAAAAATCGTTTATTGCCATAAAGGATTAGCATGCTGGTAAGGACACTGTCAGTGACCCACAGCTGGCCTTAAAAGGGGGAAACTGTAGTAAATTAAACATGCCATCTAATTAGGATTGGGGATGTGTGAACCTTACCTGCCGTTCTATATTACTGCCCCTTTAAAAGCATAGAAAAAAAACAAAAAAACAGGTGCAGGTAAAACTAGAATGTAATAATAGAAATACAAAACATTGTGTAATATGTCACAAGCCTTTAATAATAAGTTCTGGGTGAAAAAGAATTACATGGTGTAATATGTCACAAGCCTTTATTAATAAGTGCTGGGTGAAAAAGAATTACACTCGCAAATGTGAAAATTAATAAAGCCTTAAAATGAATATCACCGGATGAAGATGTCTTCAAACTTGACACAATTTAATGGATCTGGAACATATAAAAAACAGCTATATGGTATAGTATGCCAGAGGCTAAATAAGTGAGAGTCAGTAGCACCCACTTAATTATCTTATATGGCACTACCACTGGCTAGAGTCTAGAAGCCAGGAAATAATACATCCATGGATAACAATCTAAAACAATACAAACAATTAGGCTCCCGAAGATCTCTACAATATTTTTTTTTTTTTATAAGCTATGTAGGTATTAAAAATATGCCGGACACTGAACACTAGACTCTTGTTTGTTTGTTTGTTTGTTTGTTTTCCATCAAAATAGAAACCAAAGAGGAAAAACAAATCCTAGTGTGAAAGATCAAAAGTCAAGGGCTAGTGTAGATGTGATAAATTAGACAAGGGTCAGGGGGTATACAGTGCAGTTTTACCAGAGATTGCCTACCTCTGCATTTGCAGCTCATTCATGCTGAAGTGATGCACTATGGGAATTACGAGCACACTCTGCTCTGCAACATCTGCTCCCCCTAAGTGAGTTAGTGCATGTCAGACATCTTTATGTCAGAATATTGCAGTGATGGATGCAGTCTTCGGAAGATTCTGCATAAAAATCTGGTGTGCCGCTCTGGCCATTAAGTGGAATTACTATTTAAATTAATGGTGCTGTCACAGTTTATCTGTGCAAAGAATGAACGCTGATTAGGGTATTAAGTAATTAGCAATTTATCACACTGGAACAAGGTTGATAATAATTAAAGAAGTAATGGTTTACCAAAGGAACTGCGAAGGGAGTCACTTCATGTTATGTGACTGTATTCTTGGCTGAAACGTACAATTCTGTCAGGATGGGATTTTATGTGAAAGATGCGTCTTTTCTGGGGGGTTTTTTTGTTTTTGTTTTTTCCTTCTTTTCCTTCGGAAGCTACAACAGTTCATTATCAAAATTTGAGCTTTGCCTGTCAGAAGCGCCTTAGAGCTATCAGGCTAGTGTTTATGAGTTTCTGAATTAGGTCACTGTTTGCATATGATTTATGGCTTGATGTATGTCACAAGTGTAATGAAATGGAGGAATCAACAGATATCATCCGGGACTGAGGCGACTCGTCAGGAGAGCGTCTTGAGTGCAGGGGTAGCGGAAAAATGGCATTTGATGACTAATTCTGGTCGAAATCAAGTTTCTTCTGAACTCCTGTGGGCATCTATTTTATAAGTGTGGAAAGGGGTGGAGCTAAGCCTTCTTCGACAGGCAGGGCAGCCATTAGACCTGTGTGCAACGAGCTATGGCCATTAAACCCATCGCCACTTTTCGATTGGCTGTTGGTGGCTGGGATGTCACAAGAGGGTGCTGTGTTTTGGTTTAAACAATAAAAGCAAAAAAAGGACATTAACCAGTATGTATAATATATACAAAGATATATTTTTGGTGGAGTTTTATTTATGTATGTAAATGTTTCTATCATATCCCCCCTGTTACGTCTTTCCTCCAAGCTATACATGTTAAGATGCTTTAACCTTTCCTGGTAAGTTTTATCCTTCAACCCATGAACCAGTTTAGTAGCCCTTCTCTGAACTCTCTCCAAAGTATCAATATCCTTCTGGAGATACGGTCTCCAGTACTGCGTACAATACTCCAAGTGAGGTCTCACCAGTGCTCTGTACAATGCATGAGCACTTCCCTCTTTCTACTGCTAATACCTCTACCTATACAACCAAGCATTCTGCTAATACCTCTCCCTATACAACCAAGCATTCTGCTAATACCTCTCCCAATGCAACCAAGCATTCTGCTAGTACCTCTCCCTATGCAACCAAGCATTCTGCTAGCATTTCCTGCTGTTCTATTGCATTGCCTACCTACCTTTAAGTCCTCTGAAATTATTACTCCTTAATCCCTTTCCTCAGATGTTGAGGCTAGGACTGTACCAAATATTCTATATTCTGCTTTTGGGTTTTTATGGCCAAGGTGCATAGTTTTGCACTTGCCCCTCATTAAATGTCAGTTGCCACAGCTCTGGCCATTTTTCTAGTTTAGCTAAATCATTTGCCATTTGGCTTATCCCTCCATGAATATCAACCCTGCTCCAAATCTTTGTATCATCAGAAAAAAAGACATACTTTGCCAACAAAAATATATATATATATATATATCCAGAACCTTTTTAAATGTATCGATTGTAGTTGATAGCACCACCTCTCTCGGCAGTGAGTTCCTTTGCTGTCTATGAAATCTTTGCTCTTGCATCATTTTACAACTGCTAGAGGATTATTAAAACAGTATTTGGAAGGTCTTCTACTTTGTCTAAAAGAATGTCTATTTAATGTCATATTTATTAAACAATACAGCCACGGGAGGCACATAATTTGACACTTGGTACCGAAATATGAGGAGAATAAGGAAAAAGATATATAAAGTTGAACTAAGATCTAAACATGGCTGCTAGCATATATGTTGTCTTTATTTATTCATCTAATCCAGTTTATTACTAATGGTTTCATCCAAAATCAGGAAATGGATTAATCTGCAAAAATCGGGCATTGTCCAACATGTCTATCTCATATCTGCCAACACTTTCATTTTTGTGGGTGTGGCTGTGGGCGGGGCACTACTGGAACATTTTCCTATTGGTACCTATTTGTTAATTTGATAAGTTATTTAGAATCACAATTAAGTATTTTATTTACAAAAATTAATATACATTTTTTTTACTGCAGTTTAAAGCCACTGTAATGTGAGGACGGGGGATTAGGGTGTAAGATATATTTTTTTATATGAATCTGAAAGGTGAAAGGGTCTGCTCTGTGTGTGTGCGCTTCTCTCTGTGTGTGTGTGTGTGTGTGTGTGTGTGTGTGTGTGTGTGTGTGTGTGTGTGTGTGAAACCAGAAAAACAATAATTAAAAGTCCAGTTTAATTTATTGCAAAAAGGAAAAATAGAATATTATTACTTCAGATAAATAATATAATGAATTATGTGTTTGTGTGAGTCTGTGTGTGTGTTAGTCTGACTCTGTGTAAGTTTGACTCTGTGTGTGTTAGTCTGACTAAGTGTGGCTGTGTATGTATGCAGTGGTGTATCTTGGTTTTGTGCTGCCCTGGGCAGACAAAGTTTGGCCCCCCACTCAAGTTGCACACCCACGACATGCACCATTACCCCATTACATTCCCCGTAACCAACATGGCACCCACTTTAAATGCCAGATCACCCCATCACCCTCTTTTCATAGGGAGTGAAAATGTTTGAAGCACCAGAAGTGTGCTGTAACACCCTCTGGCAAAGTGCCGCCCTAGGCGATTGCCTTGTTTGCCTTGTGAAAGATACACTACTGTATGTATGTATCACAGAAATCTGTGTGTCAGTGTGACTCTTTGTATGTATTTGTGTGTGTCTCTGCATGTATATTTGTGTCTAGCTGCGTATGTACGTGTATTGCTGTAGAGTCTGTGATACACTCACATACTGCATCTTACGTGAGTTTTTATGCTGGTGAGTCTGTGATACACTCACACATGAATATATTTAGAAAAAATATATATGTATATGATTGTTTCTCAATGAAAAATGTATGCGGCCCACGGAACACATACATTTCTGGTGAAGTGGCCCACTGCAAACTTGGACGCCCCTGCAAAAGACCCTTTAATAGTCCATTAATAGACTAAAAAGAGAATTTCAGAAAACTGAGACAGGAATTTCAAACTTAAGGCCAATGTAGCCGAGTTGGAAACATTGTCCCATTCAGCTACATTGGAGAATTTTTCCAACTCTGCTACTTTGGCCTAAGGTTTGAAATTCCCATCTCAATTCGCCGGCAATTCTCGCTTTATTGAGTAAACCCGTAAATAAATGAATTTGCTATGACATTCTAGATGTGTGTTTTTATTTTTTTGCAGGTTTGGGATGCTGTGGCACAGAATACGTCAACATTTCAGAGTCGATTTGCTGTTCAGATTCTAGTGGACAATTTAAGGTTCACTTAAAGTCACATGACCAGAAGCCATTAAAATGCTGCCAGACCCAGCTGATTCCAGAAAATGCAGAATGCTGTAATGGACTTGGGTATGATCCACTCATTCATGTTTGTGCCAACAAAATATCATGGGGAATTTACAGCAAGGTAATGGCGGTTCAAAAACTATCACTGTAAAATATTTCCCTGACCTCTCAGAAAGACGCCATTTCTCATTATTCCAAGTTGTTATTTTCAGGAAAACAAATAAACACTTAGAATATTAAAATATGGACAGTCTAGTCCCCAAACTCACTTTGCTGCAAGTTGAAGATTACTGCTTTTAGAGTGCATGGCTTGTTTCCCCCAGTGTGATCTGATGCAGACATTCTCCATAAATCCCATTTTTTATATTTTCTAAAGTTTTGTTTCATTTAGTATTTCTGTGCTCCTCGAATTGAATACATTGTGTGGAATGTGATAAACCTGCTCTTGTACACAGTAAGATCTCTTAACAGTGCAACACATTGTCTGATGACATCACTAGAGAAAGAGGAAATTCCAATCATTTGAATGAAATTATTCTCAAATCTGATCCCCTACATCATCACTGCGTGCGGGGAGCCCAAGCAGCACTTACTGAGCTCCATGTGTGTTTTACACACAGAGCTCATGCTGCTCGTGGCATCCCATGAGCAGCATGGGGAGCCGCGATGGGGGGAGGGGGTGGACCTCGCACCCGGGAGAGAGCAGAAATTGGGGGAGAGTGGGGGGAGAACATAAATTGCAGGACAAGGTGGGTGGAAAAGTGAGGGGGGTGAGAACATAAATTGGTGGAGAGGGGGAGAACATAAATTGCAGGACAAGGTGGGTGGAACAGGGTATAACATAAATCTGAGGATGAGGGGGGAGAACATAAATTGTAGGACAAGGGGGGTGGAACAGGGAGGGGGTACAACATAAATTCGGGGAGAGGGGGGGAACATAAATTGCAGGACAAGGGGGGTGGATCAGGGAGGGGGTATAACATAAATTGGGGGAGAGGGGGGGAGAACATAAATTGCAGGACAAGGGGGGTGGAACAGGGAGGGGGTATAACATAAATTGGGGGATGAGGGGGGAGAGAACATAAATTGAATATAAATTGGGGGAGGAGGAGGGGAGAGAACAGGGGAGGGGAGAAAACAGAGATGGGGTGGAAGGGGAGAGAACTGAGGAGGGGGAGAAAACAGAAATGGGGGAGAGAACAGATATGGGGGTAGGAGGGGAGAGAACAGAGATGGGTGAAGGAGAGGGAGAGAACAGAGATGGGTGTAGGAGAGGGAGAGAACAGAGATGGGGGATGAAGGGGAAGAGAACAGAGGAGGGTGAGAACAGATGGGGAGAGGAAGAGAACAGAAGAGGGGGAGAAAGCAGAGGAGAGGAGGAGGAGAACAGAGATGGGGAGAGGGAAAGAGATATGGGGAGGGAAATAAATATGGGGAAGGAGAGATAAGAGATATGGGGTTGGGGAAAGAGATATGGGGAGAGAGAGGATAGATAAGGGATATGGGGAGAGGGCGGGAGAGGGAGAGTCATGGGATTGTAGTGGGGAGTGGGGGGCACCAAAAAGCACTTTCGTCTGTGTAGGAAAAAAGATATTTTGGAACTATTTACTAAAAGGTGAGTTCTAGGTGAGTTGAGCAGAGGCGAGGGGGGGCGGGCATCCCCAAGTTTGCCCCTGCACAAATGTTTATCCGGCCTGCAACACACCTTTTAGTGAATAGCCCCCTGTGTGTAAAAACAAAAATTACATTATACTGACTACTATTTCTCATCCTTTCAATGTTTTTAATTTTTTACTAATTTATTTGAGGATATTATCTATATATAAATATATATTTCTTTTTTTTGCAGGAAGAAAAATGCCACTTGGATGTTTTATGTCCAATATCATTGTCTGCTTCTGCATATTGTGGGCAATGTAGTTTTAACCCGGCTACCGATTCCTGTCATAAAAGTAAAACACCTTTGGATATTATATCGAACACGGAATCCAGAGAGGAAGATGTGTGTCCAACGGAAGAAGAAATTATTTATATCGGTGGCCCTGATAAACACAGCTTTATCGGTAAAGTATTTATTTTATCTGAGGCCCATACTTACTGAAATTTTTATAAGCCACTGTTCATCCTAAGGCAGCTAAAAATAATAATAACAAATAAGTTTATATCAGAAGTTTATAACAGAAATCTAAATATACTGTATATATAGTTTGTGTGTTTTTATTCGGTATTTTGTATATTACTGTTTCATGGAAATGATTTAATTAAAACAGGTTATAGAAACACTATCAGCAATTAAGTAAGCGCTGTTATTTAATATATATTACATTTGGAAAAAAACACCAAACATTGGTAATCAAACAATTCCTAGATTACTTATCCAAATGTGTCTAAATAATATATATATCAAGGCATATTGGGTAGACCCCTATATAATAATAATAATAAATATTTTTTATATAGCACTATTTTCCCTGAAGCAACTCTAAGTTCTCTAGTGCAAACTCTCGGCAGCATAAAAATCACAGCCAGAATATGTGACGCAAATTAAACACTAACCAATGGACAAATACCTGTCCTGCTGTGTTACAATGTCCATTACATTCGTAAAGCTGTCCATTGGTATTCACAGAATAATCATTTCCATTTGTCATTATGTTTGATCCCTCAGGCGTCTTTGATGTGCACATGTCCTAACTTTCTTTTTTTGGCCCATTTTATAAAATAACACAATGTTTCCCTGACCTTGTATGTTCTAGATATCGACCTTGAGCCTTTCACTACTTACGAATACAGACTTTCTACCTGGAACAGTTATAGCCGTGGCTTCAGTGATTTTACGAGAGTAACCACCACACAAGATAGACCCCAAGGGGTAAGCCCACCACGATGGACCGCAATCGACAACCGTGAAGACATGATATCTTTGAGTTGGGAAGAACCCTATAAACCAAATGGTATACCTCAATTTAGAATATAAAAATTAAATTGATGTACTTATGTGACAGCTAAAAAACTTATCTTATATACATTTCTCTGGTGCAAATCGGTGAGCTGCAAAAATCAGGCATTAGTAGAGACAGGGCATTTGTCCACCTGACCACTGACAGGTGGCAAGCCGGCGGAGTCAGTGTGATGCTTTGGACTGACAGGTGGCAAGCCGGTGGAGTCAGTGTGATGCTTTGGACTGACAGGTGGCAAGCTGGCGGAGGCAGTGTGATGCTTTGGGCAATGTTCTGCTGGGAAACCTTGGTTCCTGCCATTCATGTGGATGTTACTATGACACGTACCACCTACCTAAGCATTGTTACAGACCATGTACACCCTTTCATAGAAACGGTATTCCCTGATGACATTGGCCTCTTTAGGCTGGATAATGCACCCTGCCACAAAGCAAAAATAGTTCAGGAATGGTTTTAGGAACAACGAGTTCAAGGTGTTGACTTGGCCTCCAAGTTCCCCAGATTCCAATCCAAATGAGCATCTGTGGGATGTGCTGGACAAACAAGTCCCATCCATGGAGGCCCCACCTCACAACTTACTGGACTTAAAGAATCTGCTGCTAACATCTTGGTGCCAGATACCACAGCACACCTTCAGAGCTCTAGTGGAGTCCATGCCTCGACGGGTCAGGGCTGTTTTGAAGTCAATATTAGGCAGATGGTCATAATATTATGGCTTATCGGTGTATATTGGGATGAAAAATAAAATAACAAAATTGTTTAAAAACACACAGGAGCCAATGACTGGTTCTCGTTGGGCCCCATGGCTGTCGCCTGAATGTTTTGATACAATTTTATTATTTGATTTTTGACTCAACTACAAGTGATTCTGAGCCGAACGAGAGTAAGTGCCTATGCCTGTTCCAGTTTAATATATGGCGCCTGAGTATTCAAAGAATGAAGTAGCACCCCGGGCATCATTTATTAATGGTGAGCGGACACCAGAAACACAAAGCCTAAAGTAGCATAGTAGACATACTTTACATTAAATACACATCAATCACTATTATCTGAATGAATCTCACTGAACACTGAACAGCATTAACGCAGAGCAGGGGCTGGTTAAGAAATATACCTCTAACTCTTAGTCTGGCCGCCAATTCAAGACCCAGTGTTGCCCAGTCTTTGCAGGGATCATTGGACCATACAAGTTAGAGATTTAAAGCAAAAATGGGAGAGAATTTAAAAAGGGAATGGGGAACTTAAGGCCAAAGTAGCCAAGTTGGAAAAATGATCCCTAGTTTTCCAACTCTGCTATTATGACCTTAATTTTGAAATTCCCTTTTTCAGTTCCCTTTTTCATGAATAAAGCCCTATTTTCATGTATAGTAATAACAATAATAGTAACATGCTGCAAGCACTCTGTTATTTTAGAGCTATCCATAGAAACATTTTCGGCAGATAAGAACCATTCGGTCCATCTAGTCTGCCCAATGTTCTAAATACATTTATTAGTCCCCCGTTCCCTATCTTATATCTAGGATAGCCTTGTGTCTATCCCACGCATGTTCCTTCACTGTGTTTACCTCTACCACTTCTGCTGGAAGGCTATTCCATACATCCACTACCCTCTCAGTAAAGTAATACTTCCTGATATTACTTTTAAATCGTTGCCCCTCTAATTTTAGACTATGTCCTCTAGTTGTGGTAGTTTTTCTTCTTTTAAATATACTCTCCTCCTTTACTGTGTTGATTCCCTTTATGTATTTAAATGTTTCTATCCTATCCCCCCTGTTACGTCTTTCTTCCAAACTATACTATACATAGGCTTGCATATTATTTGGCACTGCAAGCCCCTTTTTCGGTCTGTGACATACAATTAAAAATAAATGTTTGTACCTGTATATCTGATTTTGGTTTTCTTGCAACCCTCCCATGTTGAAATGGTACTTGTTAGATCTGTGCAATGTAAAAGCATATACCATTGTTATGTTTTTGTACATTTCAATGACCTTTTTTTATATTCTTTTTTTTTTGTACATTTGTCCGCAGGTATCATTCACTATGTGATTGTTCGAGATGGAGCCGAGCGTTTTAAAGGGGTGTCACAACATTTCCTAGACAAAGAGGGGATCCAGCCCTTTCATGAGTATGCCTACCAGCTGCAAGCATGCACAGTCGCAGGATGCCTAGCCAGCGCCAAGGTAAGCTAGATCTTCTTCAAAAACCATAAAATCCAAGTCATTTATTATTGTATTGACTTTATTGACTGGATGTGTTTTTACGCCTTATTTGACTTTCGGTTTGATAAAACTATATTTTATTACCGCACTTATGGAATGCTTTGGAATGTTTCATTAAGATTAATTTGTTGCTCATCTAAATTTCTGAATATATGACTTAATTAAGGAAAATTATTCAATCATTTCTTTCTGTGCATATGTTTAATTCGAATAGTGATAATATTTATTAAGTAAAGATTGTGAATGTATTGTTTTTAGAAAAGTGTTTTGTTAATCTGTCTTATTACTTAAATGGTCTATTATTCATTTTTAAATGTTTAAAGGTCCACTCTGAACATTTTACGCTACTATCTTGTTAAGAGCCATGCAGCTCAATCATACTTTATAAACCACCTCTGTTTACTAGGTACATACCTAAATACATCTTACTTTAACTCCACCCACTATTTGTATCTCAAGAATTAAAGCCATGCAGCTGTACACCAGGTGGATAAGCATGTGGGTGTGTCCTACTGGACACCTCTGTCTTCTGTGTCTGGGAATCTGTCTGAGGTGGCAGCCCTAGATATAGTTTGTGCTTTTTTAGTGGCTGTAGCTAAACTCTGGATAGGTGAATGGGAAGATTTGAAGAGTTTGGAATTTGCACATTTTACATTCATTTACAGAATTATTGAACTTTAATATGCATTAAAAAGGGTGGGACATTTTTAAAGCCTGTTTAAACATTAAAAATGGTTGTTGTCTGTTTAAAAAAGGTATTTGCAGCCATTAAACATGGAGTTCCGGAGGATGTCTCACCGCCAGTTATAACCGTGGTGAACTCTACAGCTTTACACCTGAGTTGGTCCACGCCAAAAAAAAACAATGGTCACATTAAACTATATAAAATTAATGGGGACGATGGAGAAGTTATCTCTGTATCTACTGAACAAAGCAACCAGTACACTGTAACTGGTAAGTTTATTAAAATTCCAACCTTACGTTCTCTTCATAGAAACATAGAATTTGTTGGAAGATAAGAACCATTCGGTCCATCTAGTCTGCCCAATTTTTCTGAATACTTTTATTAGTCCCCCGTTCCCGGTCTTATAGCTAGGATAGCTTTGTGTCTATCCTACGCATGCTCAAAACTTCAGTAATGTGACTGATGACTTATCACTGCTTTTATAACTCCCATTTTTCTATTGCATAAAATAAAATAATTCAGGTCATTAACCCCTTCGTGACGCATGGTGCTTGCGTCCCAAACGACGCAAGCACCAAAACATCACGATTTGTTCCTGGCCAGGAACACTCTGGCAGAGACCCGATCAGTGTCTTAATAAACCCTGTGGGTCCCTGACCAAAAAATCGCGAGACTTCCGGACGTCACGTGTGACGTCACGGAGGAGTGCCCGAACCGGGAACTTCGGGCACAGCGTGATTTAGCAAAATGTAGCCGGTGCTCGCTTTGAGCACCGGCTACATTTCCCTGTCAGACTGAGGCCACTCAAAGTGGCCTCATCTGACAGGTGGGATCCCGCTGTAAGTGCCTGCAGCGGGATCCCAAAACAGCTCATCGCGGGGAGCCGCGATGAGCTGTTTAGTACAGGACGTACTATGCCGTCCTAACGACTTTAAGGCACTTAAAGTCAGGACGGCATAGTACGTCCTAACGTCACGAAGGGGTTAAACGGAGCTCGGTGATAATCAGCATATTGTCCAAATAAGTGTGTATTTATTCCTCTTTTATCTAATTCTATTTAAAGAGATATACACCATATATATGTATTTGTTTTTGAGCACTTACACCTCAGGATAAGACGCTTCTCACTACTATTATTCACTATTTCACTATTATTCACTATTTCTAAGTTTTGTACACTTGCCTCAAAATGGTTTGATTTTTGGTTTATCATTTAAATTCAGCGCTGTATTCTTCGATTTATTTTAAATCTCTAGACTGACTATAATGCTGTTTCTTTTGGTTTTTAAATCGAAAAAAAATCTATCTAAGTATGTATCAGTGAAACACATTGTATGTATGATAACCTTTATGTATTGTAGAACTGAATAAAGGTCACTGTGTATAAAACCCCTTATAAATAGAATAAATGAAGTGCAAGATTTTTGGGGGTTGTTTTTTCAAATGTCATAGGGGACCATGGGATGATGTCATATCACAGCACCCTTAATATTTTGATCAATTATGTTAAAATAAATATATTTTGCAAAAACAAAAAAAAATGCAAAGTTTGTTTTTTTATATCCAGTTATGGAGCAAAGTTTTAAAAGTGGCCCGGTCACCATGGAAACTAATGGAATGCTTTGGTTGATTAGATAATTTTTTAGAAATTTGTCCCAAAAATTACCTTTGGCCACTTGTGTTACCCAAATAGTATGTATAAGCTTCCAATATATGCCATGAATGGAGAGTTATCCAGCAAAATACTAGACAATAACCAAAAAAAGGTAATTTTAAGTAGTATGTGTATGTAAAAAAAAAATGTACAGCATTACTGTATTGGCAGCTGAGTAAATAAAGTAGGAAAGTTCAGTATTCCTGGAAATAGAAACTTTTTTTCCTTTCATTTTACTGTTTTATCATGCACTTACATCAATATATGTCACCTCTTCTATAGTTATTTGTAATAGAAATAAAGGGGCTAATGCTCTGAAACTGCCTATCTGGTAGTTATGGAGTGTTACATTATCTGAAACTGCCTATCTGGTAGTTATGGAGGGTTACATTATCTGAAACTGCCTATATGGTAGTTATGGAGGGTTACATTATCTGAAACTGCTTATCTGGTAGTTATGGAGGGTTACATTATCTGAAACTGCCTATCTGGTAGTTATGGAGGGTTACATTATCTGAAACTGCCTATCTGGTAGTTATAGAGGGTTATATTATCTGAAACTGTCTATCTGGTAGTTATGGAGGGTTACAATATCTGAAACTGCCTATCTGGTAGCTATGGAGGGTTACATTATCTGAAACTGTCTATCTGGTAGTTATGAAGGGTAACATTATCTGAAACTACCTATCAGGTAGTTATGGAGGGTTACATTATCTGAAACTGTCTATCTGGTAGTTATGAAGGGTTACATTATCTGAAACGGCCTATCTGGTATTTATGGAGGGTTACATTATCTGAAACTGCCTATCGGGTAATTAGAGAGGGTTAAATGCTCTGGAACTGCCTATCTGGTAATTAGAGGGGCTTAAATGCTATGAAACTGCCTATTGGGTAATTAGAGAATGTTAAATATTCTGAAACTGCCTATCTTTAAATAAAGGGGGGTTAAATTCTTTGAAACTGCTCCTGTCTGATAATGATTGTATGTATATTATAAATATATTATTCAGTCTGTAATATGCATGGTTCCCAGGGCTTTCTAATAATCTATATAACATATAAAATATGTCCCTTAATGGCAGAAATAATATCTGGTCACCCTAATGGTACAGAGTTAGTGTATTGGTGGTTCATAATAAAGCAGGACATTTCAGTATTCCCTGAAATGGAAAAAAAAAATTCCTTACGTTCAATGTGTACCTATTTTAAAATGTTTATATGTGTGTGTTGATGTATTATTTATAATGAAAAACATTGGTATCACGCACTTACAAAAATATATGTCATCTCTTCTTTACTAAGACTGTCACTGGTTATAAATTATGCACACTGTGTATGTGCTGACCTTATAATATGGATATCTGGTTTGAGTATCATTTAGCTTCTATCCTGCAGAATTGCACAACACATGGTATGAACTACCCTTCCCCGCCTCCCCGACCGGTTTTCTGCTTTAAGATGTGTGCACGGATAAAAACATAGAATGTATTGGCAGATCAGAACCATTCGTCCCATCTAGTCTGCCCTAATTTAAAATAAAATCTGAATACTTTCATTAGTTGCTGGCCTTATCTTATATCTAGGATAGCCTTATGCTTATCCCATGCATGCTTAAACACCTTCACTGTATTAACCACTACCACTTCTACTGGAAGATTATTACATACATCCACTATGCTCTCAGTAAAGTAATCCTTTCATTAGTACCTGGCCATATCTTGTATCTAGGATAGCCTTATACCTAACCCACGCATGCTTAAACTCCTTCACTGTATTAACCTCTACCACTTCTGCTGGAAGGCTATTCCATACATCCACTATGCTCTCAGTAAAGTAATCCTTTCATTAGTACCTGGCCTTATCTTATATCTAGGATAGCCTTATACCTATCCCATGCATTCCTCAACTCCTTGTCCTCTTGATGAGATGAGGTAGTTTTTCTTCTTTTAAATAAACTCTCCTTCTTTTACGGTGTTGATTCCCGTTATGTATTTAAATATTTTGAACTTGTAGACCTCAGTCTCGTCTTAATCCACCCTATAAATGTTACGCTTTGGTATCAGCAGTGTTTGAATCTTCAGTGTTCAGTACAGTGGGAGCAATGTATAAAAAGTGCTTGTAAAGAAAATGTAATGGGGTCTGTTTACCAGACAGAGGACTGCGCCGAACTTCACAATTAGATCGCAAATCAGACATTAGTAGTGGAGCTGGATGTTTCCAACTCTGCTCTTAATCCCTGATTTCCTGCTACTCCCTTTGTGAAGTTTCAACTTTTGTCAGAACTTAGCATTATACTGTTGCGCATGCGCAAAGACCCCACTATGTGGAGCTATTTACGGAGGCAACGCCTTTATGCATAACACCCATGTCCTCTCTTTAACAAATAACTTTTTATTTGCTTTCTTGGTTTAATTATTTGGCAAGTGCTAGTTAAGCGTGAAATGCGTTAGGCTATATTTGTTCTCACTAGGTGTCCGCTGTTAACTTTTACAGCAAACGTCCATCGACTTTTTGCAAGTATATGAGAAGAAGAGTGCTGTTTTTTTGGTTGTCTATCTGTTATCCTGTATTGGAGCTGGGGGTCTCTGTGTAGTACTAACCTCATGATTAAATGTGGGAGCTAAAGCCGCCAGGCATAACTGCGACATTGAGACAATGTGCAATGTGAGCAGCGGTTTTCCTTTTCTTTGATAATTTGTGGGAATGATCGCTCCACTTCATGATCATTTCATGTTAATAATTATTATATTTTTTTAAAAACCTTCTCATTGTGTAAGAGCGTAATGCCATATTCACATTACTGGATCGACAGTAGGGTTGCCACCTGGCCGTTATTTCACCGGCAGGCCCGGTAAAAAATTGGCTTCAGGCCAACGTTAAGTCTACGGAGACAGTACCAAGGCCGGTAGACCTCTTAAGAAAAGGGGGCAACCCTAATCGACAGCCATCTTCAATAATTCAGTTATTGAGTTGTCTGGAAGAATTATGTCATTTTGCAAAAAAGAATGTCTTATGCAATATATATAGAGACGTCGGACCTCGCCTATACAGCATTTAACAAGGAAAGTACATTATACTTTCTTCTCGTATAGTCACAATAATACCGCCATATACAAAGCAATGATTTCTTGACTGCGTCATTTGTCTATGTGGTTACTTGGAGTTACTTTTTTCTCTAAGTTCGAGCTTTGCAGAAATTAATTACTTTTGTAAATTGGTTAATGTTACAGCACGTAGTGAATTACCTACCAATTTGTCTGATAAACCTTGTGGCACATTTCCTGCCGACAAGTCAAGAAACAGTTACCAGAAGGCCCCATTCTTGACAAGGAGTCTAGAAACCGTTACCAGAAGCCCCACTTAGGAGCAATATAAATTGTTTCCGACAGGTCTAAACATTGTTAATAAATTGGATATATTACACTGTCTGCACTTACCAGGTTACCTGATAGATTCTGTTGTATGTCGAGAGATTCTTCCTTTATTTCTTACACGAAAATAATCAGGTCCCATTTTGACCTAAAAAAAACTGTTTTTTCACAAAATACTTACAATATAAACCTTTTTTTTAGTTACTGTCTGTTTGCTGAAACATTCATATCAGAAGTATGGTGTAAATTGTTATGGATAATTGAATAATGTTCTAAGGTCTCCCAGAGACCTTGCCCCAGACACTGGTACCCTTGTACGTACCTTTTCCCTATCCCTGATTCATAATCAAGTTTGGCTTAGGTCCAGTCCTTAAAATACATTTCCCTTCTCTGATGGATAGATGAGTGACCCATGATTAGTTTTAGTCTTCTGTGTAACCAGACAAAGACAGAAATCCCCATAAGAGAAATTAGATATTTGCATGAGGAGCCTTGATAAAGGAATTTCGAAAAAGCCAACACGGTAGGTACATCGTTATACAAACCCCGCCCACGGTTGACCCGTTGTTGCAAAAAGTCAGTCTATCACAAATCAGATTAATTCAGCGAGGGGGCATTGAGTGGAAGAAAAAGCTCCTGAGTATTAACTACGAACAGAAATAAAGACAACAGTTTTGCTCCTATAAAATCTATTTCGTTTGCTTCTAAATAAATCAATTTTTTTTTTTTTTAATAATAACTTTTATTATTTCAAATGCATGAAACATGTGAAAAAAGACTATCCTTTAAATCCTTTTTTTTTTAAAAAGCAGTAAGTAATCAAAGACAGGAAGTCAGTTAATTATTTAGAGGTGTCAGACATGTTTTAGGCTAAGTGAGACATTGTTTGCGATCTTTCTGAGTTCTAGGAGCCATGGCTTGCTGCCTCTGTCTTCTCATATTGTCTAATGTAAACAGTATATGGCAGCTTGTCAATAAAAGGCCTTTTATATCATTTATTACTGAATACATCCACTCGCCTGTGTAAAGCAATTTGGATGACAGTTATGGCTTTGTTTCACTTTGTGTTAGTACAACTTTACAAATGAGTTGGCAGGGGGCAAGGGTAAGCGAAATAAGAATGATGGAAATGCATGACCGTCTCTCAGATTGGGACAGGGGGTCTTGTTTGCTGGATGAATGAGGACAGTTTAGACAAAATCTGTGGTTGAAGAAACACCTTGACTTTTTATCTCTGTTCTGTCATATGCTTAAAGTGGCAGTAATATTGTAGTATAGGTTTAACATATATAATGGGTTAAGTGGTTAAAAAATAAAGGTATATTTATACTTTGGTAAACAGTTTCACACTATGCATTTTCTTTATTTTTCTTATATCTCCTCCTCTCATTGAGACAACAAAGTCCCACACCAGATATTGATTAATATGTTCCATGTGGATTTTATTGAAAGTCGGTCAACTCAATATAACACGATTTGTCCCGAAATGGATTCGGGTCGTGTACTTTATCTGAATTTCACATATCTCCAAATGTGATCACTCTACATCCCTGAATTTGGATCCTAATCAGAAATTCAGGCCGTTCGAAACCAAAACCAATGCATCAGAGGCATTCAGATTGGGACCATAGATTTTTAGCTACCCAATGTGTGCAGATCACCCCCGAACCCTCTCTGAATTCAGGTAGTATAGTCATAATTCGGGTCTAGGACACTTCCGCGCAGCATCTTCATCGCTGACAGTTCAGAACGGCAGTTAGAACGCTGAACTGTCAGCAATGAAGAATAACGCGGCCGTTACATCGTAACGGCCGCGGCTATGTAAGAGCTGACAGTTCAGTGCTGAACTGTCAGCTCTTACAAATGTACAAGTAAAAAGAAAATAACCCCCCCTAATAAATGATTTCCAAACCCCAATACTAACACTAAACACTAAACCCCAATACTAACACTAAAATTTACCCCAATACAAAAATGAACCCTCTAAACCCTAATACTAACCCTAATACTAACCCCCGACCCCTAATACTAACCCCTGAGACCTAATACTAAAATTAACCCCCTAAACCCTAATACTAACCCTAATACTAACCCTAATACTAACCCCCGAGCCGTAATACTAAAATTAACCCCCTAAACCCTACTAACCCTAATACTAACCCCTAAGCCCTCATACTAAAATTAACCCCCTAAACCCTAATTCTAACCCCCTAAACCCTAATTCTAACTAAAAACTAAAATAGCTAAAATACTTACCTTTAGCGATGAAATGTCCCGCGATGAAATCTCCAGCGACGATCTGTCTTGCTGTGTAGAGTCGGCGGTGAAGCGGCTGCGCGGAAGCAGCCGCGATGAAGAGTCCCATCACCTCATAATTCACCCATTTCAAATTTAATTTAGCTTGATAATTTAACTTTAAATCTCTCTAAAGTACACTACAAAAGCTGTGAAAGTGCTTTCATTCTGATACAAAGAGCCATCATTACAATACTTGATCAAAATATGATATTTGGACAAATATGGAACGACATGTAAAATAAAAACACCTAAAAAAAAGTGTTAAGCAGCAAAATACATGTCAGACATCAATGTATAAACACAATGA
This sequence comes from Pelodytes ibericus, assembly GCA_036172795.1. NCBI lineage: Eukaryota > Metazoa > Chordata > Amphibia > Anura > Pelodytidae > Pelodytes > Pelodytes ibericus. Next base: position 23,120,419 of record CM069862.1, read on the forward strand.
CAGGGAAGGATTGTGATAGCATATATTAAATGGATGAATTAATTAGCATATCTGAACATGTTAGAGGGAAGTTAGTTGTGTGAGATTGTGGGAGGTGCGAGCTCTTGATATTTATCGCTTATCTGAACATCGTCTTTGCAATTGCAGCCTATCTGTGTATGTACTGTACGTACGTCAATGTTTGTATCAGTGAGGTTGGATGGGTGTTGTTGTGCAATCAAATTTAGGTCTGTCAAGCCTTTTCCTTAGTGCTTGGCACTGTGCACGTGAACCATTCGGTCCATCTAGTCTGCCCAATGTTCTAAATACTTTTATTAGTCCCCAGTTCCCGGTCTTATAGCTAGGATAGCCTTGTGTCTATCCCACGCATGCTTAAACTCCTTCACTGTGTTTACCTCTACCACTTCCACTGGAAGGCTATTCCATACATCCACTACCCTCTCAGTAAAGTTATACTTCCCGATATTACTTTTAAATCGTTGCCCCTCTAATTTAAGACTATGTCCTCTAGTTGTGGTAGTTTTTCTTCTTTTAAATATACTCTCTTCCTTTACTGTGTTGATTCCCTTTATGTATTTAAATGTTTCTATCATATCCCCCCTGTTACGTCTTTCCTCCAAGCTATACATGTTAAGATGCTTTAACCTTTCCTGGTAAGTTTCATCCTTCAACCCATGAACCAGTTTAGTAGCCCTTCTCTGAACTCTCTAAAAAGTATCAATCTCCTTCTGGAGAAACGGTCTCCAGTACTGCGTACAATACTCCAAGTGAGGTCTCACCAGTGCTCTGTACAATGGCATGAGCACTTCCCTCTTTCTACTGCTAATACCTCTAAATGAAGCATTGTGTTTAAACTGTGTATGCCCAACTGTCCTGCTTTGTGCCAAACAGTACCGATTTGGGGAGGCATGCTGCTGTCCCACCAAGCTCTACCTCTGTCCCTCATTTCAGAACAGATATAAAGCTCAGAGGTGCTTCAGACCACAAAACTGCACAAAAAATTTAATTTTCCATGATTCGCCCCTTTAAAAAACAAACAAAAAAAAACGCGCTTACCGGCAGAGACGGAGGTGAGAGGAGATCGGAAGATCCCCCCTCAACGTCGCTCTGCCTGCCAGCAGCCTGCACGGGGAGCCGAACAGGCAGCACAGAGAAACCTCCATGCTGCCTGTTCGGCTCCCGGTGCAGTGTGACAGAGAAGTGCCGACAGGTCATGTGACCGGCGCTCTGACGTCATACTCACGCCGGTCACGTGCCCTCTCTGCACAACTGCTAGGGAGGCGAACAGGCAGCATGGAGGAGACCATGCTGCCTGCCACTAACCACAAGGGAAAAAGGTAAGTGCTGGGGACAGATTAATGGCAAATTATTGGGCAAACTGATGGGAATATTAAGTGGCAGAATAACACTGGCAAATTATTGGGCAAATTGGCTGGGGAATATTAAGTGGCAGAATAATACTGGCATATTATTGGGCAAATTGGCTGTGGCATATTAAATGGCAAATAATACTGGCATTTTTTTGGGCAAATTGGCAGGGGCATATTAAATGGAAAATAATACTGGCATATTATTGGGCAAATTGGCAGTGGCAGATTAAATGGAAAATTGACAGGGGCTTATTAATGACAAATAATACTGGCATATTATTGGGCAAATTGGCAGGGGCAGATAAAATGGCAAATAATACTGGCATATTGTTGGGCAAATTGGCTGGGGCAGATTAAATGGCAAATAATACAGGCATATTATTGGGCAAATTGACAGGGGCTTATTAATGGCAAACAATACTGGCATATTATTGGGCAAATTGGCTGGGGCATATTAATGGCAAATAATACTGGCATATTATTGGGCAAATTAGCTGGGGAATATTAATGGCAAATAATACTGGTATATTATTGGGCAAATTGTCAGGGGAATATTAAATGGCAAATAATACTAGCATATTATTGGGCAAATTAGCTGGGGAATATTAATGGCAAATAATACTGGTATATTATTGGGCAAATTGTCAGGGGAATATTAAATGGCAAATAACACTAGCATATTATTGGGCAAATTAGCTGGGGAATATTAATGGCAAATAAAATTGCTAATGTGTATGTAATAGGATGATGGAGGCATGTAACTGGGGTGATGGGGCATGTCCAGGGCCGGACTGGCCCACCGGGATACCGGGAAAAATCCCGGTGGGCCGCCTGCCCCGGGGCCGCCTTGGCCACTTAAAGTGAATCGGCGGCGGCCGCCACTTTAAGAGTTCGGCTGCTGCAACAACCGGCGGTAGCAGGCGAATTTCTTAAAGCGGCGACGGCCGCCGAGTTGCTTAAAGTGGCATCGCCACTGTAAGCAATTCGGCGGCCGTCGCCGCTTTAAGAAAGCAGTTCCGGCGGCGGGATGGGAAGCAGAGAAAGCAAGGTGAGTGAGACATACTTTGAAAGACACTACAGGGGGGTGTGAAAGACACTACAGGGGGGGGTGAAAGACACTACAGGGGGGGGTGAAAGACACTACAGGGGGGGGTGAAAGACACTACAGGGGGGGTGAAAGACACTACAGGGGGGGGTGAAAGACACTACAGGGGGGGGTGAAAGACACTACAGGGGGGGGTGAAAGACACTACAGGGGGGGGTGAAAGACACTACAGGGGGGGGTGAAAGACACTACAGGGGGGGGTGAAAGACACTACAGGGGGGGGTGAAAGACACTACAGGGGGGGGGTGAAAGACACTACAGGGGGGGTGAAAGACACTACAGGGAGAAGGGGGGGTGAAAGACACTACAGGGGGGGTGAAAGACACTACGGGGGTGTGTGAAAGACACTACAGGGAGAAGGGGGGGTGAAAGACACTACAGGGGGGGGTGAAAGACACTACAGGGGGGGGTGAAAGACACTACAGGGGGGGTGAAAGACACTACAGGGGGGGGTGAAAGACACTACAGGGGGGGGGTGAAAGACACTACAGGGGGGGTGAAAGACACTACGGGGGTGTGTGAAAGACACTACAGGGAGAAGGGGGGGTGAAAGACTCTACAGGGGGGGGTGAAAGACACTACGGGGTGTGTGAAAGACACTACAGGGAGAAGGGGGGGTGAAAGACACTACAGGGGGGTGTGAAAGACACTACAGGGAGAAGGGGGGGTGAAAGACACTACAGGGGGGGGTGAAAGACACTACGGGGTGTGTGAAAGACACTACAGGGAGAAGGGGGGGTGAAAGACACTACAGGGGGGTGTGAAAGACACTACAGGGAGAAGGGGGGGTGAAAGACACTACAGGGGGGGGTGAAAGACACTACGGGGTGTGTGAAAGACACTACAGGGAGAAGGGGGGGTGAAAGACACTACAGGGGGGTGTGAAAGACACTACAGGGAGAAGGGGGGGTGAAAGACACTACAGGGGGGGGTGAAAGACACTACGGGGGTGTGTGAAAGACACTACAGGGAGAAGGGGGGGTGAAAGACTCTACAGGGGGAAGGGGGGGGTGAAAGACTCTGCAGGGGGAGAGGAGGGTGTGAAAGACTACAGGGAGAAGGGGTGAAAGACACTACAGGGGGAGGGGAGGGGGTGAAAGACACTAAGGGGGAAGGGGGGAAGAGAGATGCCACAGAAAGGACACACAGAGAGAGAGAGAGAGACGCCACAGAGAGAGAGACGCCACAGAGAGAGAGAGAGACGCCACAGAAAGGACACAGAGAGAGAGAGAGAGAGAGAGAGAGATGCCACAGAGAGAGAGAGAGAGACACCACAGAGAGAGAGAGAGACGCCACAGAAAGGACAGAGAGAGAGAGACGCCACAGAAAGGACAGAGAGAGAGAGACACCACAGAAAGGACAGAGAGAGAGAGAGAGACGCCACAGAAAGGACAGAGAGAGAGAGAGAGACGCCACAGAAAGGACAGAGAGAGAGAGACGCCACAGAAAGGACAGAGAGAGAGAGAGAGAGATGCCACAGAAAGGACAGAGAGAGAGAGACGCCACAGAAAGGACAGAGAGAGAGAGAGACGCCACAGAAAGGACAGAGAGAGAGAGAGAAAGGACAGAGAGAGAGAGAGAAAGGACACAGAGAGAGAGAGACACCACAGAAAGGACACAGAGAGAGAGAGACGTCACAGAAAGGACACAGAGAGAGAGAGACGCCACAGAAAGGACAGAGAGAGATGCCACAGAAAGGACAGAGAGAGAGACGCCACAGAAAGGACAGAGAGAGAGAGACGCCACAAAAAGGACAGAGAGAGAGAGAGACGCCACAAAAAGGACAGAGAGAGAGAGAGACGCCACAGAAAGGACAGAGAGAGAGAGAGACGCCACAGAAAGGACAGAGAGAGAGAGAGACGCCACAGAAAGGACAGAGAAAGAGAGAGACGCCACAGAAAGGACAGAGAGAGAGAGAGACGCCACAGAAAGGACACAGAGAGACGCCACAGAGAGAGACGCCACAGAAAGGACAGAGAGAGAGATGCCACAGAAAGGACAGAGAGAGAGACGCCACAGAAAGGACAGAGAGAGAGACGCCACAGAAAGGACAGAGAGAGACGCCACAGAAAAGACAGAGAGAGAGACGCCACAGAAAGGACAGAGAGAGAGACGCCACAGAAAGGACAGAGAGAGACAGGCTACAGATATGCGAGAGACAGGCTACAGGATATGTCTCACACACTGCCCTGATATATACCTCTGCACAGGGCAATTCATATAACTCTGTGTACATACTGGAGGTATATATATTGCCCTAGACAGGCTTATATATCAGTCTTATCTATAAACAAGTCGTTGGATGCAGAGAAAGCCTTCGACAGGGTCGGGTGGGAATCTCTCCAGGCAGCCCTGGGGGCCTTTGGTTTTAAGAGACGAATACTCAACACCATTATGATGCTATTTGATGGACGAAAGGATAGGACCACGAGCAGGGGTATGGTTTCAGAGTGGTTTAAGATAAGTAATGGAATGAGGCAGGGTTGTCCTCTGTCCCCCCTACTGAACCTACTGTTTATAGAACCATTGGCTAATGAAATCAGAGCTAATAAAAAGATAATGGGAATAACTGCTAACCATGTAGAGTACAAAGTATCGCTTTAGGTAAGAGGACATCCTAATAACATTAGGCAATACTATAGAAGCATTGGATGAACTTATGATAGTTATAGAAACTTTTGGACGCTTTTCAAATCTTAAACTTAACATAGATAAAACTCTAATACTCACTAAAAATATACACAGAGAAGAGAGAGATAGCATAATATTGAAATATAATTTTATTTAGGCCAAAAAACTATTTTTTTCACTTGGGTATACAGATTCCAAGGAACCCAAGTAAGACTATTGAAATTAATATTCTTCCTTTTATAAAACAAATGAATAAACAGTTACTAGATTTGAGAAATTCTGAGATATCGTGGCTTGGTAGGCTAAATGTGTTAAGGTCACATATGATTCCTAAAATAAGTTACATACTACGCATGCTCCCTCTGAATATACCAATACCCTGGCTATCCTTAATTCAAAGAACCTTTGACAAATTCTTGTGGCAGAAGAAAAAAACAAGAATAAATAAAAAAACTATAAATCTAAAAACAAAAAAGGGAGGGCTGGGCATGATTAATATTAGGAAAATACATGAGATATGCAGACTAGCGCACCTATGTTTAAGTTTGAAGATGAATAGAACTGGGGAACCTTGGGCTAATATTGAGGCTAACATGGCAGAGTCTAAAGACCTCTTGGCCTTTTTCTGGGGCTCCCAAAATAAAAAGAGAACAGACCCAGGCTTGGTCCTCAAAAATCTTCTACCCGTTTGGAACAGATGGAAAAAATATCTTGGGATCAAGGACAGGCTTTTTGGATACCTCCCTCTAACAATAATAGAAAACAATGTAGCGGACCTTAACTTGGAGGGATGGATAAATAAGGGAATAGAGAAAATAAATCATATAGTACAAGAGAATAAGTTAAAATCATTTGAAGAGATTAAACAGGAATTCAAACTATCCCCCAGGGAGTAATTCCCATATCTGAGAATAAAAAGTTTTCTAACAAAAAAAATAGAGGTGGAGCAATCAGAAGGACTGAACGCCTTTAATAAGATAATAAACAACATAAACAATAAAAACATGGTCTCTCAGTGTGCTAAGCTATTTGAAATATACAAAACAATTCCTCCTATTCCAGCAATAACGTCCTGGGAAAAAGATCTGCAAATAAATATTACAAGAGAGGAATGGATAAGCTCCATTAATGCAGTAGTATCAGCAACACACTGCCTAAGCCTAGTCAAAAGCCACTATAAGGTCATCAATAGATGGCACTATGTCCCTTCTAGGTTATCATCGATGTACCCCACAATTCCTTCCACATGCTGGAGATGCGGAGCTAATAGAGAAGACTATGTTCATATCTGGTGGTCATGTCCAATCCTTACGGAGATATGGGGGAAGATAGAGAAATTCCGCCAGGAGGAAATAGGGGTAATGTTAAAGTATACCTGCCCCGTATATGTATTACATATGGGATGGCCAAACATGGTTAAAGACAAAAAAGATCTAACATTGTAAATTAGCCACCATTCCGACATGGCCAATGATAAAAAAAAAAAACAGGTAGCAATACAGTGCAAGATGGAGGCGGGAATCTTAAGACAAGATAATTATACAAGCCCAAGAATAATCATATGGGAGAACTGGGCACTTAGGATTAAGAATGAAGGAGGAAGGGTATTCTGACAAGGTCAGAGGCTGTTAAGGGAGGGAGATCTTTTTGCTTTGGTTTTTGTCTTTATTAATAACATCATTATGTGATAAGATTGTATTTGATTATGTAAATAGGAAGTGTTGGGGCCGGAGGGAGGGAGAGAATAAGGTACGAAGGAGAGAGAATACGGGCAATACAGAGAAGGTAGAATAAGTTAAGAAACCAAAACGCCCGGGAACTAGATCACCCATACGCCCGATAACCCGGTCGCGTAGACTCTAAAATACAAGCGAACTGCTACAGGATAATTTGTTATTATGTTTGTCTTAATCTGTCTCTTTTCTTTCTTTGTGTTTTTATCCTTTTTTGTACAAGTCTTTTAAATAAAAAAATAAAGATAAAAAAAATATATATCACAATATGAGGGCTGGCTCCAGCAACTAACAAGAGGATACAAGAAAATAAAAATTCACCTTAATATTAATAGAAAAGATGCCAACTATGTCCTATCTTCCACTGGAACTGCATTACAATTTAGTTCAATCAAAGTGTTGTTGTAGAGTAAAACATAGAACTCTGTAATTCAGTTATATCTGAGCATGTCTGTAATACTCTAGGGCTGTGCTTTTACTGGACTGTGGGGCTTTACAATGATTTGTTCCAAGAAATTGATTACTTATAAAAGAATTTATTTAGAGGTAGTTTTTTTCTTCTTCTGGTTTTCCCATTGTCATGAATGCACTGTAGCCTGACAATATTGAAAGCATGATATAGTGGGATGTATAAATAGAGCTTATAATGTATAGCATGGTGGTAGAAAAGATATCAACAGACATAACATGGATGGACTTGGATTAGAAAGCAGCCTTGGGGGAAAAAAATATTTGTTACCGCCCAATAAAGTTTCAGTTTAGTGTGTGCATTAATATACATAAATACATACATTGTAAAGCTTCTATCCTCTATAAAATGGACAGACTTACTAGGAGGCCATATTTTATTACTTTGGTAGGTGTAAGATTAATGACCATTAGCAGAACAAAAGTGGAGAAATCCCCAACCAATGAAATAGAAATACAAAGTGTGGGAGTGAATAATAAAAAATATGATTCTTGCAAAAATGCCACTCAATCAGAGATAAGAGACAGTTTCTTTCGTTTTTAACAGCTCTCCACTCCCCTGGCACAGTCCTTCTCCATGGTCTGCTTGCTATGTCATGTGCAGAGCTGGTGGCAGGAGTATGAGTACGCTCCCTTCTCATTTGCCCAGAGTAGCAGGTTCCTGCAGGGAGAGCAGGTCCGTGCTTGAGGAGCTATAGACCTGCTCTAGAAGACAGTTGGCCATGGGTAATGAACAGTTACATGTTTAAATTGCTCCATTCTTTTAGCCATGCATTATGCAGGGCCGATGGTTTTTCTTCTCGCAGGAGAAACTTGCCGGATTTGTCCCTGCACAAAGCATAATTGAGATGAATGTTCCTCTCACCTCCTGCACCTCTTTGTTTTTAATTGTTGAGCACAATTTACAATCTGGGGAAAGTCAAAACCGGCAATCAAGCTGAAGAAGGTGGGCTGAAAGATTTTCAAAGGTTGGACATTTTTTAAACTTTTGGTTAAATGTTTCAATGCAAGGAACCCAGTGTTTGTGGCATGGTCCGTGAAGATAAATAAATAAAAGTGCACAACAGCAGTGGTGGGATTCAGCCGATTTCCAAACCTGTACGATCCCTTATCAGTGGCATACTAAGGAGCAAATTATCAGTGGCATATTAAGGAGCAAATTATCAGTGGCATACTAAGGAGCAAATTATCAGTGGCATACTAAGAAGCAAATTATCAGTGGCATACTAAGGAGCAAATTATCAGTGGCATACTAAGGAGCAAATTATCAGTGGCATACTAAGAAGCAAATTATCAGTGGCATACTAAGGAGCAAATTATCAGTGGCACATTAAGGAGCAGATTATCATTGGCATACTAAGGAGCAAATTATCAGTGGCATACTAAGGAGCAAATTATTATTGGCATACTAAGGAGCAAATTATCAGTGGCATACTAAGAAGCAAATTATCAGTGGCATACTAAGGAGCAAATTATCAGTGGCATACTAAGGAGCAAATTATCATTGGCATACTAAGGAGCAAATTATCAGTGGCATACTAAGGAGCAAATTATCAGTGGCACATTAAGGAGCAGATTATCATTGGCATACTAAGGAGCAAATTATCAGTGGCATACTAAGGAGCAAATTATCAGTGGCATACTAAGGAGCAAATTATCAGTGGCATACTAAGGAGCAAATTATCAGTGGCATACTAAGGAGCAAATTATCAGTGGCATACTAAGGAGCAAATTATCAGTGGCATACTAAGGAGCAAATTATCATTGGCATACTAAGGAGCAAATTATCAGTGGCATACTAAGGAGCAAATTATCAGTGGCATACTAAGGAGCAAATTATCAGTGGCATATTAATAGATACACTATACAGGGGGTGCCTCTCATTAGAGGGGCGTCAGTGGCAGTGAATAAAACAGTTCATTAGACCCAGGGCATCCCATCCAATGGCACCTCTCTAATGCAGCCCGCAGGACATGGCTGGGGTGCCCAGGGTCTAATAAACTGCATTAGAGTGGTGCCCAGGGCCAATGGCACCACTTTAATGCAGTAATAATAATGATAATACTAATTTACTTGCATAGTTTGATATAAAATGAATATAAAAAAACAAATTCTAAATATGCTGGTTAAATACAGGGGGCATATCAATTGCATTTATATTGTTAATTAAATCCAAAAGGTCAAGGGCCCATTAAACATAAATATCCTTTAATAAAAACATGAATAAAAAAAGTAAGGAGGAAAAAGGGAACAAAACTCACTTTATATTTGCTCATTGTGGAGAATAGAAGTAGTCCAGCTTGGAACCCCAGAGACAAAGCCCAGAACAACGTATTTCACTATCGCATTAAACTACCTTCAAGCTGGCTCGGTTAGTGAATAAAGTCCGTGAAGAGCCATAAAGCATCATTAAGTTCTCCATCACAGAGCCCAGTTAATGTCCACCATGGTGCCTAACCCAACTGTTAGTTCACCAGAATGACTTTTGCGTCATTACATTTTTTTTTTAGACAGATCTGAATTCTGAAGACCACAAGAGACACACTAATTATGCAATGGAATTGTGCAACAGGGTAAGATTGTAGAACATAATACAAACACAGCCGTGTTTGTCTTCTTATTAACCGTCCTTCCTACAAACTGCGAAGACCACGCTGTTGGCGTTCTTTCAAATGACCACTGCTGAGAAAGGTTTTCTTGAGTGGCGGGGCCAAGCATTACTGTGGACAATAGACCCCTGTAGTAATTAACCTGGGGGGAAATGTGATAATCCAAATGGACTTCATCCTAATAAGTATTACTTAAACACAATCATGGCCATTTATAATAAAATACATATACATCTTGTTTATTTATAGAGGTGCAGTACGTATAAAATATCCTATTAGTCGAGCTGTATTTTGGATATTTGGTATTAATATACTTGACTTTCTACATGTGTATTTTCGGCGTTTGATATGTATAACACATTTTCAGCGCCTGGTTTTTTTTTTTATACATGTGTGTCTGCTTTATACATTGGCGCACATGCCGATTGCATCAGTATTTGGCGCAATCTGTGTGTGCGCCGTGTTCATTCCTGCTTCCCAATGTGTTTTTATCTATGAGTCTCCTGCTGATGACATCACCTGTGGCTGGAAAACTCATATTCCCATTGTAAACCAGTTAAAAAGCATATTAAACCACAGGTGATGTCATAAGCAGGAGACTCCGCAGACACATTTAAAACACATTTCTCTCCTACTTTTGGCATTAACTAGCAATTCTGCTAACACAATGTACAGATCATATACTTAAATCATGTTTTATTCTCTACAGTCACAGTACAAACTATGTTTAGGTGTAATCAGTAGTGTATCTTCTGCGGGGCAAACAAGGACTTTGCCTTGAGTGGACTTTGCAGGAGGGCGGCAAAGAACACTGCCCGCTACCACCCTTCTGCTGCTTCAAACACCTTCACTCCCTCTGTGTGTGTGACTGAGTGTGATGGGAGTCAGAGTGTGTGACTAAGTGTGCTGGAAGTCTGAATGTGTGACTGAGTGTGCTGGAAGTCAGAGTGTGTGACTGAGTGTGATGGGAGTCAGAGTGTGTGACTAAGTGTGCTGGAAGTCAGAGTGTATGACTGAGTGTGATGGGAGTCAGAGTGTGTGACTAAGTGTGCTGGAAGTCAGAGTGTGTGACTGAGTGTGCTGGAAGTCTGAGTGTGATATGAGTCTGTGTGTGACTGAGTGTGATAGGAGTCTGTGTGTGACTGAGTGTGACAGGAGTCTGTGTGTGTGACTGAATGTGATAGGAATCTGTGTGTGTGACTGAGTGTGCTGGAAGTCGGAGTGTGATATGAGTTTGTGTGTGACTGAGTGTGATAGGAGTCTGTGTGTGTGACTGAGTGTGATAGGAGTCTGTGTGTGTGACTGAGTGTGATAGGAGTCTGTGTGTGTGACTGAATGTGATAGGAGTCAGTGTTTGTGACTGAGTGTGATGGGAGTATGAGCATTATGTGAGTCTGAATGTGATGTGTGATAAGCAGTTTGGGACACATATGGTATTGATAAGGTGCATGGGGACACATGTGACATTGGTAAGCTGTATGGCACTGACAAACTGTAAAGGTGGCACTGTCAATATGTTTGGGGAAAGAGATGTCACTGTAAGCTGCTTAGGGACAGATAGGGCAACGGTGAGCTGTCTGGAGACAGAGAGGGCATGTTTTAATCTACAACTGTAAAAAGTGTGGGGAAAAAATTAATAAAGGGCACTTCAAAATATTCAGCTGCATTGGAGGATTTTTCCAACACGGCTACATTGGCCTAAAGTTTGAAATTCCCTCTTTATTCCCTGAAATTCTCACTTTATTGAGTAGACCCTCTGGATATCCATTAACAGGTAAAACAGATTAAATCAACCCACACCCAATGCATCTCATTCCTCTGGGGTTATTCAGGGTGGAAATAAGTTCGTGCGTTTGTGCTGTGTGAGTGCATCGTAATAAAGTGTAACTTTTTGTATTTCAATTTGATACAGTGTTACACTATTTTTCCTCTCTTTCTCTTTCTCTATATTTCTCCACATGTCCACTCTACCTCCATACACAAGCTGCTGTTGCTGTACAATCATTTTGTATTACTAGTACACATCTTTTATATTGCCCACCCCTACTTAGTACACCTTCCAATTCCCCTAGCAAAGCGAAAGTCCTGGTAGGGGGCACAAATACCTTTGTCACATTACCTTAACCTGTTTATAATAGTGACCTGCTCCAAAGGACTGATTACAGAAAGGTACACTAACACTGAAAGACAATGCTAAGGACTGTGCCTAAAAATCCAGGACTATGAGCAAGTATGAAAATGCTCTGTTATAAGGAAACTACTGAAATTGTTTCAGCTCTAGTCTCCTTTTCCGTCCTGTTAACAGCAAAGTGAATTTACACATTTCCTTCACCTGTAAAGAGCGTAAACCCCTGAGGGTAACCATTGGTTTCTTTCCCACTGCTAAAAAGGTCAATATGTGTTCCTCACACAACTTGATAATTGGCAAACACTCCACATCTTACATGAAAAAGCAGACTATTAGCAAGAAAGCACCAGCGTGCCTGCAAAAGCAGGAGAAGCTCCGATATTTCGCATGTATACATTTTCCTTCATATAACACCAAATACGCCTAATTATTCAACCAAAGGACCCAGTGTTCAGAAAGCATCTGTATCAAAGCCTGTGTGAGCCTTCATTACTACAGAGAGCTGAGAAATAAAACATGGGTTCTATTCAGGGCCGGATTAGGACATTGTAGGCCCCTGGGATACAGGTATTGTAAGGCTCCCCGGAAATTTAAGATGACCTTACATGTAAACTGTTTTTTTTTTTTTTTTCATATTTAATAAAACCTATGATTGAGAAAATGCATTTATTGTTTTGATTTCCTTTTATTTGCCAATCTTCCCCTCAGACATGCCATTCTGCCCCCATGTTTGCCAATCTGCTCCACAGACTTGACAATGCATCCCCAAACTTGCCAATCTGCCCCTTCAACCTGTCATTCTGCACCTCAGACTTGTTAATGCAACCCCAGTGATATTCTGCAACCAGCCAATGTATTCCCACAGCCAGGTTGCCCATTAATATGCCACTGTTAGTTTGCCCATTAATATGCCACTGTTAGTTTGCCCATTAATATGCCATGATTTTCCCATTAATATGTGACAGCCAATTTGCCCATTAGTATGCCACAGTTAGTCTGCCCATTAATATGCCACAGCCAATTTTCTCATTAATATACCACAGCCAATTTGCCAATAAATATACCACAGCCAATTTGCCCATAAATATGTCACTGTTAGTATGTCCATTATTATGCCACTGTTAGTCTGCCCATTAATATGCCACTCCATTAATATTCCACAGCCAATTTGCCAATTAATATTCCACAGCCACCATATAGTGAAGGGTATAGTGGTGATAATATGCAATCCAATTGTATGATCTCGTTGCATGATTTGAGGACAACCGGCATCACGCAACAAGATCATCGATAAAGTCAAAAGAATCATTTTGCGGCAGAATGTCCTGATGGCAAGTCGAAGCCTCATTCAGAGGCGAAACGCGTAGCGTGGTTTGGACCAATTTGCTAATTAATATTCCACAGCCACCATATAGTGAAGGGTATAGAGGTGATAATATGCAATCCAATTGTGTGATCTCGTTGCATGATTTGAGGACACCGGGCATCACGCAACAAGATCATCGATAAAGTTAAAAGCTTCATTTTGCGGCAGAATGTCCTGATGGCAAGTCGAAGCCTCATTCAGAGGCGAAACGCGTAGCGTGGTTTGGACATATGTTTTCTGCTGCAGCCCTATTTGTTCGCTTTTATGTTTTCTTAAAGAACACTCAACTTGTGACTGTGTGATGCCCACCATTGTCGTTTACCTACGAGTGTGATTTTACATGTAAGCAGATATTGTATTTATTACATGTGTTTCTATTCTTTCTAATAATTCTTTACACGGTCTGAGCGTTTTACATCTGTAAGACAAGAAAATCGTAGATTCTTCGATCCGCTCATGATTTGATATGCTGCAAACCCCTTGGGAGTCTGTGAGTGTAACACCCCAAGGGGGCAATTTCCTTCCTTTTTTGACTCTTCAAATACAACTGGATTGGATATTATCACCACTATACCCTTCACTGTAAGGTGTAAAATCATTCTCTTACAGTTTACCTTCAAGCGCACTTGTTCATATTTTTTTCCTGTGTTTTTAATTGTGTCTGTGGAGTCTCCCTATTATGACATCACCAGTGGCTTAATATGCAAATTACACATTTCCCATTGACAAGTTGTTAATTTGCATACTATGCCATGGGTGATGTCATAAAAAAGAAACACATTTACAAACACATTTTTCTCCTAATTTACTTGTAGTTTTGCTAATACAATGTATAGATAATTTTCAGTCATTTTTCTCTGCATTCAAACTATGAACAATGTTTAGGCGATACTGTCCCTTTAGGTGATGTCATAAAAAGGAGACAACCCTAGCACCTTTCAAACACATCTTTTGTGCATCTGCATGCTTACCAACTGTGACTTTTTGCGGTCCCTGGGGCACAAAGGAATGGAGCCTTAAGGGGGTGAAGTTATGCAATGCTGCTTGACATCAGGTGGCTCATTGTCTCGCGTTTGACCTGTGTATTTCTACCAGACACACAGTTTAAACACAATGCTGCCTGTGCACAGTACAATGCAGCATGCATTCACAGTATTAATACCCAGAACAGATGCAAATTTGACAAGGACAGGACACAAAAAACAGGATTGTTGACAACTATGCATTTGCTTGCAATTTTTCTAATACAATTTATTTTATTTTTTTCATGTTTTGTTTTTATTTTGTTACCTCTCTACATTCACAATATAAACCATGTTTAGGTAACAGAATCTTTTTAAACTATTCAATTTGTTAATCTGGAAAGGACTAATTAATTTAAGTCATTTTTTTTTTTTGATCTTTACATTTGCTATTTGTTTCATTCACGGCTGGATCAGCCACCTGTACAGACTGCAAAAGTGGTGCAGGCGCCATTTATATAGGACTTCAGAGATAAGGTTATTTTATTGATATATTTTTTTTTAAATTAATATATAATAGGAGCATCAACAACAAAAGTAAAACTCCCAATGTTTCCTGACCTTGCAGAAGCCTGACGCAGTTCACCTAATAGAAAGGGCTTCCTCAGAGGTGTTAAAGCTGAAGGTGAGCATTCAATTTGAGGTTAATATGTGATAACAGGCTCTCTGGTGTGTTGCATTTCTGCGCGTACAGAGTGCACCAGCGAGCCCATCAACCTGTGAGTATGCAGATAGCTCACGGACAACACACCTAGAGGCTGAAAAATGCCCCTTGGGGCTTTTGGTCCTAAAAGGGCTTAATCTGTTTTCCATTTTTTTTGATCGTTACACTTTTGAGATGATGCTTTAAACTCACCTTATCTCACCCGCAACTCACCTTTTAGTAACTAACCCCCAACTATCTCTCTTTCCCTTGAACACATCTCTTTTTATTTACCATTACAGGGCTCCAGCCGTATAGAAGATACAGTTTCTCACTCACACTGTGCACATCTTCTGGCTGCACATCTAGCCAGCCCTCTTCAGGTCTTACAATGCAAGATGCTCCACAAGGTAATAAAAGGGCATTTCCATAATTCTTCTTTAAAACCTGCTATTTCCTAATTGTACATTTTTTTTTTTACTTTTATTGTCACTTGTGAATTTCAACCCTGAGTCCTTGTTGGGTCTTTCATGACAGAAACACTTTGCTCCCTTTACCTTGAGGCTAGAACCAGCGTTACTTTTACAATCCTGCCTGAAAAGACATTTTGGAAAGGTTTACAAACCGTCACAATGATAAAATAGGACTTTGGGTTTAATCACTAATAAAAATAAACAGCACCATATACTTTCAGCATATCCACCCCGGTTTTATT
Organism: Pelodytes ibericus; assembly: GCA_036172795.1. NCBI lineage: Eukaryota > Metazoa > Chordata > Amphibia > Anura > Pelodytidae > Pelodytes > Pelodytes ibericus. Next base: position 23,136,209 of record CM069862.1, read on the forward strand.
CTTGCGTTCTATAATGATTCTTTAGACTGCAAATCCAAGCTGCGGACCCATGGGTTAAGGAAGCAATGTTAAGGGTGTAACAGGGACCCCATCAACTAACGTGAGTGCAGGGCATACAAAAAATATTCATATATCACGTTAGCAAAATTGTAATATAGGGCTTTATTCTCAAAAGAGAGTTGCAGGGAATTGAGGACACAATTTCAAACTTAAGGACAGAGTAGCCGAGCCATTTTTTTTTTTTACAGCACTTTGTTTTTTAATTCTGCATCTATATTGTATGTTTTTTTATTATTATTATTTAGCAGATTGCTTCATTTTCACCTATTATTTTGATTCTCCTTTGTTTATTTCTATCCAGTCTTTATTATCATTTTTTTCCACTGAATTGTTTTGTTCATTATGTTTTTAGTTTTTCCCCCTCCTTAATGGTATTGTTGCTTTTATACATTTATAGAAATAAAAATGTATTTTATTTCTTCATATTTAATGTTTCGTTTAAACATATCTCACTTTTGACATATGCTGGTCGCCATCCACTAGCTTTACTACCTGGCTTTGACTGGAAATTAGATTATTTTCATTGTTTCTCGGTTCGGTGTGCTTTCTGTTTCGAAACCAGTTTCGAAATGAGATTTCTATCCGGACGACCTTATGTTATCAGTTTCAGGGGTGGCATGGACAAAAGGAGATTATGATATTATTATTAAACAATGACCCATCAACTTCGCAGTTTATGTGGTGTCTAATCACTTCAAAATTTAATTAACTCCTAACTCTGAAAAGGAATAACGTAGAAAGCTGAAAATAGTTGTGTTGACCTAGAAATTGCAGCATGAATAAGATGTGAAAATTTAATAATTCCAGAGTTCAGCATTTGAGAGCTTTTCCTGCTTTGTACAAACAAACAAGGATTTTCAGTTTAATAGTTACATTTTGTAGGTGTGGACTAACTGTCTGTGCACAATTATAGGGACCTGAAGTGAATGTATTGTATGTGATAGACAGCTTAAGGACACATATGTTCAAAACGCGTCAAGCAGTCTGGTTAGTTTTGATAATTTGATGTTAGTACTTCATAAATAAAGATCTCCACTGAGCGTTAAGCTTTTCTGGACTTTCCTATATATTGTCATCTGGGTACCTCTGAGTGCATGACTTTTTTTTTTGTTATAAAATGTAATTCATGGCTGGATTTGCCACTTGTACAGACTGCAAAAGTGGTACAGGCACCTGTTACAAAGGACTCCAAATGTTCCAATGTTCACATAACACTTTTTTTTTTCTTGAGGACATTTTCCTGATCTTACAGAAGCCTGATGCATTTCGCCCAATAAAAAGGGCTTCCTCAGCGGTAGCCCTTCTATATATTGTGCAGGGACAAATGTGGAGAGTAAATTTAGTGGGGAAAACTAACCAGATTTGTCCCTGCACAATGCTCTTCCCCACCATATAAAAATGATTAATATTCAAGTATTTAACTTGCAAATAAAAAGTTTAAAAAATATATATATATATTTGTGGCTCGGTTTTGAGTGATACTAAGCATAAGCATATGGTGAACATGCAATATGTGATAACAGACTATCTAGTGTGTTGCATTTCTGCTTGAACAGGATGCACCAGAGAGTCCATCAACCTGTGAGTATGGTTATAGCCCAGAGACAACACACCTAGAGCCTATTCGGGTCTCTGTCTCTGCGTTCCTGTGATCGGGGGAACACAAACTCGCCCCTTGGTACTTTTGGTCCGTAAAGGGGTTGATCTGTTCTTTTCCCAATATTTATTTTTATTATAAAATGCAGCCATGATAAATAATATTCACATTTTGCGTATATTCTTTTCTCTTCTTTTCTCTTCTTTATTTCACTGTGTAGGCGTGTGGTCTAAACCGCGCCATGTCACAATCAATTCAACAGCGCTGGAACTATATTGGGACGAACCGGAGACGTCCAATGGGATCATTCTGCAGTACAGAGTGGTTCGGGACGGCGGAAGCATATCCAGCCGAAGTCGGGAATATCTAAGTTACACTGATGTTGGCCTGCAGCCCAGCAGCAGGTAATGTTCACCCAGGATCTATATTAAGCTTCCTTGCAATGATTAACAACGATATTTTATCTGGCCAAGCTACAAGCAGGACTTTTACTTCCTCTTTTAAAAAAGGGAAAAATCATTATTACTTAATCATTAAAAGGCATTGACAATCAGTCTCCTGGAAGCTCTGTCATTGCACATATTGAATGGACTGATATTGACTGTGGTGCTATTTTGTTTTTTTTTACAGCAATTCAGAAATAAAGCAAATCACCCATAAAAAGAGGGATATGTTGCTGTTGGTTTTTCTGTGTGTGTGTGTCCAGGGTGAAAAGTGAAAACGTTAGTCTTTGTATTTTGATTTATTTTTTAATCAATGGTGGATACATTCTGGGACATAGCAGCGTCAATAAACATTGTTTATACAGAGTTTAAAAAAAAATAAAAATCGTGACCTGTTTGGTGGAACTGCGCGGATTGACCGAGAAAGGGGTTTAAAAGCTGAAAAATTGTATATACATCGTGTTGGCAGAATTGCATGCAAGTGCTTAAGACTAGAGAAAAACATGGTTTTAAATGTGTCACCATGTCTGTCTATGACATCACTTTTGGCTCGATATGCAAATTCATTTCAATGGGAAATGGTGGTGTAATTTGCATATCAGGCCACAAGGTGGTTAAGTTCTATCGATCGCACTTATGGTGAGGACAAACTAGAGCGGAGTCCCAGCACTGTGGATGAGAAGGCGTCGACTATTCTTTCGTTGCTGGCCAGTGATGTGAATAGAGTACAGTGGTTCCAAAGGCACAAAACCCCAACGCGTTTCAACCGTAAAAAGTCAGGGTGGACAGAATTGCACGCAAAAGCAAGGACTTGTGTTTTAAATGTGTCTGTGGTGTCTCCTGTTTATGACACCCCCTTGTGGCTTCATGTACACGTACAGTACAATGAAATATGGAGGCACCACATGATATCATTAACAGGAGGCACCACAGGGATAGTGCCAAATACTGGGTGTGTTTGTTATTTATTTGTTTTTCAGTCTAGTACAAATTGGATCTATTTAGAACCCTGCTTCTTACATTATATGTGACTTACCTAGGTATTTGTACCAGTTGGAAGCAAGCACAGAAGGTGGGAATAATATTAGTGAAATCTACACAATAGAAACGCCGGCCTTCACACCAGAGGATATTCCTGCTCCTTATAACGTCACTGTGCTTGGGCCTTATACTACATACGTGGCTTGGGATTCACCAGGTAGAGTATATACATGGTCTAAAATGAAATGAAGATTGGCGGCCTTATTTCTCCAGTTCCTTGTCGCACCAAATAGTGAAGGGATCAAAAAGGCCACCTGGGCCAATAAAGCTTGTCCCATACTATCTATAATGATACTTAATACTCACACTATGGCATTGACTTGTGTATGACGACATACATTTCCTTGGTTTTATTTTTCCTGCTACTCCACTAACAGTTGTCTGTTCCCTGCGTGCGTGGGAGCCTGTGAGGACGCTTGACGGGCAAAATGCGTCAGGGCTCCTTTGCCGCATCTGGGCTTCACCGATTCTGTGTATTAGTTCAATTTTAGTTACTATATATTTTTTTTACTATTGTATTTTCTTAATTTTTGTTACTGTAGTTGTTTTGCAATTTTATTGTTCTAAATAGCCCATTTATTACATGTACTTCCCTTTTCTTCCTTCAAGCTCTTTCACCATTTCTACCTCATTCTCAAATATTACACATGTATAATAGGATGCTTATTAAACAGGTCAAATGCAAATTAGCAAGAACTGTGAAATTGCTATATATAATGTCATATTATGTCATTTTACTGATCCCAAGCTGCAAAAATCGGCCAGCATCTCTGCGCTACACAAACATATAAAACAACCTGCAGGACAGATCAGTACAGTGAGAGGTTCCTGAATTATTTAGGATGCAGGAGTAAACATTTCTCGAAGAGCCTGTCTTATAGGCTTATTTCTTGTGAAAAGGGGGGCAAAAAAAGAGAAATCAACGACTTTCTGATTACACTGTGACTTTATAACCGCCTATCAGCGCCTGGATGTCGTAAATTAGGAAAAAGAGAATGTGAAAGGTCTCAGCTCTTGTTAGTTACTGAATGTGATATTGTGTGTTTGACAGTGTGTCATTACACGCAGGACCATGTGAACACTTGGCCAGACAAACTCAAAAACGTGGCTTTTGGGTCCAGAACTTTGTATGAACCTGCACATGGCATGAACAAACAAGCCTTGCCTTGTAATTCAGTATTGCCAAGTTTAAGGGGATATATTCACCTAGATTATTTTCTGCATGTTATACATGTTTCTAATGTATGTCCAATGCGTTCATCTGTACCTTATTTTTTTATTTTAAAACTATTTACATTTCACCTGTAAATCTTACACTGAAAATCATTTTATCGGGGCTTCTGAAGTCAATGACCGCTAAAAAGGAGGGGCTTGGAGCGATAGATTGGATATATTACACTTTATTGTAATTTTTGTTTTGTTTTTTAGAGATAGGAAGTGTTGGGGAACAAACTGAAGAGACAGATCTGTTTCTTTGTTGTTACTTTGTATGATGCAGTACATATCAAAAAATGGATTTTTATATATATATATATATATATATATATATATATATATATATATATATATTTATGTATTTGTAAAATTCTTGCTTGATTACTGTTTGAAAGGACTTGCATGTCCAATTAGTACAGAACTCCTATGTACCATGTGTATGGGATTACTCAAAGTTCACATATATATCTAAAAACAATAAAAAATTGTTATAAAATAAAAAATGAATTTCTTCGGAAACTGTAGTTAGAGATGCCCCTTTAAATATTCCCCCCTTGGTACTTTTATTATCTATTGTCAACATATTCCGCACCACTGGCTGAAACTACACCAACCTCAATGCACATTCCTGCCAGATGAACGGGAAAACATTTCCAACTCAGATACTTTTGGCCTTAAGTTCAAAATTCCCATTTCAGTTCCCTGCATTTCTCACTTTCTCCTGCATCCAACAGACTTTACAAAATAGATTTCGTAATAGTCATTTTCATTCTATTTTTTGTCATGTTGGTAAATGTTGAATTGGCTTGTGTAAATGTCTCTGTGTTTGGCATTATTAGGTGTGTTTGACCCCAGGGTGCCTCTGGATTTTAATATTTTATTGAATGCTGGGAGAATGGATTCAGATGTACGCTCTGCTGGGGAAGAAGACTATATCCTATTAGAGAATCTCAGCCCGTACACTCGGTATGAGATAAGAATACAGGCCTGTCAGAATGGTAAGAGCATAAAGGATTAGAATAATTCAGGCTACGGAGCAATCAAGTGTACAGTGCAATAGAGCAGGGCAATCACGTTTTTGGGAGGCTGTCCCGCCGAGCTCTACCCCTGTCCCGAAAAAGCTACTCACACTGTCACACAATTGTATAAACAATACATTGGACAGGGACAAAACCATATGAGTTTCTGCTACTAGTAGAGCTCAATCTGCCCTGCATAATGCATTGTTACACATTTCAGTATTGTAGAAATTATCTGCACGCCTCACTTTCAGTGAATTGCTTACTTAGAAAACAGCTTATGTTGAAAAAGCTAAAGATTATGCGAAGGTCACTTCCAAGATGCCATCTTGGAAAAGTTTTTTTAAATGACCTACTCATATCTGATGCTTAACGGGCTTGTGCAGTAGCGTCTATGACAGTTTTGTCGTCACAGCGTTGACTGTTCAGCGCAGCCATTTCGCTGATGCGTTAATCCTAACCCAAATATTCACCCTAGTACTATCTATAAAACTAACCCTTGACCCTAAACTAACCTAAAAAAAAAAAAACTAATACTGACCCTGAAACTAAGCCTAATCAGACTAAACCCTAAAACGAACCCTAACACTAATCCTGAAACTAACTTTGCATTCAGTGCGCCATGATGAAATGCTGTAACGGCTACGATGAAAGCGGGGCGAACAAAAGTCCCATTCAGGGTCCATCAACCTAGTTCCATTTAGCAATTCCTAGCCCAGCTAACTTGATGTGAAGCCCATCACGGTATGAGTGGGCACTAAGCCTCAAGCTTGCTCAAGCCTCGTATCTTCACAGCTATAAATGAGGATTTTAATCGCTCACAGATCTCACCCCCCAGTGTGAATTTAAATTCTGCAGTATTACCCATGAGGATAATAATATAATGATTTACTCTGTGCAGGAAGCTGTGGTGTTGGGAGTCCGGTTTCTACAGTAACACAGGAAGCTGCTCCAGAGGAACTCGATCCCCCACTTATGTCAGCCATTGGGCCACGATCCATCAGGGTTATATGGAGACCACCTAAAAAAGCAAATGGAATCATAAGCACGTACTTTATTGACAGGTAAATATTTGGGAGAAATGTTTCAGTTTCTTTGAAACCCTGTAAAATGATTATCATGGTTTATTATATTGATCATAATATCACACACACTGCAGGCTCCTGGAGATACTTTCAAATCTGATCTAATTTTCTAGTTGATACCAAAGGTCACCAAGTCTCTGACAGACACTCTGACTATATCTGGCATTGGTAGCCTTGATCAGTCTGTCAGAGCTTGTGGACCACCTAAAGCCCATATCGATGGCCCAAAAAGGGTAACTTAGAGACTTCCGAAAAATGGCTGTTGGGTTTTGGCTGGCTGTTATAAGAGGTAGAATCGCTATGCTAGTGTCTGCTACATGATAAAGGTCTTGAACCCATCAGGTGGGGCCTTATCGCACTCTAGCAAATACACAGAGACACAATTGACATCTTGTGCCAAGCCATTGAGTTTCTCCTAACTCACCACTTTTTCTTCTCCTTGGAGGACATAAATTAACTTCAAGCCTGTGGAACAGAGAAGGGGGTGAGTTTTTCCCCCTCCTACGCAAATATATACCTGTCTCGGTGGCAGGAGCAATACATTTTCTGTGATGAGAATCTTTTTCCAAAAATAAATTGTTTTTTGCAGTCGCTATATTGACGACAAGCCGCTTAGTCTGGTCAGGTGAGAGGGAACAGGTTGATTTTATTCCCTGTGAACTAACAACAATTTCAATTTGAAATTCACTCATGAAGACCAACAAGGTCATATCTCATTCTTGGGCCTTAATTTGGAGGGAGATGTTGTTATTGGTTCAATTAGTGCAACATCTTTCAGGAAAATGGTAGCAGGCAACCCGATACCCACTTCCAAGCCAGAGGTTACAGAGAACAGGATATATAATAAACAGGTCTTATGATTTGGCACATAGTGGGCCACCACGTGACCTCCTAGTGGACAAAGAAGCAGATAGTGCTGGTATAAATAAGAATATAAATAAATGTGTAATGAAAACCATAAGGGTAATGGGACTTTTACAACAGTGTACAGTTAGGAGTATAACAAAATGCGCAACATTCTACAGAAAGGTTTAGCAATGGTAAAGGCAGATGATGTATAATATAAATGGTTCTGGGAAGGTATCAAATATGTCCCTAAGAAATCACAGATGTCAGGGTGTCTCCTAGTCCACTAGGCCGAAAAGAAGGGTCAGCCACTTGGGTGTTCCAAGGACTGAACCCTCAATATGAGGTCACATGCTCCATAGAGGGTAAACTCTGATTTGATCATAAGAAATGTTAATCTCTTAGGTGTAGGAGTTCATTTTTACTTCACCTGTGAATAAGCCAGGATTGAGTTAAATAGCCCTTTTCCCTGTAGTCTAGCACGTTTCTTCCCTAATTTTCCATTTCTTCACCTGCAATAAGGAGTGTCAGTTTTTCGCTGGCCATTAAATGTTCCCTTTGTATATTCTTTTAAATTTGTGTCTATATTCTGCTCCTTACGAGATGGATCCTTATATGTCACTTGTGTTAATGTTTGTGCATTATGTCACAGTTTGCATCCTGTATTTTTAAGAAGATCACTCTGTAGCATCATATGTTAAAGTTATAGGTGCATTTTGTATGCAAACCAGAAGAATGGATGATTGCATATATACAGTTGTTGTCTTTTACCGTCTTCGAAATACATGGTTTGGGGGTTCTTTTTTTAGTATTTTAGTAGGCACATATGTCAGTCCTCATACTAAAGTTCCAATTAGCGACACAGCTCTGTTTACAAACCCCCTTTCTTAATTACACACTAGTTTCATTTTCACTTATGTTTTAAGTGGGTTTTAAACTGGATGTATGTTGTGTGGCTTTAGGCTGCTTATGACACTGTTTGGTGTGAAGCAACTCCTAGCATTGCACACATGGCACATTCCTAAAGATAGAGATATAGACAACTCCTAGCATTACACACACTCCAGGCTCCTGAGGATAGAGATATAGACAACTACTAGCATTACACACACTCCATGCTCCTGAGGATAGAGATATAAACAACTCCTAGCATTACACACACTCCAGGCTCCTAAGGATAGAGATATAGACAACTCCTAGCGTTACACACTCCAGGCTCCTGAGGATAGAGATATAGACAACTCCTAGCATTACACACACTCCAGGCTCCTGAGGATAGAGATATAATCAACTCCTAGCATTACACACAGTCCAGGCTCCTGAGGATAGAGACATAAACAACTCCTAGTATTACACACACTCCAGGCTCCTGAGGATATAGACAACTCCTAGCATTACACACACTCCAGGCTCCTGAGGGTAGAGATATAGACAACTCCTAGCATTACACACACTCCAGGCTCCTGAGGGTAGAGATATAGACAACTCCTAGCATTACACACACTCCAGGCTCCTGAGGATAGAGATATAGACAACTCCTAGCATTACACACACTCCAGGCTCCTGAGGATAGAGATATAGACAACTCCTAGCATTACACACACTCCAGGCTCCTAAAGATAGAGATAAAGACAACTCCTAGCATTACACACACTCCAGGCTCCTAAAGATAGAGATATAGACAACTCCTAGCATTATACACACTCCAGGCTCCTAAAGATAGAGATATAGACAACTCCTAGCATTACACACACTCCAGGCTCCTGAGGGTAGAGATATAGACAACTCCTAGCATTACACACACTCCAGGCTCCTGAGGGTAGAGATATAGACAACTCCTAGCATTACACACACTCCAGGCTCCTGAGGGTAGAGATATAGACAACTCCTAGCATTACACACACTCCAGGCTCCTGAGGGTAGATAGATATAGACAACTCCTAGCATTACACACACTCCAGGCTCCTGAGGATAGAGATATAGACAACTCCTAGCATTACACACACTCCAGGCTCCTAAAGATAGAGATATAGACAACTCCTAGCATTACACACACTCCAGGCTCCTGAGGGTAGAGATATAGACAACTCCTAGCATTACACACACTCCAGGCTCCTGAGGGTAGAGATATAGACAACTCCTAGCATTACACACACTCCAGGCTCCTGAGGATAGAGATATAGACAACTCCTAGCATTACACACACTCCAGGCTCCTGAGGATAGAGATATAGACAACTCCTAGCATTACACACACTCCAGGCTCCTGAGGATAGAGATATAGACAACTCCTAGCATTACACACACTCCAGGCTCCTGAGGGTAGAGATATAGACAACTCCAAGCATTACACACACTCCAGGCTCCTGAGGGTAGAGATATAGACAACTCCTAGCATTACACACACTCCAGGCTCCTGAGGATAGAGATATAGACAACTCCTAGCATTACACACACTCCAGGCTCCTGAGGATAGATATATAGACAACTCCTAGCATTACACACACTCCAGGCTCCTGAGGATAGAGATATAGACAACTCCTAGCATTACACACACTCCAGGCTCCTGAGGATAGAGATATAGACAACTCCTAGCATTACACACACTCCAGGCTCCTGAGGATAGAGATATAGACAACTCCTAGCATTACACACACTCCAGGCTCCTGAGGATAGAGATATAGACAACTACTAGCATTACACACACTCCAGGCTCCTGAGGATAGAGATATACACAACTCCTAGCATTACACACACTCCAGGCTCCTTGGGATAGAGATATAGACAACTCCTAGCATTACACACACTCCAGGCTCCTGAGGATAGAGATATAGACAACTACTAGCATTACTCACACTCCAGGCTTCTGAGAATATAGACAACTCCTAGCATTACACACACTCCAGGCTCCTGAGGATAGAGATATAGACAACTCCTAGCATTACACACACTCCAGGCTCCTGAGGATAGAGATATAGACAACTCCTAGCATTACACACACTCCAGGCTCCTGAGGATAGAGATATAGACAACTCCTAGCATTATACACACTCCAGGCTCCTGAGGATAGAGATATAGACAACTACTAGCATTACACACACTCCAGGCTCCTGAGGATAGAGATATAGACAACTCCTAGCATTACACACACTCCAGGCTCCTGAGGATAGATATATAGACAACTCCTAGCATTACACACACTCCAGGCTCCTGAGGATAGAGATATAGACAACTCCTAGCATTACACACACTCCAGGCTCCTGAGGATAGAGATATAGACAACTCCTAGCATTACACACACTCCAGGCTCCTGAGGATAGAGATATAGACAACTCCTAGCATTACACACACTCCAGGCTCCTGAGGATAGAGATATAGACAACTCCTAGCATTACACACACTCCAGGCTCCTGAGGATAGAGATATAGACAACTACTAGCATTACACACACTCCAGGCTCCTGAGGATAGAGATATAGACAACTCCTAGCATTACACACACTCCAGGCTCCTGAGGATAGAGATATAGACAACTCCTAGCATTACACACACTCCAGGCTCCTGAGGATAGAGATATAGACAACTCCTAGCATTACACACACTCCAGGCTCCTAAGGATAGAGATATAGACAACTCCTAGCATTACACACACTCCAGGCTCCTGAGGATAGATATATAGACAACTACTAGCATTACACACACTCCAGGCTCCTGAGGATAGAGATATAGACAACTCCTAGCATTACACACACTCCAGGCTCCTGAGGATAGATATATAGACAACTCCTAGCATTACACACACTCCATGCTCCTGAGGGTAGATATATAGACAACTCCTAGCATTACACACACTCCAGGCTCCTGAGGATAGAGATATAGACAACTCCTAGCATTACACACACTCCATGCTCCTGAGGGTAGAGATATAGACAACTCCTAGCATTACACACACTCCAGGCTCCTGAGGGTAGAGATATAGACAACTCCTAGCATTACACACACTCCAGGCTCCTGAGGGTTGAGATATAGACAACTCCTAGCATTACACATACTCCAGGCTCCTGAGGGTTGAGATAAAGACAACTCCTAGCATTACACACACTCCATGCTCCTGAGGATAGAGATATAGACAACTCCTAGCATTACACACACTCCAGGCTCCTGAGGATAGAGATATAGACAACTCCTAGCATTACACACACTCCATGCTCCTGAGGATAGAGATATAGACAACTCCTAGCATTACACACACTCCAGGCTCCTGAGGATAGAGATATAGACAACTCCTAGCATTACACACACTCCAGGCTCCTGAGGGCAGAGATATAGACAACTCCTAGCATTACACACACTCCAGGCTCCTGAGGATAGAGATAAAGACAACTCCTAGTATTACACACACTCCAGGCTCCTGAGGATAGAGATATAGACAACTCCTAGCATTACACACACTCCAGGCTCCTGACGGTAGATATATAGACAACTCCTAGCATTACACACACTCCAGGCTCCTGAGGATAGATATATAGACAACTCCTAGCATTACACACACTCCAGGCTCCTGAGGATAGATATATAGACAACTCCTAGCATTACACACACTCCAGGCTCCTGAGGGTAGATATATAGACAACTCCTAGCATTACACACACTCCAGGCTCCTGAGGATAGAGATATAGACAACTCCTAGCATTACACACACTCCAGGCTCCTGAGGGTAGAGATATAGACAACTCCTAGCATTACACACACTCCAGGCTCCTGACGGTAGAGATATAGACAACTCCTAGCATTACACACACTCCAGGCTCCTGAGGGTAGAGATATAGACAACTCCTAGCATTACACACACTCCAGGCTCCTGAGGGTAGAGATATAGACAACTCCTAGCATTACACACACTCCAGGCTCCTGACGGTAGAGATATAGACAACTCCTAGTATTACACACACTCCAGGCTCCTGAGGATAGAGATATAGACAACTCCTAGCATTACACACACTCCAGGCTCCTGAGGATAGAGATATAAACAACTCCTAGCATTACACACACTCCAGGCTCCTGAGGATAGAGATATAGACAACTCCTAGCATTACACACACTCCAGGCTCCTGAGGATAGAGATATAGACAACTCCTAGCATTACACACACTCCAGGCTCCTGAGGATAGAGATATAGACAACTCCTAGCATTACACACACTCCAGGCTCCTGAGGATAGAGATATAGACAACTCCTAGCATTACACACACTCCAGGCTCCTGAGGGTAGAGATATAGACAACTCCTTGCATTACACACACTCCAGGCTCCTGAGGATAGAGATATAGACAACTCTTAGCATTACACACACTCCAGGCTCCTGAGGATAGAGATATAGACAACTCCTAGCATTACACACACTCCAGGCTCCTGAGGATAGAGATATAGACAACTCCTAGCATTACACACACTCCAGGCTCCTGAGGATAGAGATATAGACAACTACTAGCATTACACACACTCCAGGCTCCTGAGGATAGAGATATAGACAACTCCTAGCATTACACACACTCCAGGCTCCTGAGGATAGAGATATAGACAACTCCTAGCATTACACACACTCCAGGCTCCTGAGGGTAGAGATATAGACAACTACTAGCATTACACACACTCCAGGCTCCTGAGGATATAGACAACTCCTAGCATTACACACACTCCAGGCTCCTGAGGGTAGAGATATAGACAACTCCTAGCATTACACACACTCCAGGCTCCTGACGGTAGAGATATAGACAACTCCTAGTATTACACACACTCCAGGCTCCTGAGGATAGAGATATAGACAACTCCTAGCATTACACACACTCCATGCTCCTGAGGATAGAGATATAGACAACTCCTAGCATTACACACACTCCATGCTCCTGAGGGTAGAGATATAGACAACTCCTAGCATTACACACACTCCAGGCTCCTGAGGATAGAGATATAGACAACTCCTAGCATTACACACACTCCAGGCTCCTGAGGATAGAGATATAGACAACTCCTAGCATTACACACACTCCAGGCTCCTGAGGATAGAGATATAGACAACTCCTAGCATTACACACACTCCAGGCTCCTGAGGGTAGAGATATAGACAACTCCTAGCATTACACACACTCCAGGCTCCTGAGGATAGAGATATAGACAACTACTAGCATTACACACACTCCAGGCTCCTGAGGATAGAGATATAGACAACTCCTAGCATTACACACACTCCAGGCTCCTGAGGATAGAGATATAGACAACTCCTAGCATTACACACACTCCAGGCTCCTGAGGATAGAGATATAGACAACTACTAGCATTACACACACTCCAGGCTCCTGAGGATATAGACAACTCCTAGCATTACACACACTCCAGGCTCCTGAGGGTAGAGATATAGACAACTCCTAGCATTACACACACTCCAGGCTCCTGACGGTAGAGATATAGACAACTCCTAGTATTACACACACTCCAGGCTCCTGAGGATAGAGATATAGACAACTCCTAGCATTACACACACTCCATGCTCCTGAGGATAGAGATATAGACAACTCCTAGCATTACACACACTCCATGCTCCTGAGGGTAGAGATATAGACAACTCCTAGCATTACACACACTCCAGGCTCCTGAGGATAGAGATATAGACAACTCCTAGCATTACACACACTCCAGGCTCCTGAGGATAGAGATATAGACAACTCCTAGCATTACACACACTCCAGGCTCCTGAGGATAGAGATATAGACAACTCCTAGCATTACACACACTCCAGGCTCCTGAGGGTAGAGATATAGACAACTCCTAGCATTACACACACTCCAGGCTCCTGAGGATAGAGATATAGACAACTACTAGCATTACACACACTCCAGGCTCCTGAGGATAGAGATATAGACAACTCCTAGCATTACACACACTCCAGGCTCCTGAGGATAGAGATATAGACAACTCCTAGCATTACACACACTCCAGGCTCCTGAGGATAGAGATATAGACAACTACTAGCATTACACACACTCCAGGCTCCTGAGGATATAGACAACTCCTAGCATTACACACACTCCAGGCTCCTGAGGATAGAGATATAGACAACTCCTAGCATTACACACACTCCAGGCTCCTGAGGATAGAGATATAGACAACTCCTAGCATTACACACACTCCAGGCTCCTGAGGGTAGAGATATAGACAACTCCTAGCATTACACACACTCCAGGCTCCTGAGGATAGAGATATAGACAACTCCTAGCATTACACACACTCCAGGCTCCTGAGGATAGAGATATAGACAACTCCTAGCATTACACACACTCCAGGCTCCTGAGGATAGAGATATAGACAACTCCTAGCATTACACACACTCCAGGCTCCTGAGGGTAGAGATATAGACAACTCCTAGCATTACACACACTCCAGGCTCCTGAGGATAGAGATATAGACAACTCCTAGCATTACACACACTCCAGGCTCCTGAGGGTAGAGATATAGACAACTCCTAGCATTACACACACTCCAGGCTCCTGAGGGTAGAGATATAGACAACTCCTAGCATTACACACACTCCAGGCTCCTGAGGGTAGAGATATAGACAACTCCTAGCATTACACACACTCCAGGCTCCTGAGGATAGAGATATAGACAACTCCTAGCATTACACACACTCCAGGCTCCTGAGGATAGAGATATAAACAACTCCTAGCATTACACACACTCCAGGCTCCTGAGGATAGAGATATAGACAACTACTAGCATTACACACACTCCAGGCTCCTGAGGATAGAGATATAGACAACTCCTAGCATTACACACACTCCAGGCTCCTGAGGATAGAGATATAGACAACTCCTAGCATTACACACACTCCAGGCTCCTGAGGATAGAGATATAGACAACTCCTAGCATTACACACACTCCAGGCTCCTGAGGGTAGAGATATAGACAACTCCTAGCATTACACACACTCCAGGCTCCTGAGGATAGAGATATAGACAACTCCTAGCATTACACACACTCCAGGCTCCTGAGGATAGAGATATAGACAACTCCTAGCATTATACACACTCCAGGCTCCTGAGGATAGAGATATAGACAACTACTAGCATTACACACACTCCAGGCTCCTGAGGGTAGAGATATAGACAACTCCTAGCATTACACACACTCCAGGCTCCTAAGGATAGAGATATAGACAACTCCTAGCATTACACACACTCCAGGCTCCTAAGGATAGAGATATAGACAACTCCTAGCATTACACACACTCCAGGCTCCTGAGGATAGAGATATAGACAACTCCTAGCATTACACCCACTCCAGGCTCCTGAGGATATAGACAACTCCTAGCATTACACCCACTCCAGGCTCCTGAGGGTAGATATATAGACAACTCCTAGCATTACACACACTCCAGGCTCCTGAGAATATAGACAACTCCTAGCATTACACACACTCCAGGCTCCTGAGGATAGAGATATAGACAACTCCTAGCATTACACACACTCCAGGCTCCTGAGGATAGAGATATAGACAACTCCTAGCATTACACCCACTCCAGGCTCCTGAGGATATAGACAACTCCTAGCATTACACCCACTCCAGGCTCCTGAGGGTAGATATATAGACAACTCCTAGCATTACACACACTCCAGGCTCCTGAGGATAGAGATATAGACAACTCCTAGCATTACACACACTCCAGGCTCCTGAGGATAGAGATATAGACAACTCCTAGCATTACACCCACTCCAGGCTCCCGAGGATAGAGATATAGACAACTCCTAGCGTTACACACACTCCAGGCTCCTGAGGGTAGAGATATAGACAACTCCTAGCATTACACCCACTCCAGGCTCCTGAGGGTAGAGATATAGACACCTCCTAGCATTACACACAGTCCAGGCTCCTGAGGATAGATATATAGACAACTTCTAGCATTACACACACTCCAGGCTCCTGAGGATAGAGATATAGACAACTCCTAGCATTACACACACTCCAGGCTCCTGAGGATAGAGATATAAACAACTCCTAGCATTACACACACTCCAGGCTCCTGACGGTAGATATATAGACAACTCCTAGCATTACACACACTCCAGGCTCCTGACGGTAGATATATAGACAACTCCTAGCATTACACCCACTCCAGGCTCCTGAGGGTAGAGATATAAACAACTCCTAGCATTACACACACTCCAGGCTCCTGACGGTAGATATATAGACAACTCCTAGCATTACACCCACTCCAGGCTCCTGAGGGTAGAGATATAGACAACTCCTAGCATTACACACACTCCAGGCTCCTGAGGGTAGAGATATAGACAACTCCTAGCATTACACACACTCCAGGCTCCTGAGGATAGAGATATAGACAACTCCTAGCATTACACACACTCCAGGCTCCTGAGGATAGAGATATAGACAACTCCTAGCATTACACACACTCCAGGCTCCTGAGGGTAGAGATATAGACAACTCCAAGCATTACACACACTCCAGGCTCCTGAGGATAGAGATATAGACAACTCCTAGCATTACACACACTCCAGGCTCCTGAGGATAGAGATATAGACAACTCCTAGCATTACACACACTCCAGGCTCCTAAGGATAGAGATATAGACAACTCCTAGCATTACACACACTCCAGGCTCCTGAGGATAGATATATAGACAACTCCTAGCATTACACACACTCCAGGCTCCTGAGGATAGAGATATAAACAACTCCTAGCATTACACACACTGCAGGCTCCTGAGGGTTGAGATATAGACAACTCCTAGCATTACACACACTCCAGGCTCCTGAGGATAGAGATATAGACAACTCCTAGCATTACACACACTCCAGGCTCCTAAGGATAGAGATATAGACAACTCCTAGCATTACACACACTCCAGGCTCCTGAGGATAGATATATAGACAACTACTAGCATTACACACACTCCAGGCTCCTGAGGATAGAGATATAGACAACTCCTAGCATTACACACACTCCAGGCTCCTGAGGATAGAGATATAGACAACTCCTAGCATTACACACACTCCAGGCTCCCGAGGATAGAGATATAAACAACTCCTAGCATTACACACACTCCAGGCTCCTGAGGGTAGAGATATAGACAACTCCAAGCATTACACACACTCCAGGCACCTGAGGATAGAGATATAGACAACTCCTAGCATTACACACACTCCAGGCTCCTGAGGGTAGAGATATAGACAACTCCTAGCATTACACACACTCCAGGCTCCTGAGGATAGAGATATAGACAACTCCTAGCATTACACACACTCCAGGCTCCTGAGGATAGAGATATAGACAACTCCTAGCATTACACACACTCCAGGCTCCTGAGGATAGAGATATAGACAACTCCTAGCATTACACACACTCCAGGCTCCTGAGGATAGAGATATAGACAACTCCTAGCATTACACACACTCCAGGCTCCTGAGAATATAGACAACTCCTAGCGTTACACACACTCCAGGCTCCTGAGAATATAGACAACTCCTAGCATTACACACACTCCAGGCTCCTGAGAATATAGACAACTACTAGCATTACACACACTCCAGGCTCCTGAGGATAGAGATATAGACAACTCCTAGCATTACACACACTCCAGGCTCCTGAGGATAGAGATATAGACAACTCCTAGCATTATACACACTCCAGGCTCCTGAGGATAGAGATATAGACAACTCCTAGCATTACACACACTCCAGGCTCCTGAGGATAGAGATATAGACAACTCCTAGCATTACACACACTCCAGGCTCCTGAGGATAGAGATATAGACAACTCCTAGTATTACACACACTCCAGGCTCCTGAGGATAGAGATATAGACAACTCCTAGTATTACACACACTCCAGGCTCCTGAGAATATAGACAACTCCTAGCATTACACACACTCCAGGCTCCTGAGAATATAGACAACTACTAGCATTACACACACTCCAGGCTCCTGAGGATAGAGATATAGACAACTCCTAGCATTACACACACTCCAGGCTCCTGAGGGTTGAGATATAGACAACTCCTAGCATTACACACACTCCAGGCTCCTGAGGATAGAGATATAGACAACTACTAGCATTACACACACTCCAGGCTCCTGAGGGTTGAGATATAGACAACTCCTAGCATTACACACACTCCAGGCTCCTGAGGATAGAGATATAGACAACTCCTAGCATTACACACACTCCAGGCTCCTGAGGATAGAGATATAGACAACTCCTAGCATTACACACACTCCAGGCTCCTGAGGGTAGAGATATAGACAACTCCTAGCATTACACACACTCCAGGCTCCTGACGGTAGAGATATAGACAACTCCTAGCATTACACACACTCCAGGCTCCTGAGGATAGAGATATAGACAACTCCTAGCATTACACACACTCCAGGCTCCTGAGGATATAGACAACTACTAGCATTACACACACTCCAGGCTCCTGAGAATATAGACAACTACTAGCATTACACACACTCCAGGCTCCTGAGGATAGAGATATAGACAACTCCTAGCATTACACACACTCCAGGCTCCTGAGGATATAGACAACTCCTAGCATTACACACACTCCAGGCTCCTGACGGTAGAGATATAGACAACTCCTAGCATTACACACACTCCAGGCTCCTGAGAATATAGACAACTCCTAGCATTACACACACTCCAGGCTCCTGAGGATAGAGATATAGACAACTCCTAGCATTACACACACTCCAGGCTCCTGAGAATATAGACAACTACTAGCATTACACACACTCCAGGCTCCTGAGGATAGAGATATAGACAACTCCTAGCATTACACACACTCCAGGCTCCTAAAGATAGAGATATAGACAACTCCTAGCATTACACACACTCCAGGCTCCTGAGAATATAGACAACTCCTAGCATTACACACACTCCAGGCTCCTGAGGATAGATATATAGACAACTCCTAGCATTACACACACTCCAGGCTCCTGAGGATAGAGATATAGACAACTCCTAGCATTACACACACTCCAGGCTCCTAAAGATAGAGATATAGACAACTCCTAGCATTACACACACTCCAGGCTCCTGAGGATAGAGATATAGACAACTCCTAGCATTACACACACTCCAGGCTCCTGAGGATAGAGATATAGACAACTCCTAGCATTACACACACTCCAGGCTCCTGAGGATAGAGATATAGACAACTCCTAGCATTACACACACTCCAGGCTCCTGAGGATAGAGATATAGACAACTCCTAGTATTACACACACTCCAGGCTCCTGAGGATAGAGATATAGACAACTCCTAGCATTACACACACTCCAGGCTCCTGAGGATAGAGATATAGACAACTCCTAGTATTACACACACTCCTGGCTCCTGAGGATAGAGATATAGACAACTCCTAGCATTACACACACTCCAGGCTCCTGACGGTAGAGATATAGACAACTCCTAGCATTACACACACTCCAGGCTCCTAAAGATAGAGATATAGACAACTCCTAGCATTACACACACTCCAGGCTCCTGAGAATATAGACAACTACTAGCATTACACACACTCCAGGCTCCTGAGGATAGAGATATAGACAACTCCTAGCATTACACACACTCCAGGCTCCTGAGGGTAGAGCTATAGACAACTCCTAGCATTACACACACTCCAGGCTCCTGAGGGTAGAGATATAGACAACTCCTAGCATTACACACACTGCAGGCTCCTAAAGATAGAGATATAGACAACTCCTAGCATTACACACACTCCAGGCTCCTAAGGATAGAGATATAGACAACTCCGAGCATTACACACACTCCAGACTCCTAAGGATAGAGATATAGACAACTCCTAGCGTTACACACACTCCAGGCTCCTGAGGATAGAGATATAGACAACTCCTAGCATTACACACACTCCAGGCTCCTGAGGGTAGAGATATAGACAACTCCTAGCATTACACACAGTCCAGGCTCCTGAGGATAGAGATATAGACAACTCCTAGCATTACACACACTCCAGGCTCCTAAAGATAGAGATATAGACAACTTCTAGCATTACACACACTCCAGGCTCCTGAGGGTAGAGATATAGACAACTCCTAGCATTACACACACTCCAGGCTCCTGAGGATAGAGATATAGACAACTCCTAGCATTACACACACTCCAGACTCCTGAGGATAGAGATATAGACAACTCCTAGCATTACACACACTCCAGGCTCCTGAGGATAGAGATATAGACAACTCCTAGCATTACACACACTCCAGGCTCCTGAGGATAGAGATATAGACAACTCCTAGCATTACACACACTCCAGGCTCCTGAGGGTAGAGATATAGACAACTCCTAGCATTACACACACTCCAGGCTCCTGAGGATAGAGATATAGACAACTCCTAGCATTACACACACTCCATGCTCCTGAGGATAGAGATATAAACAACTCCTAGCATTACACACACTCCAGGCTCCTGAGGATAGAGATATAGACAACTCCTAGCATTACACACACTCCAGGCTCCTGAGGATAGAGATATAGACAACTCCTAGCATTACACACACTCCATGCTCCTGAGGATAGAGATATAGACAACTCCTAGCATTACACACACTCCAGGCTCCTGAGGATAGAGATATAAACAACTCCTAGCATTACACACACTCCAGGCTCCTGAGGATAGAGATATAGACAACTACTAGCATTACACACACTCCAGGCTCCTGAGGATAGAGATATAGACAACTCCTAGCATTACACACACTCCAGGCTCCTGAGGATAGAGATATAGACAACTCCTAGCATTACACACACTCCAGGCTCCTGAGGGTAGAGATATAGACAACTCCTAGCATTACACACACTCCAGGCTCCTGAGGGTAGAGATATAGACAACTCCTAGCATTACACACACTGCAGGCTCCTGAGGATAGAGATATAGACAACTCCTAGCATTACACACACTGCAGGCTCCTGAGGATAGAGATATAGACAACTCCTAGCATTACACACACTCCAGGCTCCTGAGGATAGAGATATAGACAACTCCTAGCATTACACACACTCCAGGCTCCTGAGGATAGAGATATAGACAACTCCTAGCATTACACACACTCCAGGCTCCTGAGGATAGAGATATAGACAACTCCTAGCATTACACACACTCCAGGCTCCTGAGGATAGAGATATAGACAACTCCTAGCATTACACACACTCCAGGCTCCTGAGGATATAGACAACTCCTAGCATTACACACACTCCAGGCTCCTGAGGATAGAGATATAGACAACTCCTAGCATTATACACACTCCAGGCTCCTGAGGATAGAGATATAGACAACTCCTAGCATTACACACACTCCAGGCTCCTGACGGTAGATATATAGACAACTCCTAGCATTACACCCACTCCAGGCTCCTGAGGGTAGATATATAGACAACTACTAGCATTACACACACTCCAGGCTCCTGAGGATAGAGATATAGACAACTACTAGCATTACTCACACTCCAGGCTCCTGAGAATATAGACAACTCCTAGCATTACACACACTCCAGGCTCCTGAGGATAGAGATATAGACAACTCCTAGCATTACACACACTCCAGGCTCCTGAGGATAGAGATATAGACAACTCCTAGCATTACACCCACTCCAGGCTCCTGAGGATATAGACAACTCCTAGCATTACACCCACTCCAGGCTCCTGAGGGTAGATATATAGACAACTCCTAGCATTACACACACTCCAGGCTCCTGAGGATAGAGATATAGACAACTCCTAGCATTACACCCACTCCAGGCTCCCGAGGATAGAGATATAGACAACTCCTAGCGTTACACACACTCCAGGCTCCTGAGGGTAGAGATATAGACAACTCCTAGCATTACACCCACTCCAGGCTCCTGAGGGTAGAGATATAGACACCTCCTAGCATTACACACACTCCAGGCTCCTGAGGATAGATATATAGACAACTCCTAGCATTACACACACTCCAGGCTCCTGAGGATAGAGATATAGACAACTTCTAGCATTACACACACTCCAGGCTCCTGAGGATATAGACAACTCCTAGCATTACACACACTCCAGGCTCCTGAGGATAGAGATATAAACAACTCCTAGCATTACACACACTCCAGGCTCCTGACGGTAGAGATATAAACAACTCCTAGCATTACACACACTCCAGGCTCCTGACGGTAGATATATAGACAACTCCTAGCATTACACCCACTCCAGGCTCCTGAGGGTAGAGATATAGACAACTCCTAGCATTACACACACTCCAGGCTCCTGAGGGTAGAGATATAGACAACTCCTAGCATTACACACACTCCAGGCTCCTGAGGATAGAGATATAGACAACTCCTAGCATTACACACACTCCAGGCTCCTGAGGATAGAGATATAGACAACTCCTAGCATTACACACACTCCAGGCTCCTGAGGATAGAGATATAGACAACTCCTAGCATTACACACACTCCAGGCTCCTAAGGATAGAGATATAGACAACTCCTAGCATTACACACACTCCAGGCTCCTGAGGATAGATATATAGACAACTACTAGCATTACACACACTCCAGGCTCCTGAGGATAGAGATATAAACAACTCCTAGCATTACACACACTCCAGGCTCCTGAGGATATAGATATAGACAACTCCTAGCATTACACACACTCCAGGCTCCTGAGGGTTGAGATATAGACAACTCCTAGCATTACACACACTCCAGGCTCCTGAGGATAGAGATATAGACAACTCCTAGCATTACACACACTCCAGGCTCCTAAAGATAGAGATATAGACAACTCCTAGCATTACACACACTCCAGGCTCCTAAGGATAGAGATATAGACAACTCCTAGCATTACACACACTCCAGGCTCCTGAGGATAGATATATAGACAACTACTAGCATTACACACACTCCAGGCTCCTGAGGATAGAGATATAGACAACTCCTAGCATTACACACACTCCAGGCTCCTGAGGATAGAGATATAGACAACTCCTAGCATTACACACACTCCAGGCTCCTAAAGATAGAGATATAGACAACTCCTAGCATTACACACACTCCAGGCTCCTGAGGGTAGAGATATAAACAACTCCTAGCATTACACACACTCCAGGCTCCTGAGGGTAGAGATATAGACAACTCCAAGCATTACACACACTCCAGGCTCCTGAGGATAGAGATATAGACAACTCCTAGCATTACACACACTCCAGGCTCCTGAGGGTAGAGATATAGACAACTCCTAGCATTACACACACTCCAGGCTCCTGAGGATAGAGATATAGACAACTCCTAGCATTACACACACTCCAGGCTCCTGAGGATAGAGATATAGACAACTCCTAGCATTACACACACTCCATGCTCCTGAGGGTAGAGATATAGACAACTCCTAGCATTACACACACTCCAGGCTCCTGAGGGTAGAGATATAGACAACTCCTAGCATTACACACACTCCAGGCTCCTGAGGGTAGAGATATAGACAACTCCTAGCATTACACACACTCCAGGCTCCTGAGGATAGAGATATAGACAACTCCTAGCATTACACACACTCCAGGCTCCTGAGGATAGAGATATAGACAACTCCTAGCATTACACACACTCCAGGCTCCTGAGGATAGAGATATAGACAACTCCTAGCATTACACACACTCCAGGCTCCTGAGAATATAGACAACTCCTAGCATTACACACACTCCAGGCTCCTGAGAATATAGACAACTACTAGCATTACACACACTCCAGGCTCCTGAGGATAGAGATATAGACAACTCCTAGCATTACACACACTCCAGGCTCCTGAGGATAGAGATATAGACAACTCCTAGCATTATACACACTCCAGGCTCCTGAGGATAGAGATATAGACAACTCCTAGCATTACACACACTCCAGGCTCCTGAGGATAGAGATATAGACAACTCCTAGCATTACACACACTCCAGGCTCCTGAGGATAGAGATATAGACAACTCCTAGTATTACACACACTCCAGGCTCCTGAGGATAGAGATATAGACAACTCCTAGTATTACACACACTCCAGGCTCCTGAGAATATAGACAACTCCTAGCATTACACACACTCCAGGCTCCTGAGAATATAGACAACTACTAGCATTACACACACTCCAGGCTCCTGAGGATAGAGATATAGACAACTCCTAGCATTACACACACTCCAGGCTCCTGAGGATAGAGATATAGACAACTACTAGCATTACACACACTCCAGGCTCCTGAGGATAGAGATATAGACAACTCCTAGCATTACACACACTCCAGGCTCCTGAGGATAGAGATATAGACAACTCCTAGCATTACACACACTCCAGGCTCCTGAGGATAGAGATATAGACAACTCCTAGCATTACACACACTCCAGGCTCCTGAGGGTAGAGATATAGACAACTCCTAGCATTACACACACTCCAGGCTCCTGAGGATAGAGATATAGACAACTCCTAGCATTACACACACTCCAGGCTCCTGAGGGTAGAGATATAGACAACTCCTAGCATTACACACACTCCAGGCTCCTGAGGATAGAGATATAGACAACTCCTAGCATTACACACACTCCAGGCTCCTGAGGATAGAGATATAGACAACTCCTAGCATTACACACACTCCAGGCTCCTAAAGATAGAGATATAGACAACTCCTAGCATTATACACACTCCAGGCTCCTGAGGATAGAGATATAGACAACTCCTAGCATTACACACACTCCAGGCTCCTGAGGATAGAGATATAGACAACTCCTAGCATTACACACACTCCAGGCTCCTGAGGATATAGACAACTCCTAGCATTACACACACTCCAGGCTCCTGAGAATATAGACAACTACTAGCATTACACACACTCCAGGCTCCTGAGGATAGAGATATAGACAACTCCTAGCATTACACACACTCCAGGCTCCTAAAGATAGAGATATAGACAACTCCTAGCATTACACACACTCCAGGCTCCTGAGAATATAGACAACTACTAGCATTACACACACTCCAGGCTCCTGAGGATAGAGATATAGACAACTCCTAGCATTACACACACTCCAGGCTCCTGAGGGTAGAGCTATAGACAACTCCTAGCATTACACACACTCCAGGCTCCTGAGGGTAGAGATATAGACAACTCCTAGCATTACACACACTGCAGGCTCCTAAAGATAGAGATATAGACAACTCCTAGCATTACACACACTCCAGGCTCCTAAGGATAGAGATATAGACAACTCCTAGCATTACACACACTCCAGGCTCCTGAGGATAGAGATATAGACAACTCCTAGCATTACACACACTCCAGGCTCCTGAGGATAGAGATATAGACAACTCCTAGCATTACACACACTCCAGGCTCCTGAGGATAGAGATATAGACAACTCCTAGCATTACACACACTCCAGGCTCCTGAGGGTAGAGATATAGACAACTCCTAGCATTACACACACTCCAGGCTCCTGAGGATAGAGATATAGACAACTCCTAGCATTACACACACTCCATGCTCCTGAGGATAGAGATATAAACAACTCCTAGCATTACACACACTCCAGGCTCCTGAGGATAGAGATATAGACAACTCCTAGCATTACACACACTCCAGGCTCCTGAGGATAGAGATATAGACAACTCCTAGCATTACACACACTCCAGGCTCCTGAGGATAGAGATATAGACAACTCCTAGCATTACACACACTCCAGGCTCCTGAGGATAGAGATATAGACAACTCCTAGCATTACACACACTCCATTCTCCTGAGGATAGAGATATAGACAACTCCTAGCATTACACACACTCCAGGCTCCTGAGGATAGAGATATAGACAACTCCTAGCATTACACACACTCCAGGCTCCTGAGGATAGAGATATAGACAACTCCTAGCATTACACACACTCCATGCTCCTGAGGATAGAGATATAAACAACTCCTAGCATTACACACACTCCAGGCTCCTGAGGATAGAGATATAGACAACTCCTAGCATTACACACACTCCAGGCTCCTGAGGACAGAGATATAAACAACTCCTAGCATTATACACACTCCAGGCTCCTGAGGAAAGAGATATAGACAACTCCTAGCATTACACACACTCCAGGCTCCTGAGGATAGAGATATAGACAACTCCTAGCATTACACACACTCCAGGCTCCTGAGGATAGAGATATAGACAACTCCTAGCATTACACACACTCCAGGCTCCTGAGGATATAGACAACTCCTAGCATTACACACACTCCAGGCTCCTGAGGGTAGAGATATAGACAACTCCTAGCATTACACACACTCCAGGCTCCTGAGGATAGAGATATAGACAACTCCTAGCATTACACACACTCCAGGCTCCTAAAGATAGAGATATAGACAACTCCTAGCATTACACACACTCCAGGCTCCTGAGGATAGAGATATAGACAACTCCTAGCATTACACACACTCCAGGCTCCTGAGGGTAGAGATATAGACAACTCCTAGCATTACACACACTCCAGGCTCCTGAGGGTTGAGATATAGACAACTCCTAGCATTATACACACTCCAGGCTCCTGAGGATAGAGATATAGACAACTACTAGCATTACTCACACTCCAGGCTCCTGAGAATATAGACAACTCCTAGCATTACACACACTCCAGGCTCCTGAGGATAGAGATATAGACAACTCCTAGCATTACACACACTCCAGGCTCCTGAGGGTAGAGATATAGACAACTCCTAGCATTACACACACTCCAGGCTCCTGAGGATATAGACAACTCCTAGTATTACACACACTCCAGGCTCCTGAGGATAGAGATATAGACAACTCCTAGCATTACACACACTCCAGGCTCCTGAGGATAGAGATATAGACAACTCCTAGCATTTCACACACTCCAGGCTCCTAAAGATAGAGATATAGACAACTACTAGCATTTCACACACTCCAGGCTCCTGAGGATAGAGATATAGACAACTCCTAGCATTACACACACTCCAGGCTCCTGAGGGTAGAGATATAGACAACTCCTAGCATTACACACACTCCAGGCTCCTGAGGGTAGAGATATAGACAACTCCTAGCATTACACACACTCCATGCTCCTGAGGATAGAGATATAGACAACTCCTAGCATTACACACACTCCAGGCTCCTGAGGATAGAGATATAGACAACTCCTAGCATTACACACACTCCAGGCTCCTAAAGATAGAGATATAAACAACTCCTAGCATTACACACACTCCAGGCTCCTAAAGATAGAGATATAAACAACTCCTAGCATTACACACACTCCAGGCTCGCGAGGATAGAGATATAGACAACTCCTAGCATTACACACACTCCAGGCTCGCGAGGATAGAGATATAGACAACTCCTAGCATTACACACACTCCAGGCTCCTAAAGATAGAGATATAGACAACTCCTAGCAATACACACACTCCAGGCTCCTGAGGATAGAGATATAGACAACTCCTAGCATTACACCCACTCCAGGCTCCTGAGGATAGAGATATAGACAACTCCTAGCATTACACACACTCCAGGCTCCTGAGGGTAGAGATATAGACAACTCCTAGCATTACACACACTCCAGGCTCCTGAGGGTAGAGATTTAGACAACTCCTAGCATTACACACACTCCAGGCTCCTGAGGATAGAGATATAAACAACTCCTAGCATTACACACACTCCAGGCTCCTGAGGATAGAGATATAGACAACTCCTAGCATTACACACACTCCAGGCTCCTGAGGGTAGAGATATAGACAACTCCTAGCGTTACACACACTCCAGGCTCCTGAGGATAGAGATATAGACAACTCCTAGCATTACTCACACTCCAGGCTCCTGAGGGTAGAGATATAGACAACTCCTAGCATTACACACACTCCAGGCTCCTGAGGATAGAGATATAGACAACTCCTAGCATTACTCACACTCCAGGCTCCTGAGGATAGAGATATAGACAACTCCTAGCATTACACACACTCCATGCTCCTGAGGGTAGAGATATAAACAACTCCTAGCATTACACACACTCCAGGCTCCTGAGGATAGAGATATAGACAACTCCTAGCATTACACACACTCCAGGCTCCTGAGGATAGAGATATAGACAACTCCTAGCATTACTCACACTCCAGGCTCCTGAGGGTAGAGATATAGACAACTCCTAGCATTACACACACTCCAGGCTCCTGAGGATAGAGATATAGACAACTCCTAGCATTACACACACTCCAGGCTCCTGAGGATAGAGATATAGACAACTCCTAGCATTACACACACTCCAGGCTCCTGAGGATAGAGATATAGACAACTCCTAGCATTACACACACTCCAGGCTCCTGAGGATAGAGATATAGACAACTCCTAGCATTACACACACTCCAGGCTCCTGAGGATAGAGATATAGACAACTCCTAGCATTACACACACTCCAGGCTCCTGAGGATAGAGATATAGACAACTCCTAGCATTACACACACTCCAGGCTCCTGAGGATATAGACAACTCCTAGTATTATACACACTCCAGGCTCCTGAGGATAGAGATATAGACAACTCCTAGCATTACACACACTCCAGGCTCCTGAGGATATAGACAACTCCTAGCATTATACACACTCCAGGCTCCTGAGGATATAGATATAGACAACTCCTAGCATTACACACACTCCAGGCTCCTGAGGATAGAGATATAGACAACTCCTAGCATTACACCCACTCCAGGCTCCTGAGGATATAGATATAGACAACTCCTAGCATTACACACACTCCAGGCTCCTGAGGATAGAGATATAGACAACTCCTAGCATTACACCCACTCCAGGCTCCTGAGGATATAGATATAGACAACTCCTAGCATTACACACACTCCAGGCTCCTGAGGATAGAGATATAGACAACTCCTAGCATTACACACACTCCAGGCTCCTAAAGATAGAGATATAGACAACTACTAGCATTTCACACACTCCAGGCTCCTGAGGATAGAGATATAGACAACTCCTAGCATTACACACACTCCAGGCTCCTGAGGATAGAGATATAGACAACTCCTAGCATTACTCACACTCCAGGCTCCTGAGGATAGAGATATAGACAACTCCTAGCATTACACACACTCCATGCTCCTGAGGGTAGAGATATAAACAACTCCTAGCATTACACACACTCCAGGCTCCTGAGGATAGAGATATAGACAACTCCTAGCATTACACACACTCCAGGCTCCTGAGGATAGAGATATAGACAACTCCTAGCATTACTCACACTCCAGGCTCCTGAGGGTAGAGATATAGACAACTCCTAGCATTACACACACTCCAGGCTCCTGAGGATAGAGATATAGACAACTCCTAGCATTACACCCACTCCAGGCTCCTGAGGATATAGATATAGACAACTCCTAGCATTACACACACTCCAGGCTCCTGAGGATAGAGATATAGACAACTCCTAGCATTACACCCACTCCAGGCTCCTGAGGATATAGATATAGACAACTCCTAGCATTACACACACTCCAGGCTCCTGAGGATAGAGATATAGACAACTCCTAGCATTACACCCACTCCAGGCTCCTGAGGATATAGATATAGACAACTCCTAGCATTACACACACTCCAGGCTCCTGAGGATAGAGATATAGACAACTCCTAGCATTACACACACTCCAGGCTCCTAAAGATAGAGATATAGACAACTACTAGCATTTCACACACTCCAGGCTCCTGAGGATAGAGATATAGACAACTCCTAGCATTACACACACTCCAGGCTCCTGAGGGTAGAGATATAGACAACTCCTAGCATTACACACACTCCAGGCTCCTGAGGGTAGAGATATAGACAACTCCTAGCATTACACACACTCCAGGCTCCTGAGGATAGAGATATAGACAACTCCTAGCATTACACACACTCCAGGCTCCTAAAGATAGAGATATAGACAACTCCTAGCATTACACACACTCCAGGCTCGCGAGGATAGAGATATAGACAACTCCTAGCATTACACACACTCCAGGCTCCTAAAGATAGAGATATAGACAACTCCTAGCATTACACACACTCCAGGCTCCTGAGGATAGAGATATAGACAACTCCTAGCATTACACACACTCCAGGCTCCTGAGGATAGAGATATAGACAACTCCTAGCATTACACACACTCCAGGCTCCTGAGG
The DNA here is from genome assembly GCA_036172795.1 of Pelodytes ibericus. Classification (NCBI taxonomy): domain Eukaryota; kingdom Metazoa; phylum Chordata; class Amphibia; order Anura; family Pelodytidae; genus Pelodytes; species Pelodytes ibericus. The sequence goes on from CM069862.1 coordinate 23,166,776, forward strand.
ATAGAGATATAGACAACTACTAGCATTACACACACTCCATGCTCCTGAGGGTAGAGATATAGACAACTCCTAGCATTACACACACTGCAGGCTCCTGAGGATAGAGATATAGACAACTCCTAGCATTACACACACTCCAGGCTCCTGAGGGTAGAGATATAGACAACTCCTAGCATTACACACTCCAGGCTCCTGAGGGTAGAGATATAGACAACTCCTAGCATTACACACTCCAGGCTCCTGAGGGTAGAGATATAGACAACTCCTAGCATTACACACACTCCAGGCTCCTGAGAATATAGACAACTCCTAGCATTACACACACTCCAGGCTCCTGAGGGTAGAGATATAGACAACTCCTAGCATTACACACTCCAGGCTCCTGAGGATAGAGATATAGACAACTCCTAGCATTACACACACTCCAGGCTCCTGAGGATAGAGATATAGACAACTACTAGCATTACACACACTCCAGGCTCCTGAGGATAGAGATATAGACAACTCGTAGCATTACACACACTCCAGGCTCCTAAGGATAGAGATATAGACAACTCCTAGCATTACACACACTCCAGGCTCCTGAGGATAGATATATAGACAACTACTAGCATTACACACACTCCAGGCTCCTGAGGATAGAGATATACACAACTCCTAGCATTACACACACTCCAGGCTCCTGAGGGTAGAGATATAGACAACTCCTAGCATTACACACACTCCAGGCTCCTGAGGATAGAGATATAAACAACTCCTAGCATTACACACACTCCAGGCTCCTGAGGGTTGAGATATAGACAACTCCTAGCATTATACACACTCCAGGCTCCTGAGGATAGAGATATAGACAACTACTAGCATTACTCACACTCCAGGCTCCTGAGAATATAGACAACTCCTAGCATTACACACACTCCAGGCTCCTGAGGGTAGAGATATAGACAACTCCTAGCATTACACACACTCCAGGCTCCTAAAGATAGAGATATAGACAACTCCTAGCATTACACACACTCCAGGCTCCTGAGGATAGAGATATAGACAACTCCTAGCATTACACACACTCCAGGCTCCTGAGGATAGAGATATAGACAACTCCTAGCATTACACACACTCCAGGCTCCTGAGGATAGAGATATACACAACTCCTAGCATTACACACACTCCAGGCTCCTGAGGATAGAGATATAGACAACTCCTAGCATTACACACAGTCCAGGCTCCTGAGGATAGAGATATAGACAACTCCTAGCATTACACACACTCCAGGCTCCTGAGGATAGAGATATAGACAACTCCTAGCAGTACACACACTCCAGGCTCCTGAGGATAGAGATATAAACAACTCCTAGTATTACACACACTCCAGGCTCCTGAGGGTAGAGATATAGACAACTCCTAGTATTACACACACTCCAGGCTCCTAAGGATAGAGATATAGACAACTCCTAGCGTTACACACACTCCAGGCTCCTGAGGATAGAGATATAGACAACTCCTAGCATTACACACACTCCAGGCTCCTGAGGATAGAGATATAGACAACTCCTAGCATTACACACACTCCAGGCTCCTGAGGGTAGAGATATAGACAACTCCTAGCATTACACACACTCCAGGCTCCTGAGGGTTGAGATATAGACAACTCCTAGCATTACACACACTCCAGGCTCCTGAGGATAGATATATAGACAACTCCTAGCATTACACACACTCCAGGCTCCTAAAGATAGAGATATAGACAACTCCTAGCATTATACACACTCCAGGCTCCTGAGGGTAGAGATATAGACAACTCCTAGCATTACACACACTCCAGGCTCCTAAAGATAGAGATATAGACAACTACTAGCATTACACACACTCCAGGCTCCTGAGGATAGAGATATAGACAACTCCTAGCATTACACACACTCCAGGCTCCTAAAGATAGAGATATAGACAACTCCTAGCATTATACACACTCCAGGCTCCTGAGGGTAGAGATATAGACAACTACTAGCATTACTCACACTCCAGGCTCCTGAGAATATAGACAACTCCTAGCATTACACACACTCCAGGCTCCTGAGGATAGAGATATAGACAACTCCTAGCATTACACACACTCCAGGCTCCTGAGGGTAGAGATATAGACAACTCCTAGCATTACACACACTCCAGGCTCCTGAGGATAGAGATATAGACAACTCCTAGCATTACACACACTCCAGGCTCCTGAGGATAGAGATATAGACAACTCCTAGCATTACACACACTCCAGGCTCCTGAGGATAGAGATATAGACAACTCCTAGCATTACACACACTCCAGGCTCCTGAGGGTAGAGATATAGACAACTCCTAGCATTACACACACTCCAGGCTCCTGAGGGTTGAGATATAGACAACTCCTAGCATTACACACACTCCAGGCTCCTGAGGATAGAGATATAGACAACTCCTAGCATTACACACACTCCAGGCTCCTAAAGATAGAGATATAGACAACTCCTAGCATTACACACACTCCAGGCTCCTGAGGGTAGAGATATAGACAACTCCTAGCATTACACACACTCCAGGCTCCTGAGGGTTGAGATATAGACAACTCCTAGCATTACACACACTCCAGGCTCCTGAGGATAGATATATAGACAACTCCTAGCATTACACACACTCCAGGCTCCTAAAGATAGAGATATAGACAACTCCTAGCATTATACACACTCCAGGCTCCTGAGGGTAGAGATATAGACAACTCCTAGCATTACACACACTCCAGGCTCCTAAAGATAGAGATATAGACAACTACTAGCATTACACACACTCCAGGCTCCTGAGGATAGAGATATAGACAACTCCTAGCATTACACACACTCCAGGCTCCTAAAGATAGAGATATAGACAACTCCTAGCATTATACACACTCCAGGCTCCTGAGGGTAGAGATATAGACAACTACTAGCATTACTCACACTCCAGGCTCCTGAGAATATAGACAACTCCTAGCATTACACACACTCCAGGCTCCTGAGGATAGAGATATAGACAACTCCTAGCATTACACACACTCCAGGCTCCTGAGGGTAGAGATATAGACAACTCCTAGCATTACACACACTCCAGGCTCCTGAGGATAGAGATATAGACAACTCCTAGCATTACACACACTCCAGGCTCCTGAGGATAGAGATATAGACAACTCCTAGCATTACACACACTCCAGGCTCCTAAGGATAGAGATATAGACAACTCCTAGCATTACACACACTCCAGGCTCCTGAGGATAGAGATATAGACACCTCCTAGCATTACACACACTCCAGGCTCCTAAGGATAGAGATATAGACAACTCCTAGCATTACACACACTCCAGGCTCCTGAGGATAGAGATATACACAACTCCTAGCATTACACACACTCCAGGCTCCTGAGGATAGAGATATAGACAACTCCTAGCATTACACACACTCCAGGCTCCTAAAGATAGAGATATAGACAATTCCTAGCATTACACACACTCCAGGCTCCTGAGGGTAGAGATAAAGACAACTCCTAGCATTACACACACTCCAGGCTCCTGAGGATAGAGATATAGACAACTCCTAGCATTACACACACTCCAGGCTCCTGAGGATAGAGATATAGACAACTCCTAGCATTACACACACTCCAGGCTCCTGAGGATAGAGATATAGACAACTCCTAGCATTACACACACTCCAGGCTCCTGAGGGTAGAGATATAGACAACTCCTAGCATTACACACACTCCAGGCTCCTGAGGATAGAGATATAGACAACTCCTAGCATTACACACACTCCAGGCTCCTGAGGATAGAGATATAGACAACTCCTAGCATTACACACACTCCAGGCTCCTGAGGGTAGAGATATAGACAACTCCTAGCATTACACCCACTCCAGGCTCCTGAGGATAGAGATATAGACAACTCCTAGCATTACACACACTCCATGCTCCTGAGGGTAGAGATATAGACAACTCCTAGCATTACACACACTCCAGGCTCCTGAGGATAGAGATATAGACAACTCCTAGCATTACACACACTCCAGGCTCCTGAGGATAGAGATATAGACAACTCCTAGTATTACACACACTCCAGGCTCCTGAGGATAGAGATATAGACAACTCCTAGCATTACACACACTCCAGGCTCCTAAAGATAGAGATATAGACAACTCCTAGCATTACACACACTCCAGGCTCGCGAGGATAGAGATATAGACAACTCCTAGCATTACACACACTCCAGGCTCCTAAAGATAGAGATATAGACAACTCCTAGCATTACACACACTCCAGGCTCCTGAGGATAGAGATATAGACAACTCCTAGCATTACACACACTCCAGGCTCCTGAGGATAGAGATATAGACAACTCCTAGCGTTACACACACTCCAGGCTCCTGAGGATAGAGATATAGACAACTCCTAGCATTACACACACTCCAGGCTCCTGAGGGTAGAGATATAGACAACTCCTAGCATTACACACACTCCAGGCTCCTGAGGATAGAGATATAGACAACTCCTAGCATTACACACACTCCAGGCTCCTGAGGATAGAGATATAGACAACTCCTAGCATTACACACACTCCAGGCTCCTGAGGATAGAGATATAAACAACTCCTAGTATTACACACACTCCAGGCTCCTGAGGATAGATATATAGACAACTCCTAGCATTACACCCACTCCAGGCTCCTGAGGGTAGAGATATAGACAACTCCTAGCATTACACACACTCCAGGCTCCTGAGGGTAGAGATATAGACAACTCCTAGCATTACACACACTCCAGGCTCCTGAGGGTAGAGATATAGACAACTCCTAGCATTACACACACTCCAGGCTCCTGAGGATAGAGATATAGACAACTCCTAGCATTACACACACTCCAGGCTCCTGAGGATAGAGATATAAACAACTCCTAGTATTACACACACTCCAGGCTCCTGAGGATAGATATATAGACAACTCCTAGCATTACACCCACTCCAGGCTCCTGAGGGTAGAGATATAGACAACTCCTAGCATTACACACACTCCAGGCTCCTGAGGGTAGAGATATAGACAACTCCTAGCATTACACACACTCCAGGCTCCTGAGGATAGAGATATAAACAACTCCTAGCATTACACACACTCCAGGCTCCTGAGGATAGAGATATAAACAACTCCTAGTATTACACACACTCCAGGCTCCTGAGGGTAGAGATATAGACAACTCCTAGCATTACACACACTCCAGGCTCCTGAGGATAGAGATATAAACAACTCCTAGTATTACACACACTCCAGGCTCCTGAGGGTAGAGATATAGACAACTCCTAGCATTACACCCACTCCAGGCTCCTGAGGGTAGAGATATAGACAACTCCTAGCATTACACACACTCCAGGCTCCTGACGGTAGATATATAGACAACTCCTAGCATTACACCCACTCCAGGCTCCTGAGGGTAGATATATAGACAACTACTAGCATTACACACACTCCAGGCTCCTGAGGATAGAGATGTAGACAACTCCTAGCATTACACACACTCCAGGCTCCTGAGGATAGAGATATAGACAACTCCTAGCATTACACACACTCCAGGCTCCTAAGGATAGAGATATAGACAACTCCTAGCATTACACACACTCCAGGCTCCTGAGGATAGAGATATAGACAACTCCTAGCATTATACACACTCCAGGCTCCTGAGGATAGAGATATAGACAACTCCTAGCGTTACACACACTCCAGGCTCCTGAGGATAGAGATATAGACAACTCCTAGCATTACACACACTCCAGGCTCCTGAGGATAGAGATATAGACAACTCCTAGCATTACACACACTCCAGGCTCCTGAGGATAGATATATAGACAACTACTAGCATTACACACACTCCAGGCTCCTGAGGATAGAGATATAGACAACTTCTAGCAATACACACACTCCAGGCTCCTGAGGGTAGAGATATAGATAACTCCTAGCATTACACACACTCCAGGCTCCTGAGGATAGAGATATAAACAACTCCTAGCATTACACACACTCCAGGCTCCTGAGGGTAGAGATATAGACAACTCCTAGCATTACACATACTCCAGGCTCCTGAGGGTTGAGATATAGACAACTCCTAGCATTATACACACTCCAGGCTCCTGAGGATAGAGATATAGACAACTACTAGCATTACTCACACTCCAGGCTCCTCAGGATAGAGATATAGACAACTACTAGCATTACACACACTCCAGGCTCCTGAGAATATAGACAACTCCTAGCATTACACACACTCCAGGCTCCTGAGAATATAGACAACTCCTAGCATTACACACACTCCAGGCTCCTGAGGGTAGAGATATAGACAACTCCTAGCATTACACACACTCCAGGCTCCTGAGAATATAGACAACTCCTAGCATTACACACACTCCAGGCTCCTGAGGATAGAGATATAGACAACTCCTAGCATTACACACACTCCAGGCTCCTGAGAATATAGACAACTCCTAGCATTACACACACTCCAGGCTCCTGAGAATATAGACAACTCCTAGCATTACACACACTCCAGGCTCCTGAGAATATAGACAACTCCTAGCATTACACACACTCCAGGCTCCTGAGGGTAGAGATATAGACAACTCCTAGCATTACACACACTCCAGGCTCCTGAGGATAGAGATATAGACAACTCCTAGCATTACACACACTCCAGGCTCCTGAGGATAGAGATATAGACAACTCCTAGCATTACACACACTCCAGGCTCCTGAGAATATAGACAACTCCTAGCATTACACACACTCCAGGCTCCTGAGGATAGAGATATAGACAACTCCTAGCATTACACACACTCCAGGCTCCTGAGGATATAGACAACTCCTAGCATTACACCCACTCCAGGCTCCTGAGGATATAGACAACTCCTAGCATTACACCCACTCCAGGCTCCTGAGGGTAGATATATAGACAACTCCTAGCATTACACACACTCCAGGCTCCTGAGGATAGAGATATAAACAACTCCTAGCATTACACACACTCCAGGCTCCTGAGGATAGAGATATAGACAACTCCTAGCATTACACCCACTCCAGGCTCCTGACGGTAGATATATAGACAACTCCTAGCATTACACCCACTCCAGGCTCCTGAGGGTAGATATATAGACAACTACTAGCATTACACACACTCCAGGCTCCTGAGGATAGAGATATAGACAACTCCTAGCATTACACACACTCCAGGCTCCTGAGGATAGAGATATAGACAACTCCTAGCATTACACACACTCCAGGCTCCTAAGGATAGAGATATAGACAACTCCTAGCATTACACACACTCCAGGCTCCTGAGGATAGATATATAGACAACTACTAGCATTACACACACTCCAGGCTCCTGAGGATAGAGATATAGACAACTCCTAGCATTACACACACTCCAGGCTCCTAAGGATAGAGATATAGACAACTCCTAGCATTACACACACTCCAGGCTCCTGAGGATAGATATATAGACAACTCCTAGCATTACACACACTCCAGGCTTCTAAAGATAGAGATATAGACAACTCCTAGTATTACACACACTCCAGGCTCCTAAAGATAGAGATAAAGACAACTCCTAGCATTACACACACTCCAGGCTCCTGAGGATAGAGATATAGACAACTCCTAGCATTACACACACTCCAGGCTCCTGAGGGTAGAGATATAGACAACTCCTAGCATTACACACACTCCAGGCTCCTGAGGGTTGAGATATAGACAACTCCTAGCATTACACACACTCCAGGCTCCTGAGGATAGAGATATAGACAACTCCTAGCATTACACACACTCCAGGCTCCTGAGGATAGAGATATAGACAACTCCTAGCATTACACCCACTCCAGGCTCCTGAGGATATAGACAACTCCTAGCATTACACCCACTCCAGGCTCCTGAGGGTAGATATATAGACAACTCCTAGCATTACACACACTCCAGGCTCCTGAGGATAGAGATATAGACAACTCCTAGCATTACACCCACTCCAGGCTCCTGAGGATATAGACAACTCCTAGCATTACACCCACTCCAGGCTCCTGAGGGTAGATATATAGACAACTCCTAGCATTACACACACTCCAGGCTCCTGAGGATAGAGATATAGACAACTTCTAGCATTACACACACTCCAGGCTCCTGAGGATATAGACAACTCCTAGCATTACACACACTCCAGGCTCCTGAGGATAGAGATATAAACAACTCCTAGCATTACACACACTCCAGGCTCCTGAGGATATAGACAACTCCTAGCATTACACACACTCCAGGCTCCTGACGGTAGATATATAGACAACTCCTAGCATTACACCCACTCCAGGCTCCTGAGGGTAGATATATAGACAACTACTAGCATTACACACACTCCAGGCTCCTGAGGATAGAGATATAGACAACTCCTAGCATTACACACACTCCAGGCTCCTAAGGATAGAGATATAGACAACTCCTAGCATTACACACACTCCAGGCTCCTGAGGATAGATATATAGACAACTACTAGCATTACACACACTCCAGGCTCCTGAGGATAGAGATATAGACAACTCCTAGCATTACACACACTCCAGGCTCCTAAGGATAGAGATATAGACAACTCCTAGCATTACACACACTCCAGGCTCCTGAGGATAGATATATAGACAACTACTAGCATTACACACACTCCAGGCTCCTGAGGATAGAGATATACACAACTCCTAGCATTACACACACTCCAGGCTCCTGAGGATAGAGATATAGACAACTCCTAGCATTATACACACTCCAGGCTCCTGAGGATAGAGATATAGACAACTCCTAGCATTACACACACTCCAGGCTCCTGAGGATAGAGATATAGACAACTCCTAGCATTACACACACTCCAGGCTCCTGAGGGTAGAGATATAGACAACTCCTAGCATTACACACACTCCAGGCTCCTGAGGGTTGAGATATAGACAACTCCTAGCATTACACACACTCCAGGCTCCTGAGGATAGAGATATAGACAACTACTAGCATTACTCACACTCCAGGCTCCTGAGAATATAGACAACTCCTAGCATTACACACACTCCAGGCTCCTGAGGGTAGAGATATAGACAACTCCTAGCATTACACACACTCCAGGCTCCTGAGAATATAGACAACTCCTAGCATTACACACACTCCAGGCTCCTGAGGACAGAGACATAAACAACTCCTAGTATTACACACACTCCAGGCTCCTGAGGATAGAGATATAGACAACTCCTAGCATTACACACACTCCAGGCTCCTGAGGGTAGAGATATAAACAACTCCTAGCATTACACACACTCCAGGCTCCTGAGGGTAGAGATATAGACAACTCCAAGCATTACACACACTCCAGGCACCTGAGGATAGAGATATAGACAACTCCTAGCATTACACACACTCCAGGCTCCTGAGGGTAGAGATATAGACAACTCCTAGCATTACACACACTCCAGGCTCCTGAGGATAGAGATATAGACAACTCCTAGCATTACACACACTCCAGGCTCCTGACGGTAGAGATATAGACAACTCCTAGCATTACACACACTCCAGGCTCCTGAGAATATAGACAACTCCTAGCGTTACACACACTCCAGGCTCCTGAGAATATAGACAACTCCTAGCATTACACACACTCCAGGCTCCTGAGGGTAGAGATATAGACAACTCCTAGCATTACACACACTCCAGGCTCCTGAGGATAGAGATATAGACAACTCCTAGCATTACACACACTCCAGGCTCCTGAGGATAGAGATATAGACAACTCCTAGCATTACACACACTCCAGGCTCCTGAGGATAGAGATATAGACAACTCCTAGCATTACACACACTCCAGGCTCCTGAGGATATAGACAACTCCTAGTATTACACACACTCCTGGCTCCTGAGGATAGAGATATAGACAACTCCTAGCATTACACACACTCCTGGCTCCTGAGGATAGAGATATAGACAACTCCTAGCATTACACACACTCCTGGCTCCTGAGGATATAGACAACTCCTAGTATTACACACACTCCTGGCTCCTGAGGATAGAGATATAGACAACTCCTAGCATTACACACACTCCAGGCTCCTGAGGGTAGAGATATAGACAACTCCTAGCATTATACACACTCCAGGCTCCTGAGGATAGAGATATAGACAACTCCTAGCATTACACACACTCCAGGCTCCTGAGGATAGAGATATAGACAACTCCTAGCATTACACACACTCCAGGCTCCTGAGGATAGAGATATAGACAACTCCTAGCATTACACACACTCCAGGCTCCTGAGGGTAGAGATATAAACAACTCCTAGCATTACACACACTCCAGGCTCTTGAGGATAGAGATATAGACAACTCCTAGCATTACACACACTCCAGGCTCCTGAGGGTAGAGATATAAACAACTCCTAGCATTACACACACTCCAGGCTCCTGAGGGTAGAGATATAGACAACTCCTAGCATTATACACACTCCAGGCTCCTGAGGATAGAGATATAGACAACTCCTAGCATTACACACACTCCAGGCTCCTGAGGATAGAGATAAAGACAACTCCTAGCATTACACACACTCCAGGCTCCTGAGGATAGAGATATAGACAACTCCTAGCATTACACACACTCCAGGCTCCTGAGGATAGAGATATAGACAACTCCTAGCATTACACACACTCCAGGCTCCTGAGGATAGAGATATAGACAACTCCTAGCATTACACACACTCCAGGCTCCTGAGGGTAGAGATATAGACAACTCCTAGCATTACACACACTCCAGGCTCCTGAGGGTAGAGATATAGACAACTCCTAGCATTACACACACTCCAGGCTCCTGAGGATAGAGATAAAGACAACTCCTAGCATTACACACACTCCAGGCTCCCGAGGATAGAGATATAGACAACTCCTAGCATTACACACACTCCATGCTCCTGAGGATAGAGATATAGACAACTCCTAGCATTACACACACTCCAGGCTCCTGAGGATAGAGATATAGACAACTATAGCATTACACACACTCCAGGCTCCTGAGGATATAGATATAGACAACTCCTAGCGTTACACACACTCCAGGCTCCTGAGGGTAGAGATATAGACAACTCCTAGCATTACACACACTCCAAGCTCCTGAGGATATAGACAACTCCTAGCATTACACACACTCCAGGCTCCTGAGGATAGAGATATAAACAACTCCTAGCATTACACACACTCCAGGCTCCTGAGGGTAGAGATATAGACAACTCCTAGCATTACACACACTCCAGGCTCCTGAGGGTAGAGATATAGACAACTCCTAGCATTACACACACTCCAGGCTCCTGAGGATAGAGATATAGACAACTCCTAGCATTACACACACTCCAGGCTCCTGAGGGTAGAGATATAGACAACTCCTAGCATTACACACACTCCAGGCTCCTGAGGGTAGAGATATAGACAACTCCTAGCATTACACACACTCCAGGCTCCTGAGGGTAGAGATATAGACAACTCCTAGCATTACACACACTCCAGGCTCCTGAGGATAGAGATATAGACAACTCCTAGCATTACACACACTCCAGGCTCCTGAGGATATAGACAACTCGTAGCATTACACACACTCCAGGCTCCTGAGGATAGAGATATAAACAACTCCTAGCATTACACACACTCCAGGTTCCTGGGGATAGAGATATAGACAACTCCTAGCATTACACACACTCCTGGCTCCTGAGGATAGAGATATAAACAACTCCTAGCATTACACACACTCCAGGCTCCTGAGGGTAGAGATATAGACAACTCCTAGCGTTACACACACTGCAGGCTCCTGAGGGTAGAGATATAGACAACTCCTAGCATTACACACACTCCAGACTCCTGAGGGTAGATATATAGACAACTCCTAGCATTACACACACTCCAGGCTCCTGAGGATAGAGATATAGACAACTCCTAGCATTACACACACTCCAGGCTCCTGGGGATAGAGATATAGACAACTCCTAGCATTACACACACTCCTGGCTCCTGAGGATAGAGATATAGACAACTCCTAGCATTACACACACTCCTGGCTCCTGAGGATAGAGATATAGACAACTCCTAGCATTACACACACTCCAGGCTCCTGAGGATAGAGATATAGACAACTCCTAGCATTACACACACTCCAGGCTCCTGAGGGTAGAGATATAGACAACTCCTAGCATTACACACACTCCAGGCTCCTGAGGATAGAGATATAGACAACTCCTAGCATTACACACACTCCAGGCTCCTGAGGATATAGACAACTCCTAGCATTACACACACTCCAGGCTCCTGAGGATAGAGATATAGACAACTCCTAGCATTACACACACTCCAGGCTCCTGAGGATAGAGATATAGACAACTCCTAGTGTTACACACACTGCAGGCTCCTGAGGATAGAGATATAGACAACTCCTAGCATTACACACACTCCAGGCTCCTAAAGATAGAGATATAGACAACTACTAGCATTACACACACTCCAGGCTCCTGAGGATAGAGATATAGACAACTCCTAGCATTACACACACTCCAGGCTCCTGAGGATAGAGATATAGACAACTCCTAGCATTACACACACTCCAGGCTCCTGAGGATAGAGATATAGACAACTCCTAGCATTACACACACTCCAGGCTCCTAAAGATAGAGATATAGACAACTCCTAGCATTACACACACTCCAGGCTCCTGAGGATAGAGATATAGACAACTCCTAGCATTACACACACTCCAGGCTCCTGAGGATAGAGATATAGACAACTCCTAGCATTACACACACTCCAGGCTCCTGAGGATAGAGATATAAACAACTCCTAGCATTACACACACTCCAGGCTCCTGAGGATAGAGATATAGACAACTCCTAGCATTACACACACTCCAGGCTCCTGAGGATAGAGATATAGACAACTCCTAGCATTACACACACTCCAGGCTCCTGAGGACAGAGATATAATCAACTCCTAGTATTACACACACTCCAGGCTCCTGAGGATAGAGATATAAACAACTCCTAGCATTACACACACTCCAGGCTCCTGAGGATAGAGATATAGACAACTCCTAGCATTACACACACTCCAGGCTCCTGAGGATAGAGATATAGACAACTCCTAGCATTACACACACTCCAGGCTCCTGAGGATAGATATATAGACAACTACTAGCATTACACACACTCCAGGCTCCTGAGGATAGAGATATACACAACTCCTAGCATTACACACACTCCAGGCTCCTGAGGACAGAGATATAATCAACTCCTAGTATTACACACACTCCAGGCTCCTGAGGATAGAGATATAGACAACTCCTAGCATTACACACACTCCAGGCTCCTAAAGATAGAGATATAGACAACTCCTTGCATTACACACACTCCAGACTCCTGAGGATAGAGATATAGACAACTCCTAGCGTTACACACACTCCAGGCTCCTAAAGATAGAGATATAGACAACTCCTAGTATTACACACACTCCAGGCTCCTGAGGATATAGACAACTCCTAGCGTTACACACACTCCAGGCTCCTGAGTGTAGAGATATAGACAACTCCTAGCATTACACACACTCCAGGCTCCTGAGGATAGAGATATAGACAACTCCTAGCATTACACACACTCCAGGCTCCTGAGGATAGAGATATAGACAACTCCTAGCATTACACACACTCCAGGCTCCTGAGGATAGAGATATAGACAACTCCTAGCATTAGACACACTCCAGGCTCCTAAAGATAGAGATATAGACAACTCCTAGCATTACACACACTCCAGGCTCCTGAGGGTAGAGATATAGACAACTCCTAGCATTACACACACTCCAGGCTCCTGAGGATAGAGATATAGACAACTCCTAGCATTACACACACTCCAGGCTCCTGAGGACAGAGATATAGACAACTACCAGTATTACACACACTCCAGGCTCCTGAGGATAGAGATATAGACAACTCCTAGCATTACACACACTCCAGGCTCCTGAGGATAGAGATATAAACAACTCCTAGCATTACACACACTCCAGGCTCCTGAGGATAGAGATATAGACAACTCCTAGTATTACACACACTCCAGGCTCCTGAGGATAGAGATATAGACAACTCCTAGCATTACACACACTCCAGGCTCCTAAAGATAGAGACATAAACAACTCCTAGCATTACACACACTCCAGGCTCCTGAGGATAGAGATATAGACAACTCCTAGCATTACACACACTCCAGGCTCCTGAGGATAGAGATATAGACAACTCCTAACATTACACACACTCCAGGCTCCTGAGGATAGATATATAGACAACTCCTAGCATTACACACACTCCAGGCTCCTGAGGATAGAGATATAGACAACTCCTAGCATTACACACACTCCAGGCTCCTGAGGATAGATATATAGACAACTCCTAGCATTACACACACTCCAGGCTCCTGAGGATAGAGATATAGACAACTCCTAGCATTACACACACTCCAGGCTCCTGAGGATAGAGATATAGACAACTCCTAGCATTACACACACTCCAGGCTCCTGAGGATAGAGATATAGACAACTCCTAGCATTACACACACTGCAGGCTCCTGAGGGTAGAGATATAGACAACTCCTAGCATTACACACACTGCAGGCTCCTGAGGATAGAGATATAGACAACTCCTAGCATTACACACACTCCATGCTCCTGAGGATAGAGATATAAACAACTCCTAGCATTACACACACTCCAGGCTCCTGAGGATAGAGATATAGACAACTCCTAGTATTACACACACTCCAGGCTCCTGAGGATAGAGATATAGACAACTCCTAGCATTACACACACTCCAGGCTCCTGAGGGTAGAGATATAGACAACTCCTAGCATTACACACACTCCAGGCTCCTGAGGATAGAGATATAGACAACTCCTAGCATTACACACACTCCAGGCTCCTGAGGATAGAGATATAGACAACTCCTAGCATTACACACACTCCAGGCTCCTGAGGGTAGAGATATAGACAACTCCTAGCATTACACACACTTCAGACTCCTAAAGATAGAGACATAAACAACTCCTAGCATTACACACACTCCAGGCTCCTGAGGGTAGAGATATAGACAACTCCTAGCATTACACACACTCCAGGCTCCTGAGGATAGAGATATAGACAACTCCTAGCATTACACACACTCCAGGCTCCTGAGGATAGAGATATAGACAACTCCTAGCATTACACACACTCCAGGCTCCTGAGGATAGAGATATAGACAACTCCTAGCATTACACACACTCCAGGCTCCTGAGGATAGAGATATAGACAACTCCTAGCATTACACACACTCCAGGCTCCTGAGGATAGAGATATAGACAACTCCTAGCATTACACACACTGCAGGCTCCTGAGGGTAGAGATATAGACAACTCCTAGCATTACACACACTGCAGGCTCCTGAGGATAGAGATATAGACAACTCCTAGCATTACACACACTCCAGGCTCCTGAGGGTAGAGATATAGACAACTCCTAGCATTACACACACTCCAGGCTCCCTAGGGTAGAGATATAGACAACTCCTAGCATTACACACACTCCAGGCTCCTGAGGATAGAGATATAGACAACTCCTAGCATTACACACACTCCAGGCTCCTGAGGATAGAGATATAGACAACTCCTAGCATTACACACACTCCAGGCTCCCGAGGGTAGAGATATAGACAACTCCTAGCATTACACACACTCCAGGCTCCTGAGGGTAGATATATAGACAACTCCTAGCATTACACACACTCCAGGCTCCTGAGGATAGAGATATAGACAACTCCTAGCATTACACACACTCCAGGCTCCTGAGGATAGATATATAGACAACTCCTAGCATTACACACACTCCAGGCTCCTGAGGGTAGATATATAGACAACTCCTAGCATTACACACACTCCAGGCTCCTGAGGATAGAGATATAGACAACTCCTAGCATTACACACACTCCAGGCTCCTGAGGATAGAGATATAGACAACTCCTAGCATTACACACACTCCAGGCTCCTGAGGATAGAGATATAGACAACTCCTAGCATTACACACACTCCAGGCTCCTGAGGATAGAGATATAGACAACTCCTAGCATTACACACACTCCAGGCTCCTGAGGATAGAGATATAGACAACTCCTAGCATTACACACACTCCAGGCTCCTAAAGATAGAGATATAGACAACTCCTAGCATTACACACACTCCAGGCTCCTGAGGATATAGACAACTCCTAGCATTACACACACTCCAGGCTCCTGAGGATAGAGATATAGACAACTCCTAGCATTACACACACTCCAGGCTCCTGAGGGTAGAGATATAGACAACTCCTAGCATTATACACACTCCAGGCTCCTGAGGATAGAGATATAGACAACTCCTAGCATTACACACACTCCAGGCTCCTGAGGATAGAGATATAGACAACTCCTAGCATTACACACACTCCAGGCTCGCGAGGATAGAGATATAGACAACTCCTAGCATTACACACACTCCAGGCTCCTAAAGATAGAGATATAGACAACTCCTAGCATTACACACACTCCAGGCTCCTGAGGATAGATATATAGACAACTCCTAGCATTACACACACTGCAGGCTCCTGAGGATAGAGATATAGACAACTCCTAGCATTACACACACTCCAGGCTCCTAAAGATAGAGATATAGACAACTCCTAGCATTACACACACTCCAGGCTCCTGAGGGTAGAGATATAGACAACTCCTAGCATTACACACACTCCAGGCTCCTGAGGGTAGAGATATAGACAACTCCTAGCATTACACACACTCCAGGCTCCTGAGGATATAGACAACTCCTAGCATTACACACACTCCAGGCTCCTGAGGATATAGACAACTCCTAGCATTACACACACTCCAAGCTACTGAGGGTAGAGATATAGACAACTCCTAGCATTACACACACTCCAGGCTCCTGAGGATAGAGATATAGACAACTCCTAGTATTACACACACTCCAGGCTCCTGAGGATAGAGATATAGACAACTCCTAGCATTACACCCACTCCAGGCTCCTGAGGGTAGAGATATAGACAACTCCTAGCATTACACACACTCCAGGCTCCTGAGGGTAGAGATATAGACAACTCCTAGCATTACACCCACTCCAGGCTCCTGAGGGTAGAGATATAGACAACTCCTAGCATTACACACACTCCAGGCTCCTGAGGATAGAGATATAGACAACTCCTAGCATTACACACACTCCAGGCTCCTGAGGATAGAGATATAGACAACTCCTAGCATTACACACACTCCAGGCTCCTGAGGATAGAGATATAGACAACTCCTAGCATTACACACACTCCAGGCTCCTGAGGGTAGAGATATAGACAACTCCTAGCATTACACACACTCCAGGCTCCTGAGGATAGAGATATAGACAACTCCTAGCATTACACACACTCCAGGCTCCTGAGGATAGAGATATAGACAACTCCTAGCATTACACATACTCCAGGCTCCTGAGGGTAGAGATATAGACAACTCCTAGCATTACACACACTCCAGGCTCCTGAGGGTAGAGATATAGACAACTCCTAGCATTACACACACTCCAGGCTCCTGAGGATAGAGATATAGACAACTCCTAGCATTACACACACTCCAGGCTCCTGAGGATAGAGATATACACAACTCCTAGCATTACACACACTCCAGGCTCCTGAGGGTAGAGATATAGACAACTCCTAGCGTTACACACACTCCAGGCTCCTGAGGATAGAGATATAGACAACTCCTAGCATTACACCCACTCCAGGCTCCTGAGGATAGAGATATAGACAACTCCTAGCATTACACACACTCCAGGCTCCTGAGGATAGAGATATAGACAACTCCTAGCATTACACACACTCCATGCTCCTGAGGATATAGATATAGACAACTCCTAGCATTACACACACTCCAGGCTCCTGAGGATAGAGATATAGACAACTCCTAGCATTACACACACTGCAGGCTCCTGAGGGTAGAGATAAAGACAACTCCTAGCATTACACACACTGCAGGCTCCTGAGGATAGAGATATAGACAACTCCTAGCATTACACACACTGCAGGCTCCTGAGGGTAGAGATATAGACAACTCCTAGCATTACACACACTGCAGGCTCCTGAGGATAGAGATATAGACAACTCCTAGCATTACACACACTGCAGGCTCCTGAGGGTAGAGATATAGACAACTCCTAGCATTACACACACTCCAGGCTCCTGAGGATAGAGATATAGACAACTCCTAGCATTACACACACTCCAGGCTCCTGAGGGTAGAGATATAGACAACTCCTAGCATTACACACACTCCAGGCTCCTGAGGATAGAGATATAGACAACTATTAGCATTACACACACTCCAGGCTCCTGAGGATAGAGATATAGACAACTCCTAGCATTACACACACTCCATTCTCCTGAGGATAGAGATATAGACAACTCCTAGCATTACACACACTCCAGGCTCCTGAGGATAGAGATATAGACAACTCCTAGCATTACACACACTCCATTCTCCTGAGGATAGAGATATAGACAACTCCTAGCATTACACACACTCCAGGCTCCTGAGGATATAGACAACTCCTAGCATTACACACACTCCAGGCTCCTAAAGATAGAGATATAGACAACTCCTAGTATTACACACACTCCAGGCTCCTGAGGATAGAGATATAGACAACTCCTAGCATTACACACACTCCAGGCTCCTGAGGATAGAGATATAGACAACTCCTAGCATTACACACACTCCAGGCTCCTGAGGATAGAGATATAGACAACTCCTAGTATTACACACACTCCAGGCTCCTAAAGATAGAGATATAGACAACTCCTAGTATTACACACACACTCCAGGCTCCTGAGGATAGAGATATAGACAACTCCTAGCATTACACACACTCCAGGCTCCTGAGGATAGAGATATAGACAACTCCTAGTATTACACACACTCCAGGCTCCTAAAGATAGAGATATAGACAACTCCTAGTATTACACACACACTCCAGGCTCCTGAGGATAGAGATATAGACAACTCCTAGCATTACACACACTCCAGGCTCCTAAAGATAGAGATATAAACAACTCCTAGCATTACACACACTCCAGGCTCCTGAGGATAGAGATATAGACAACTCCTATCATTACACACACTCCAGGCTCCTGAGGATAGAGATATGGACAACTCCTAGCATTACACACACTCCAGGCTCCTAAAGATAGAGATATAAACAACTCCTAGCATTACACACACTCCAGGCTCCTGAGGGTAGAGATATAGACAACTCCTAGCATTACACACACTCCAGGCTCCTGAGGATAGAGATATAGACAACTCCTAGCATTACACACACTCCAGGCTCCTAAAGATAGAGATATAGACAACTCCTAGCATTACACACACTCCAGGCTCCTGAGGGTAGAGATATAGACAACTCCTATCATTACACACACTCCAGGCTCCTGAGGATAGAGATATGGACAACTCCTAGCATTACACACACTGCAGGCTCCTGAGGGTAGAGATATAAACAACTCCTAGCATTACACACACTCCAGGCTCCTGAGGATAGAGATATAAACAACTCCTAGCATTACACACACTCCAGGCTCCTGAGGATAGAGATATAGACAACTCCTAGCATTACACACACTCCAGGCTCCTGAGGACAGAGACATAAACAACTCCTAGTATTACACACACTCCAGGCTCCTGAGGATAGAGATATAGACAACTCCTAGCATTACACACACTCCATGCTCCTGAGGATAGAGATATAGACAACTCCTAGCATTACACACACTCCAGGCTCCTGAGGATATAGACAACTCCTAGCATTACACACACTCCAGGCTCCTGAGGATAGAGATATAAACAACTCCTAGCATTACACACACTCCAGGCTCCTGAGGATAGAGATATAGACAACTCCTAGCATTACACACACTCCAGGCTCCTGAGGGTAGAGATATAGACAACTCCTAGCATTACACACACTCCAGGCTCCTGAGGATAGAGATATAGACAACTCCTAGCATTACACACACTCCAGGCTCCTGAGGATAGAGATATAGACAACTCCTAGCATTACACACACTGCAGGCTCCTGAGGATAGAGATATAGACAACTCCTAGCATTACACACACTCCAGGCTCCTGAGGATAGAGATATAGACAACTCCTAGCATTACACCCACTCCAGGCTCCTGAGGATAGAGATATAGACAACTCCTAGCATTACACACACTCCAGGCTCCTGAGGATAGAGATATAGACAACTCCTAGCATTACACACACTCCAGGCTCCTGAGGGTAGAGATATAGACAACTCCTAGCATTACACACACTGCAGGCTCCTGAGGGAAGAGATATAGACAACTCCTAGCATTACACACACTCCAGGCTCCTGAGGATAGATATATAGACAACTCCTAGTATTACACACACTCCAGGCTCCTGAGGATAGAGATATAGACAACTCCTATCATTACACACACTCCAGGCTCCTGAGGATAGATATATAGACAACTCCTAGTATTACACACACTCCAGGCTCCTGAGGATAGAGATATAAACAACTCCTAGCATTACACACACTCCAGGCTCCTGAGGGTTGAGATATAGACAACTCCTAGCATTACACACACTCCATGCTCCTGAGGATAGAGATATAGACAACTCCTAGCATTACACACACTCCAGGCTCCTGAGGATAGAGATATAGACAACTCCTTGCATTACACACACTCCAGGCTCCTGAGGATAGAGATATAGACAACTCCTAGCATTACACACACTCCAGGCTCCTGAGGATATAGATATAGACAACTCCTAGCATTACACACACTCCAGGCTCCTGA
This sequence comes from Pelodytes ibericus, assembly GCA_036172795.1. Lineage (NCBI taxonomy): Eukaryota > Metazoa > Chordata > Amphibia > Anura > Pelodytidae > Pelodytes > Pelodytes ibericus. The sequence continues at coordinate 23,187,779 of CM069862.1, forward strand.
GGGTAGAGATATAGACAACTCCTAGCGTTACACACACTCCAGGCTCCTGAGGATAGAGATATAGACAACTCCTAGCGTTACACACACTCCAGGCTCCTGAGGATAGAGATATAGACAACTCCTAGCATTACACACACTCCAGGCTCCTAAAGATAGAGATATAGACAACTCCTAGCATTACACACACTCCAGGCTCCTGAGGATAGAGATATAGACAACTCCTAGCATTACACACACTCCAGGCTCCTGAGGGTAGAGATATAGACAACTCCTAGCATTACACACACTCCAGGCTCCTGAGGGTAGAGATATAGACAACTCCTAGCATTACACACACTCCAGGCTCCTGAGGATAGAGATATAGACAACTCCTAGCATTACACACACTCCAGGCTCCTGAGGATAGAGATATAAACAACTCCTAGCATTATACACACTCCAGGCTCCTAAAGATAGAGATATAGACAACTCCTAGTGTTACACACACTCCAGGCTCCTGAGGGTAGAGATATAGACAACTCCTAGCATTACACACACTTCAGACTCCTGAGGGTAGAGATATAGACAACTCCTAGCATTACACACACTCCAGGCTCCTGAGGGTAGAGATATAGACAACTCCTAGCATTACACACACTCCAGGCTCCTGAGGATAGAGATATAGACAACTCCTAGTGTTACACACACTCCAGGCTCCTGAGGGTAGAGATATAGACAACTCCTAGCATTACACACACTCCAGGCTCCTGAGGATAGAGATATAGACAACTCCTAGCATTACACACACTCCAGGCTCCTGAGGATATAGATATAGACAACTCCTAGCATTACTCACACTCCAGGCTCCTGAGGATAGAGATATAGACAACTCCTAGCATTACACACACTCCAGGCTCCTGAGGATAGAGATATAGACAACTCCTAGTATTACACACACTCCAGGCTCCTGAGGATAGATATATAGACAACTCCTAGCATTACACACACTCCAGGCTCCTGAGGATATAGATATAGACAACTCCTAGCATTACTCACACTCCAGGCTCCTGAGGATAGAGATATAGACAACTCCTAGCATTACTCACACTCCAGGCTCCTGAGGATAGAGATATAGACAACTCCTAGCATTACACACACTCCAGGCTCCTGAGGATAGATATATAGACAACTCCTAGTATTACACACACTCCATGCTCCTGAGGGTAGAGATATAGACAACTCCTAGCATTACACACACTCCAGGCTCCTGAGGATATAGACAACTCCTAGCATTACACACACTGCAGGCTCCTGAGGGTTGAGATATAGACAACTCCTAGCAATACACACACTCCAGGCTCCTGAGGATATAAACAACTCCTAGTATTACACACACTCCAGGCTCCTGAGGATAGAGATATAGACAACTCCTAGCATTACACACACTCCAGGCTCCTGAGGATAGAGATATAGACAACTCCTAGCATTACACACACTCCAGGCTCCTGAGGGTAGAGATATAGACAACTCCTAGCATTACACACACTCCAGGCTCCTGAGGATAGAGATATAGACAACTCCTAGCATTACACACACTCCAGGCTCCTGAGGATAGAGATATAGACAACTCCTAGCATTACACACACTCCAGGCTCCTGAGGATAGAGATATAGACAACTCCTAGCATTACACACACTCCAGGCTCCTGAGGATAGAGATATAGACAACTCCTAGCATTACACACACTCCAGGCTCCTGAGGGTAGAGATATAGACAACTCCTAGCATTACACACACTCCAGGCTCCTGAGGATAGAGATATAGACAACTCCTAGTATTACACACACTCCTGGCTCCTGAGGATATAGACAACTCCTAGCATTACACACACTCCAGGCTCCTGAGGGTAGAGATATAGACAACTCGTAGCATTACACACACTCCAGGCTCCTGAGGATAGAGATATAGACAACTCCTAGCATTACACACACTCCAGGCTCCTGAGGGTAGAGATATAGACAACTCCTAGCATTACACACACTCCAGGCTCCTGAGGATAGAGATATAAACAACTCCTAGCATTACACACACTCCAGGCTCCTGAGGATAGAGATATAGACAACTCCTAGCATTACACACACTCCATGCTCCTGAGGATAGAGATATAGACAACTCCTAGCATTACACACACTCCAGGCTCCTGAGGATAGAGATATAAACAACTCCTAGTATTACACACACTCCAGGCTCCTGAGGATAGAGATATAGACAACTCCTAGCATTACACACACTCCATGCTCCTGAGGATATAGACAACTCCTAGCATTACACCCACTCCAGGCTCCTGAGGATAGAGATATAGACAACTCCTAGCATTACACACACTGCAGGCTCCTGAGGATAGAGATATAGACAACTCCTAGCATTACACCCACTCCAGGCTCCTGAGGATAGAGATATAGACAACTCCTAGCATTACACCCACTCCAGGCTCCTGAGGATAGAGATATAGACAACTCCTAGCATTACACCCACTCCAGGCTCCTAAGGATAGAGATATAGACAACTCCTAGCATTACACACACTGCAGGCTCCTGAGGATAGAGATATAGACAACTCCTAGCATTACACACACTCCAGGCTCCTGAGGATAGAGATATAGACAACTCCTAGCATTACACACACTCCAGGCTCCTAAAGATAGAGATATAGACAACTCCTAGCATTACACACACTCCAGGCTCCTGAGGATAGAGATATAGACAACTCCTAGCGTTACACACACTCCAGGCTCCTAAAGATAGAGATATAGACAACTCCTAGCATTACACACACTTCAGGCTCCTGAGGGTAGAGATATAGACAACTCCTAGCGTTACACACACTCCAGGCTCCTGAGGATAGAGATATAGACAACTCCTAGCATTACACACACTCCAGGCTCCTGAGGATATAGATATAGACAACTCCTAGCATTACACACACTCCAGGCTCCTTTGGATAGAGATATAGACAACTCCTAGCATTACACACACTCCAGGCTCCTGAGGATAGAGATATAGACAACTCCTAGCATTACACACACTCCAGGCTCCTGAGGATAGAGATATAGACAACTCCTAGCATTACACACACTCCAGGCTCCTGAGGATAGAGATATAAACAACTCCTAGCATTACACACACTCCATGCTCCTGAGGGTAGAGATATATACAACTCCTAGCATTACACACACTCCAGGCTCCTGAGGATATAGATATAGACAACTCCTAGCATTACACACACTCCAGGCTCCTGAGGATATAGATATAGACAACTCCTAGCATTACACACACTCCAGGCTCCTGAGGATAGAGATATAAACAACTCCTAGCATTACACACACTCCAGGCTCCTGAGGATAGAGATATAGACAACTCCTAGCATTACACCCACTCCAGGCTCCTGAGGGTAGAGATATATACAACTCCTAGCATTACACACACTCCAGGCTCCTGAGGATAGAGATATAGACAACTCCTAGCATTACACACACTCCAGGCTCCTGAGGGTAGAGATATAGACAACTCCTAGCATTACACACACTCCAGGCTCCTGAGGATAGAGATATAGACAACTCCTAGCATTACACACACTCCAGGCTCCTGAGGGTAGAGATATAGACAACTCCTAGCATTACACACACTCCAGGCTCCTGAGGATAGAGATATAGACAACTCCTAGCATTACACACACTCCAGGCTCCTGAGGGTAGAGATATAGACAACTCCTAGCATTACACACACTCCAGGCTCCTGAGGGTAGAGATATAGACAACTCCTAGCATTACACACACTCCAGGCTCCTGAGGATATAGACAACTCCTAGCATTACACACACTCCAGACTCCTGAGGATAGAGATATAGACAACTCCTAGCATTACACACACTCCAGGCTCCTGAGGATAGAGATATAGACAACTCCTAGCATTACACACACTCCAGACTCCTGAGGATAGAGATATAGACAACTCCTAGCATTACACACACTCCAGGCTCCTGAGGATAGAGATATAGACAACTCCTAGCATTACACACACTCCAGGCTCCTGAGGGTAGAGATATAGACAACTCCTAGCATTACACACACTCCAGGCTCCTGAGGATATAGATATAGACAACTCCTAGCATTACACACACTCCAGGCTCCTGAGGATAGAGATATAGACAACTCCTAGCATTACACACACTCCAGGCTCCTGAGGATAGAGATATAGACAACTCCTAGCATTACACACACTCCAGGCTCCTGAGGATAGAGATATAGACAACTCCTAGCATTACACACACTCCATGCTCCTGAGGATAGAGATATAGACAACTCCTAGCATTACACACACTCCATGCTCCTGAGGATAGAGATATAGACAACTCCTAGCATTACACACACTCCAGGCTCCTGAGGATAGAGATATAGACAACTCCTAGCATTACACACACTCCATGCTCCTGAGGATAGAGATATAAACAACTCCTAGCATTACACACACTCCAGGCTCCTGAGGATAGAGATATAAACAACTCCTAGCATTACACACACTCCAGGCTCCCGAGGATAGAGATATAGACAACTCCTAGCATTACACACACTCCAGGCTCCTGAGGATAGAGATATAGACAACTCCTAGCATTACACACACTCCAGGCTCCTGAGGATAGAGATATAGACAACTCCTAGCATTACACACACTCCAGGCTCCTGAGGATAGAGATATAAACAACTCCTAGCATTACACACACTCCAGGCTCCTGAGGATAGAGATATAGACAACTCCTAGCATTACACACACTCCAGGCTCCTGAGGATAGAGATATAAACAACTCCTAGCATTACACACACTCCAGGCTCCTGAGGATAGAGATATAGACAACTCCTAGCATTACACACACTCCAGGCTCCTGAGGGTAGAGATATAGACAACTCCTAGCATTACACACACTCCAGGCTCCTGAGGATAGAGATATAGACAACTCCTAGTATTACACACACTCCAGGCTCCTGAGGATAGAGATATAGACAACTCCTAGCATTACACACACTCCAGGCTCCTGAGGATAGAGATATAGACAACTCCTAGCATTACACACACTCCAGGCTCCTGAGGATAGAGATATAGACAACTCCTAGCATTACACACACTCCAGGCTCCTGAGGATAGAGATATAGACAACTCCTAGCATTACACACACTCCAGGCTCCTGAGGATAGAGATATAGACAACTCCTAGCATTACACACACTCCAGGCTCCTAAAGATAGAGATATAGACAACTCCTAGCATTACACACACTTCAGGCTCCTAAAGATAGAGATATTGACACCTCCTAGCAATACACACACTCCAAGCTCCTGAAGATAGAGATATAGACAATTCCTAGCATTACACACACTCCAGGCTCCTAAAGATAGAGATATAGACAACTCCTAGCATTACACACACTCCAGGCTCCTGAGGGTTGAGATATAGACAACTCCTAGCATTACACACACTCCATTCTCCTGAGGATAGAGATATAGACAACTCCTAGCATTACACACACTCCAGGCTCCTGAGGATAGAGATATAGACAACTCCTAGCGTTACACACACTCCAGGCTCCTGAGGATAGAGATATAGACAACTCCTAGCATTACACACACTCCATTCTCCTGAGGATAGAGATATAGACAACTCCTAGCATTACACACACTCCAGGCTCCTGAGGATAGAGATATAAACAACTCCTAGCATTACACACACTCCAGGCTCCTGAGGATAGAGATATAGACAACTCCTAGCGTTACACACACTCCAGGCTCCTGAGGATAGAGATATAGACAACTCCTAGCATTACACACACTCCAGGCCCCTGAGGATAGAGATATAGACAACTCCTAGCATTACACACACTCCAGGCTCCTGAGGGTTGAGATATAGACAACTCCTAGCATTACACACACTCCAGGCTCCTGAGGATAGAGATATAGACAACTCCTAGCATTACACACACTCCAGGCTCCTGAGGATAGAGATATAGACAACTCCTAGCATTACACACACTCCAGGCTCCTGAGGATAGAGATATAGACAACTCCTAGCATTACACACACTCCAGGCTCCTGAGGATAGAGATATAGACAACTCCTAGCATTACACACACTCCAGGCTCCTGAGGATAGAGATATAGACAACTCCTAGCATTACACACACTCCAGGCTCCTGAGGATAGAGATATAGACAACTCCTAGCATTACACACACTCCAGGCTCCTGAGGATAGAGATATAGACAACTCCTAGCATTACACACACTCCAGGCTCCTGAGGATAGAGCTATAGACAACTCCTAGCATTACACACACTCCATGCTCCTGAGGATAGAGATATAGACAACTCCTAGCATTACACACACTCCATGCTCCTGAGGATAGAGATATAAACAACTCCTAGCATTACACACACTCCAGGCTCCCGAGGATAGAGATATAGACAACTCCTAGCATTACACACACTCCATGCTCCTGAGGATAGAGATATAGACAACTCCTAGCATTACACACACTCCAGGCTCCCGAGGATAGAGATATAGACAACTCCTAGCATTACACACACTCCAGGCTCCTGAGGATAGAGATATAGACAACTCCTAGCATTACACACACTCCAGGCTCCTGAGGGTAGATATATAGACAACTCCTAGCATTACACACACTCCAGGCTCCTAAAGATAGAGATATAGACAACTCCTAGCATTATACACACTCCAGGCTCCTAAAGATAGAGATATAGACAACTCCTAGCATTACACACACTCCAGGCTCCTGAGGATATAGATATAGACAACTCCTAGCATTACACACACTCCAGGCTCCTAAAGATAGAGATATAGACAACTCCTAGCATTATACACACTCCAGGCTCCTAAAGATAGAGATATAGACAACTCCTAGCATTACACACACTCCAGGCTCCTGAAGTGTTAACATCTAAATTGTGCCTCTCAGGTGTTTGTTTTTTTTTTTTTGTTGGGGGGGGGGGTCAGGGTTGTGGATTTTTGGGGGGGCAAATAAAGCAAATACTTAACAACTACCATTCACAGCTTTGTAAAAGAAAGAAACAGAGAGGCGAGACAGAGAGCAAAAAAAATAAATAAAAAATAAAAACCAGGCTATATAATAGAGTAGGCCCGCATCAGTGAAAAATATTGTAAATTGAATTTGACAGCATTTGATACCATTTGATTATTCCAGTCACAGCCAAATAATGATATAAGATGTAATATGAAACAGAGTGTGTTACTGCTTCGCAGACTCAAAAGCAATAAACCTTCCCGGAATGTGACACAATCACTTCGGAATCATAATTGTAGCCTGTTTGATACCTCTGAGTACAGCAGAAGGGCATTGACTGACACAGATACATTTTGTTTTTTATTTCAAGTGAAATGAAAAGAGCGTACAGGGGCTTCAGATACAATCGTTATATTCCCCTACATAAGAATGAATCACTTGGCAGTTATTTCTCCTGAAGTTTAAATGGTCTTAGACAACAACAATATTAAATCTTTCTACACTCGCTGCATAAAATCTGGTATTTGGAAGCAAAAGAATCAAATGGAGCTACAAAGTTCCCGTACGGATGTATATATATATTTTTCTCCTAATTCAATTGCACCCCTGGTGTAACAGCGGCATGTCTAAGGCGATACGACCACGTATTAAAGAGACCTGTTTTTTTAATTATTTTTATTTATTGATATATTTTTTTTCTTTCAGGGAAACAGTATACAGTACACTGGAAATAAAATCTACGCTAATAATTTTACATTTGTCCGGTAAAATATATCGTAAACCCTGTTTTTTTTTTTTTTTTTTTTTTTGTACAAAGCTAATTTCTGTTTGTTATTATGCATGCCTAGGGAGTATCCCTGTGTGAATGGAGTAATATGCCTATGTGTTAATACATACAATGTGCTGGTCTTAGTTAGGTCGAACACATGGGTACACTTTCATATATTTGTTGTCATAATTTTGCATCCAAATCCTTCTGCCCCTCTTTCATCCTCAATTGGGTTTATATAACCAGATCGCAGAGCTCCAGAGCAATAAAACTATTTAAAATTCAGGAAATGTGTTTTTATATTAATTTGTGTAAATAAAAATATTTTGTTATGATATTTTATTTTTTAGTGTTTTTAGTGTATTATTGTAATGTGACATTTGTTGTATTTTATTCTTATTCTACATGTCTTACCAAATTCCACAAATAGTTACCCACTGGCCACAAGATCACTTTTTTTTCTCGTAACACCCCGCCCATAGCCACACCTTCAGCCACTCCTCCCAAAAATAAAAGTGTCCCTCTTTTGTCATTTGAAATGTTGGGAGGTATGATGACTTCAAGCACAAAAAGTGTGGCGATGTGTAGAAAGCATTTGCAAAAGCTCTTATAAATAGGATCTCATCAGTTGCGCCAACACTTGTCACGGCCTCTCTGCTATAAATCCCCCCAGTAGGTCTAAATAAATTATAACAAAGTAATGCAAGTTCTTAGACATGAGCGAAGCTTTAAAACATCTTTCCAAAATAGATGGGGCTGCATTATTGTCTTAGTATGAACACAGGATTTATCTCCCTTTATTCTGGATGAATAATATTCTATTTCACCTTTATGTGCAATGCATAAATACATAGCTGGGAGATATATTGCATGTCTGGAAACTGTGCAGGCGGTGATATAAAAACGCCCTGTTAGATACAGGTCTGAGTGGCATGAACCACACATCGTCTGTGAGTCCACCTGGGCAGAACAAATGTACTTCCCGGTGGTCTTGTGGGGGTGAGCAGGAGACCTCTGTACCAGATAGAACTCTATTGCGGACCAGTTGCTGGTGGCAAGGGCTTGACGTTGGGTGGTCGGCCAAATCATAGATAAGCCAGTGCTGGTGCCCTGCGGAGTGTAGACCCAGATCCTGGACCCATATGAGTTAGAGTCCATTGTGTATTTATACAGTGCTCAATATTTGGCAGGTTTGTCTTCTAGCAACTTACCAGTAAATGTAGACGTTATTAACTCTAATAAACATTATTCCAACAGTCACACCAGGTCACGCCTGACAGGCACATATATGACCCCCCCTAAGTAGAGTTGCCACCTTTTCCATAGACTTAACATTGGCAGCAAACCATTTTTTTTACAGGCATGCTGGTAAAATACCGGCTGGGTGGCAACCCTACCCGCTAGACCTCACCAGGTCATAAGTGAAATTGCACAAAGGTGCAGGGTTTCCAGGCCTCCTTTAACTTGTAGGCCTGGTTACACCCCTAATAGCTGGTGAGATGAATCAATGCCGGGGTTGACACTGTCAGATGTGAGATGTCTAATAGCTGGTGAGTTTAGAATGGAGAGTAGCCCAATGGGCAGGAGTGAATGAGGATGGGACGGAAACAGGACTGGTTGAAGGCAATGCAGGCAGGACTGGTCGAAACAAGACTGAAGCATGCATGGGATAGGCATAAGGCTATACTAGAAATAAGATAAGGCCAGGAAGTAACGTAAGTATCCTGGGGGGGGGGGTTTTCTTTCACATTTTATTAATTTATTACAAATTACACAGAAATTGGACAGACGAGATGGGCCGACTTCATTTTTGCATTCACTTGCAATTTTGCTAGCACAAAGTTTAGATATATATGTAGATGTATATAAACAGTGGACAGCGCTAAAATAAAAAATAATTACAAACATATTTGGTAAGGCTACATATATACAAAAGGAAAAGAACGGAAAAAAAACGAACATTTTTTTTTTTATATATTCTCAAGGAGAAACCATCAGTATATCTATATCTACATATATCAAATATCCACAATAAAGGGATAAAAAAAAATCTCTTGAATATAACAAACCACCTGGATTACATGTGGGGAAGAAGGTATATGAATCCAACTTGTTTTCAAATTGTTTCAGACCCGGCTGGGAAAATAATCTATACAGCGTACTTAATATGCTGCTGGGGATATTCAAATTGCACTTGCTACTAGTGCCTGCTTGAGAAAGGGGAAATACAGGTAGGCTGAAACGCGTTGGGGAAACAAGAGGCAGTTTCTTTTACTGCGGTGGAGATACTTGTCCGGCCCAGGTCTGAAACAATTTCTCTCCCGAAATTAAATAGAGTTGGTTTCATATCCATACTTGTTTGTATTTTTTTTTTTTTTTTTAAATCCCTCTAATCCAGGGATTTGTTGATTATCTGGTATGTATATGTTATATGTTATTTATTATTACATTTTTAGATGCTAATTAAAAGATACTAAATTTAAAAAAAACAATGTGTTTGTAATTATGTTATATTTTAGCGCTTTCCACAAACATTGTTTGTCTGTATTTTTATCACCAGGTCTTTATTCTTTTTTATGTGTAAATCACAGGATATTATTGTTCTATACTTGGTTTGGGATTAATTGGAGGGTATGTCGCTTTGATTGATTATTTTATACATTCACTAATACAAGTTGGTAAGTTTCATTTAATTACATTTTGTTTTATTGCTTACATTCACAGGATACACATTTTTTCACTGACAATATTTAGAATCCCTTTAAAACAAGACAGAAGTTGGTCAATGGTGCAATGGTAGGGAAAGCAATAGCCAGCATTATGTGTATGTATACATATACAGGAATATTCCTTGTATTTCAAGACTTACTAATGCACATCAGCTCTATTCTATTTTATTTCCAAACTTCCCAAATGATTGTTCTAACACTTAAAAGGATAAAATAAATTATATTGTAATAACATTATTAAATAACCAGGTTAGCTGCCTTTTTAGTGACTCCATTACAGCTAGCACTAGACACCGCAGCTGCAACACTATATATTTATAATATAATGCGTATTAAACAGGGGTTTACATGCTGCAAGTACAGTGTCACTGGCTATAAAGTGTATACAAAAACAAACAACAGTGTAGTCTTTGAAGAAGACAGCATTTTGCACCTTTACACAGTTGACAATCAGGGCCGTCCCAAGACATTGTGTTGCCTGGGGAGAAAAACGAAACGCTGCCCCCCCCCCCCTCCAAAAAAAGCCCACAGTAATGATAATTCAAACTAAAATGAAACTGATCAGGAAGTGATAATTTAAGGCTTGAGCACGTTTCTATGTGCAAAATGATATGGCGCGATTATTGGCTGGCCATGATTAAAATGTGTACACTAACTGTTTGAGCATTTACACTTAATGTACAATATTTGAGTCATGTTATAGGTCAGGGGTCACTTAGTATGTTTTGAGGAATTGCACAGCCTATTTTCATAATAATAATGTTGGTTTAACCATTTATTTCTTTATCCTCGTAGAAAAAAATATTTTATTTTTATATGCCCAGTAAAGCACTTCTTATATACATAATAAAATATTTTTCAAAGAGCTCACTCATAAGGTGAAAAGAGAGTAATGGTAAAACATTATTATAATAATACCCTGTGCAGTTCCCTAAAACATAATGTGACCAGTGACCTATAACAAAATCCACATAGATATAGTCAGAGTCAGAGGAGTTAACTCCTGGATTGCTTGACATATATAGGCAGTGTCAGAGGAGTTAACCCCTTGGGTGGCTAGACAGATATAGGCAGTGTCAGAGGAGTTAACCCCTTTATCCACACACTCACTCACACACATACACAGACAGTCTGTCACATACATACACACACACACAATGACACACACACTCACTCACACTTACATACACACACACTCACACTAATATACACACACACACTGATACACACACTCACTCACACTGACATACACACACACTCTCACACTGACGTACACACTCACACTTACATACACACACACTGACTCACACTCTCACTCACACTGACATACACACACACACTCACACTGACACACACACACACTCTCACACTGACACACACACTGACACTGACACAAAATCACTCACAGTGACACACATATACTAATTGACATACACACACACTCTCCCTCACACTGACATACACACACACACACTGTCAGTTTTTAACTTACCTGCTGCAGGCTTCTCTTTGCTTTGAGCTCCGCATGTGAAGGAGAGACTGAGCCAATCAAGGGAAGCTTCTGAACTCTCAGCCAATTAGGAGAGTTGAGAGGTCTCACCTAATTGGCTGAGACCTGCTTCCATCAAGCTCCCCTAGAAAAAAAAAAGATAAAGGCCGCTGCATGGAGCAGCAAAGTGCCGCCTCTGCCAGGGTGCCGCCGCGGGCAGCTGCCCTAGTCTGCCCCATTAAAGGGCCGGCCCTGTTGACAACAAGTTTATAAACACAATAGAAAATGAGAGGTTGTGGTTATATCATTTGGCCTACGCATAATTAATAATCATACATGTATGTTATATCAGCCTGTGACTACTTAGCCCATCCTTATTTTTCTTGTGTAGAACATGGCTTTGCTGTAATGTATTCGGTAATAAAATATGTGTAAAACATATGTATTGTATTCCTAAGTGCAAATAAATCAGTCACTTCCTTTAGAGACGGGCTCCCGAAATCTGTAGTCTAAAGACCCCCTCCAACCCAGAGCAGCGTATGTCTGCTATTGTACCACCTGTTAGTTCCTTTTCTCAAGGTTATGTCTGAAATAAATGTGCCTTGCACAATTGCAGGAACGGTGCCTGCGAAACATGATCTTTTTACAAGGTTTTCCACAAACAGCGCAGTCGAGTAGCAGAGCGGGTTTCAGTTCAGTGGTCCTGGCTCTACACAATTAGTGGTACACCGAGCAGGCAATGGAGTCAGTGATTCTTCACAAACTGTTATTTTTTCGGAAATTATCAAAGGAGCTCTATTTTGTCGGTAGGGCTTTTTTTTTACGAATGTATCTCTCCTTTCCGGCTGGCGTATAAGTCAATTGCGCAATTGTCTCCCAGAAAACGAGCCTGACGCCCATTTCACTTTCAGCTCATTGATGAAACAGACATTTCAAAGGGCACTCAACAGAAGCCGAATACTTTCTTTAACACCACGCAATAATCATTGCGGAAGAAACTACAGATTTATTGCCCTAAAAAAAAAAAAATCCCATTTGTTTCAGATTTCTCCGTCTGCCACTGCAAAGTTTGCGAATACCTGAACTTTCAGGTTTATTTAAATACCCTGTAAGATGTGTAACTGCTGATTGTAAAAGGTTTCAGTCTAAAATATAAATACTGTAAGAGATTTCAGGATCTGTCTTTTTTTTTTTTTTTTTTTTTAAGTTATTTTACTTTGTTTTGTTGTGGTTTGTAAAAGAAATCCTTCATTTTAGATGGGGAGGTTGACCATTTTTGAGGGGAACTCAGACTATTGTCCAATAGTAGATTTTGTAAACGCTGAAATGATAGGCAGAAGGGTTGAACTTGATGGACTTTTTTCAACCTAAATTACTATGTTACTATTTCAGAGTTCAGTTACACCTGGCTGTGGTGCCATCATTATAGGTTGTACTCTCCACTTGTGGACTCCACATGGACCACAGGTTCACTTTAAGAGCTGGACAGCCACCGCTCTTGGAAGAAGCTCTGTGATTCTTAATTTTCAGACAAATATTTTCAATACTGTTCCATAGCAAATTCCAAAAATGTTTAGATAATTTAAAGCCTTGTTCTAATTATACTGTTATGTCGAATTCACAGACGTCTTGCTGATCATCTTGAAATTACCGCCGTGTTCACCAGGACGGACGGCACTTTGGAATATGTCGACGGCTCGCATGCTTTACTCCCTTACACTGCCTACCAGTATCGCATCACAGCCCAAAACAGCAAAGGTTCTGTAAAAAGTGCATGGTCTCAAATGTACACCCTCGAAGCGGAGCCTCAAGATATGGAGCCGCCCCGTGCTCAGGCAACGAGCGCCTACTCAGTGTACGTGAACTGGGTACCACCTCTACATCCCAATGGAGTCATAAAACACTATCGCATCGTGTACCAAGAAATAAGCACCTCGTCTACTAAAGCCATAACTGTACTGGTAAGTTACTTTACCAGATTTTGACTGACACTAATGGTCTAATAATAGTACAGATGATAATAATAATAATACGAGGAAAGCGTTTAGCCAGGAAAGACCTGTATAAATAGTCTCTCGTTACGTCCTGGGAATGTTATTTTTGTCCAACATTCAGAGGATATTGAATATATCAACAATTCACGCAGCATTTTTACAGAACATAAAATGGGAGTTACAAACAATATTAGACAAACATATTCAGACTAAAACATGAGGTAGAAGGCCCAGCTCGCAAGCTTCCAATCTAGAGGGAATGGGGAAGATGAGAAACATAAGGTGAGTGAAGAGGCCCGTTCCCCCAGAATATATTGGGAGAGATTTATAAAAGGGGCATGCGCTCAATTACACAATCTCTGCGTGCACCTGTGGAGGGTATTTGTGCTACCTCTGCTGAAATTTCCAGGTTGACCATTTACTTTTGCATGCGACCTTGCAATGTGTAGAAGGCATGTGTGACTAGGGTTGGCAACTTGCCCATTATTTACCAGCCACATTTATCTTTTGCATGCTGCCTTGCAGTATGTAAAATAAGTCATTTGTGACCAGAAGTGAATCCACTAATTGATTAGGTAATGAATTTCCTTCTGGTCACATATGACTTCTACATACTGCAAGGCAGTCTGCAAACGTTATTTGTGGCTGGTAAAAAAATGGCTGAGGTGGCAACCCGTAAATGTGACCAAAACCATAGCTCATATCTCCCACCTTCTGCTCCCGTGAATCAGAACACCAGAGGGTGGATCTTGGAAGGTAGGGATGTCATGCATGGTAGTGATGTCACTCAAAGTGACTGCACATGCGCATAATGCTCCACATGAGCAACAATCATAGCAACACAATAAACACAGCAACACAACTATCACAGCAACACATCAATTACAGAAACATGACAATCACAGAAACACAACAATCAAAGCAACACGAAAATCACAGCAACACGCAATCAAAGCAACACGACAATCACAGCAACACGACAATCACAGCAACACAACAATCACAGGAACATGACAATCACAGCAACACGCAATCACAGCAACACGACAATCAAAGCAACACGACAATCACAGCAACACGACAATCACAGCAACACGACAATCACAGCAACACGCAATCACAGCAACACAACAATCACAGCAACACGACAATCACAGCAACACAACAATCACTACAACATGACAATCACAGCAACACGCAATCACAGCAACACGAAAATCAAAGCAACACGACAATCACAGAAACACAACAAACACAGCAATATGACAATCCCAGCAACGAGAAAATCCCAGCAACACGACAATCACAGAAACACAACAATCACAGCAACGTGACAATCACAGCAACGTGAAAATCCCAGCAACACGACAATCAAAGCAACATGAAAATCAAAGCAACACGGCAATCACAGAAACACGACAATCACAGAAACATGACAATCACAGCTTTTTTTTTTAGCTTTACGACAATTTTATGTGTGCCTGTGATTTAAATCCCCCCATTGTGAACAGCAGGGGACAAGAAAGGCTGCAGCTCGGAAATAGTTCCAGACACTTGGTGAATGGGCGAAGCAGTGACACATTGTAACTGTAACAACGGATCTTCACATGACAATCATTGGTTTAACTAGCCAGACCCAAATAAATGTGTCCGTTAAACATATCATTGCCAGTGCAAACCAACCATAAAACACGAGGGAATTGCAGGGAATTGACAATGGAACTTCAATCTTAAGGCCATGGTAGCCAAATTGGAACAATTATCCAATTTAGCTAAACCTCCATCTCTGCTTCTCGTCTCAAGCACATTTTACCTGGATTTAAAAAACCCAAAAACCTAAAGTGCAAAGAAACCCAGATCACGGTATTAACCTTTTCAATGACAGGTAGATGCACGCACGCTAACAGAGTGTTAAATGGCTATTGGCAATACTTCCCCTTGTTATATACGGAGGTCATGATAAATGGCAGACACATCATTGATGGTTGTTCACCCTAGAATTATAGGGAAAATCCACATGATGAAGCCAAGCAATGTGGATTAATGGAAAGTATTGTAATCAATCTGAGCAGTCAGGTATCACATCAGATATACATCCGATGAGTAACAGCACATCCTCGAGGCTTGGTTCACATATTCTCATTAAAGGGACTGTCTGGTACCCAAAATGCATCTTCCAAATATTAATGCATATTAATGTGTTTTCAAAGTACTTTAAAATGCATGTTTTACATTTTGCATTGTTTAAAATATAAAATACTTACAGCTAGATGAATTTGAGAAATTACAGCAGTTTGCAAGAAACCAGGACTGCCCACAATAGCTGATTAAAAGTAATTTTTTTTTTTTTTTTTTGCTGCAAGAACCAATGAGAATAATTTAATTCAAATGAAGGGAATTTCCTGTCTCTCTAGTGATGTCATCAGACCATGTGTTGCACTTGTAAAGAAATCCAGCTCTGTGTTGTGGATACAATGTCTCTTTTACTATTATATATTTGTGTTTATGTCTTATTTGGCACACTTCCCTAAAAGGTCATAATTTCTTACAGATGCTTACGTATAAGCATTGCATTCCTTTGTCTGTTTAATCTTTTACACATGTGTTCAAATAAGCTACTTCCTATGGAAACTCCTCCCATCCAAGCTACCCCTTCCCCCCTGCTAAGGAGCAAGTCTCATGTAACACATTCTTATAAAGACCAGCTTCCGGTACTAACTCCTCCCACTTTCTCTTGTACAAGTTATCACATGCCACGTGAATCACTGTTAAAGTAACAGTAAACTACTCACTCCTTCCCCTCCCATCGTGTAACCAAGATGGAGCTGGAATGTGGTGGGAGAACTCTATAAAGATGACATCACATTCTGTAGGGTGGGCTTAAAGAAGACCCCTCCAACTTTTAGCCAATTGCTGAATGTATATTGTATCTTTAAACTATGACTGTACTGTGACGTATTCCTGCTTTAAAAGGAATCCCCCACTCTGGAAAATAAAGGTTTGCCTCAGGTTTTTCACTGATCAGAAACTTTGTCTCCGGTGTGAATTACTTCTAGGGGAGAGCGCATTAGTTGATCAATTTTAAGGAGTAGATAGACAATAAAGCAAAGTTTGCTTCGATCCAAATCAGCTGTACAAGAGCAAGTTTATCAGATTCCACACAATGTACTCTATTCCAGTAGCACAGGAAGTGACTAAATGAAACAAAACTTTATATCCTCAGTGTCTATAGAATCAGTGCTGCTGCACCTGCAGTAAACATGCAGAGTAATCACTGGGGGAGGGCTTGAGTCAAATATAAAAAATGAGATTTATGCAGAATGCCTGCATCAAATCACACCGTAAAAAAAAAGCCTGTGCATTATACAAGCAGTGATCTTCAACTTGCACCAAAGTGAGTTTGGGGACTAGACTATATTTATTGCAGTCATAAATCATAACACTGCTGCTATTATTGTAATGTTTTCATAAAAATAACCCAGACCCCCCCCCCCCCCAAAAAATGGGAGAACCCAGTCATTATCATCCATTCAGTGTCAATCAATAAGACAGGGGCAATGGGATATATGATGTGTGCCGAGTAGACGCTCTTCTGTTTTAACGTCCTCCTCCATTTTCTTTTGGAGGAGGATCAGCTACTCTAAAGGGCGCGGTTCACATGACCCCACCATGTCATTGTAAGCAACAGGCATAGATGAAAGAGAAGATCCTCCTCACGAAACTCGGACACTGCTAAGCTGTGGGTATAGCAAATGGACACTGTCTTATGTTTTTAATGGCAAGCTTTAAGGGGCAAACTGACTGTAACCCTGACCCCCCCCCCCCCCCCCTATATTGAAAAAAATGGGGCTGGGAGCTGCCATAATGGTTCCAAGCACCTCATTACACATATGGGGGAGGGGGCAGGGCATGTAGCCTTATGCCTCCCACTATACTATAGTAAGTCACTGCCCACCTCCTGTACATAAAAGGACTGCATCACTGAAATCTGGTGCATAGGGCTCCACAGTGTGATTCGCGGGCATCATATTGGAGAGCAGGATACTCCTCTGATGTAGTTGCTGCCCTCTTGTAGGAAGAGTGTCGGAAGTGAAAACAAATTCACTTCCTTTGCTCTGAGGCTGTTGCTAGACTGTCCCTAGAGGCAGTCAGCAATATTGCAATAAAAAAGCATGTATTAGCTTAACATCTAGGGTTAGAATAATGGTTAGGGTTACAGTGAAATTAAGGTTAGTATTAGGGTTAGGGATACAATGAAATTAAAATTAGAATAAATTAATGGTTAGCATAAGGGTGTCACGATTATTCTGGGTTTGTGGCTGTTTCCTATTCAGCCTCTAGTGGCCGCTATTCTTGGGTGCCCATTCTCCCCCCGTTGTCAGCTGATTCGTTATCTTCAGCCCTTCCCTATTTAAACCTGCAGCTTATGGCAATCAGTCCTTTGGTTGCTGCCTGTGATAGTGCCTTTTGCTTTCATTTCTGAATTCATTTGTTGATATTTTGTTGCCAAATCCTGCTAAGTTCTGACCATGTCTGTTTGCTGCCTGTCTTGACCTGTTTGCCTGCCTTCACTACGTTTTGTTTGCTGCCAGCCTCGATCCTTGCCTGTTTGACTATTCTCCTGCCTGATCCCTTGGTACCTTCGCCTTGATCCTTCACCTATGGTCCTGTCTCCTATTGGTTTGGTTACGCTTCGGTATCCCTGTATTGACAGAGTGCAAAAGTCCTGGGGGAAAGAAGCCTGCGGCTCAACCATAAGGTGGATTTCCTTCAGGCAGAATAATTCTGTCCTTTTACCTGTGTCCGTTGCAATAACCTTTACCTATTTCTACACAGAGGTTCCAACTACGTACCAGTTCATAGCTATGCATCGTGGGGTGCAGACAGACCCCACATCCTGCCCTGCAACGAGGCTCCTACCTGGTCTGTTATCCCAGGTTGTGACAAAGGGGTAGAGTTAGGGTTAACTTTAGTGTTAGGGTTAAATGTAGGGTTCGGGTTGGGGTCAAAAGGTCACTTTAGATTAGAAAACTAAAAAGTACTATTGCAGGTTATTGCCCTATAACTCTAAAAAAATATATAAAAACATGGAAACAAGCATATTTCTAAACTCAGGACAAAATTTTGTAACTATTTAGATGGGTTCTTTTTAACAGATTGTATTTGTGTAAATTATTTTTTAAGGTTAAAGTTATAAAAAGTGGGGGTTTTTTAAATCATTGCATCATATTTTATGATTTGTTTTGTAGTAAAATATAAGATATGATGAACATAATGGTATCTAATGAAAGCCCTACTTATGGCGATCAAAACAATATATAATTTGTGTGGGTACAGTATGTGAGAAAGATGGAAATTACAGCTAAACACAAACACCCCAGACATGTCAAAACTGCCCATTCCACCAAGGGAAAGACAAGAGAAAAAAGGTCATGTCAGTAAGGGGTGAAACATATTTATAATATAGGTATTTAAATTCTAATACATGCTTAAATGTGTGTAATAATTGAACTTTAGCATGCATGAAACAAGGTAGGTCATTTTTAAGTCAGAGTGATCCTGAAACATTGCGGCCATATTACTTTAAGAACAGAGATACATCAAAGATACACAATGCAGAACCCAACACAGACTGTGCAACTTCTGTAAGAATCAGGTTCAGGGTAATGATGAAAATGTACTAATGGGATTGCACAAATGAACAGACAGCTAGGAACTGCAAAGACGTAACAGGGGGGATATGATAGAAACATTTAAATACAAAAAGGGAATCAACAATGTAAATGAAGAGAGTATATTTAAAAGAAGAAAAACTACCACAACTAGAAGACATAGTCTAAAATTAGAGGGGCAACGATTTAAAAGTAATATCAGGAAGTATTACTTTACTGAGAGGGTAGTGGATGTATGGAATAGCCTTCCAGCAGAAGTGGTAGAGGTAAACAAAGTGAAAGAGTTTAAGCATGCGTGGGATAGGCACAAGGCTTTCCTAGATATAAGATAGGGAACTGGGGACTAATAAAAGTATTTAGAAAACTGGGCAGACTAGATGGAGCGAATGGTTTTTATCTGCCGACACATTCTATGTGTCTATGTATGATGAATGACTGAGAGTGATATGGGTTGCTGCAGACATCATCTGCTCAAGGTTATCCACCTGCAGCTTGGCTCCTCAACGTGTATAAAGCAAAGGTGGCTCTTTAATAAGCACCCTGTTCTAGCCCCGAGATTCAATTCCTTGCACTTCAAGGGCTCGTTACAGGGAAATCATACACCGATGACTCATTTGTTTCTGGTTCACAGACGACCAAAGTGAAACTCAGCAGCTGTTCAGGAGAAGTGACCACTCTAACATCTATATTATAACCTGCTAATAGAGAGGGAATTGCATTAGTGCAGGGAGGTTAGCTGTGATTATCGGCAGGTGAGTGCTTTATTGAAGTTGAAAACCCATTAACATTGATAGAGTAATTATTTCAACTTGAAAGTAATTACCTTGATGGGTGATAACCACTCTCGTGCTCCCTGATTTCATTGGCCCAAACAATTGTCAGCTCTTCAAGCTTAAGAAAATATTACAGCAAAACCGCAAACGTTTGAATTGGTAAATTCACCGAGCGTGCAACAATAAAATAAAAATGATTCTCTTTTTAATTTTTTTATTTTTTTAGGCAAGTTAATTCTCATTAGTATTCTGAAAATGTGGGATTTTTTTTTTTTCCGAGGCCATCTGATTCCTTGTCCACTGAACACCCTGCATACCGGGATAATTAAGTAGCAGTCAAATGTTGGAGGACACCGGCTGGAGACTAGTTTTTAGTTTATTTTTTTGATAATTCACAATGTTTTATGCTGTGCAGTTTTATTGAAAAACTTGAAAATAAAACACCTGTACAGAATACAAAGTAACAACGAGAGAACAACGAATGGGCAACACCATTGAAATTGGAGGGGGGGGGGGGGGGGTGATGCAAATGTTTGCCTTTGGGAACTCGCTATTAATGTCCTCGACCAGGAATCTGAAGACACTATAGACACATGTAACCTCCCTCTCAACATTTTAAAGTGCTAAATAGGTACAACTTGATTTTTGTGGGCGGGGCATTACTGGAACATATTCAGTGACTTTACGGACAGCTCATAACAATTTATGTCATTTGGTAACCTGTTTAGATTAAAATTGAAGTATTTTATTATAAAAATTAATATAAAAACACATTTACTGCCGTTTAAACACGTACTGCAGATAAACGTATACAAACCAGAAATGTTGAGCTCCCAGAAGAGAGGGACAACAGGAGAGAAAAGAAAGACAGAGGGTTTGGAGGGCAAAAAAGGGACAGTCTCTCCTAAATTGACACACTTGGGCGGTATGCATTTATTCTCTTAATTTAGGTATTTGCAATTCTGCTAACACAATGCAGTAGTGTATCTTCCACAAGGCAAACAAGGCACTCGCCTAGGGCGGCACTTTGCCAGAGGGTGTTAAAGCACACTTCTGGCGCTTCAAACATTTTCGCTTCCTCCCCCACCATTCAGCAAGCTTTAGCTCCTTCCAATTAATTGGGGTGATGGGGGCATGTAATGGGGTGATTGGGCATTTAATGTGTGTGCAATGTGGGTGATGGGGCATTTAATGTGTGTGCAATGTGGGTGATGGGGGATGTCGTAGGTGTCATAGGTGTGCAACAAATCATTTTTACTCATTTTTTATTCTCTACATTCAACAATGTATAGGTGACGCATTCCCTTTAGTGGATTATAATGGGGTTTGTTGCTAAGAACAGCGCATGTGCTAATAACGGCATAGCAAATTACCGCATGCACCTATATATAGAGCTAACTCCTGACAAAGGATGAAAGGTAGCGTTACAGCCACCAAAACACATCCTATATATAAAGAGAAAAACCAGCGCAGAAATGCGACTAAAAATGGTCGGAAATCTTTGTTGCAGACATTGTATGCCACAATGTCTGCAACAAAGATTTCCGACCATTTTTAGTCGCATTTCTGCGCTGGTTTTTCTCTTTATATATAGGCTGTGTTTTGGTGGCTGTAACGCTACCTTTCATCCTTTGTCAGGAGTTAGCTCTATATATAGGTGCATGCGGTAATTATCGCCACAGAGATTTATTTTAAAAAAGTGCAATCATTTTTTTTTATAAATTAAATCTCTGCTATTGAATTTTTTTTTCTTTATAATTCCAATCTCCGTGGCTTTGTTTTATACATAACCTCCAGATGTCTTTTTAGTGCTGTATAGATCACTGATACTATTATTCCCAACAACATCTTTACCAATACTGCAGGGAAACAAACAAACAAGAAACTCCGACATAATCCGTAAGTATCGCTAACTGCACACACAACTTAAATCAAATGGCATGTGCTTCCCTCGTCAGATCTGCTGTCGTCAGCAGGTAGATCTCCAGCTGCTGTCAAATGGCAGCTCCTATAATGCTCAACCAGCATATTCCCAGCCGAATTCTGGCTGACATCTGCGATGTAGTTCCACAACAGTGATTCAGTTGCCTATCTGATGTCCCAAGCCTAGACGAAATGGATTAAGAAACATGCTAGTCTCATAAAGAATTAACGATAAAGAGTATGCAGTAAAAACGGCACTCCTGGAGCCAATTTAAAGGTGAAAAAGGTATTTTTTATTCCATAAGGTAATTATAAATCCACAACGGTAGTGCAGGTACAAAGATGAAAAAAAGCTTGACGCGTTTCGCGATCTAGGCGCTTAATCGCGTCAAGCTTTTATGACTGAATTATCTCTTTGTGCAACTTCATAAAGAATTACACTGATACAATGTTTTAATACTACATCAATCCACCAAAATACATCATTATTGGAAGTTTAAGGCTGGTGTAATCCATGACCTTGACACTTGACCTGTTGGTGGTTCTTGGGAACTGACATTGAGCGTAACGATACCTCATGCCCAGGTGAGGTTTAGACAATGTTGGCCTGGGGGCAAAAATAGTTTAGTGGCCCATGATGCAACTTTTTTAGCCCTCCTGTTATCATCAGAGATAGACACAATAGACAAGAGAGATATATTGAAAGCTGAAGAGCTGTATAGACAGACACGACAATCTGATGGAGAGATAGAAAGTGCAACACACTATGGTATGTTGCATCTGGATGTAGAGAAGGCGCGTTTGGTAACTCTGGCAAACATATACTTGAAGGCTATTCAGTCATAAGCTCTATCTGTGTTTAACCTCAGTTTTAAGGTGGTCCTAAATTAACAGGTACATATGTGCATCGTCTTGGACAGGCACACTTTTGTGCTATAATGTCTGCTAAAGAGCATTTAATAATTATATATATATATATGTTCTACTTTTTTTATATTTAGGATTTATTTGGTAAGCTTTATTCTGAGCCCCCCTGCTCTGTACATAATATCACAATGGAATTAGTCACTCACAAAATTAGATATTTCGGGACCACCGCGCAGAGATGGCTTCAGCGTCCGCAATTTATCAGCTAAAAATGAGTTTGCTTCATGTTGAGTGATTATTAAACAGCATAGCGAGCGACCATATCAAGTCATAATTGGTAACGGAGACTACAAAATAGAAATCGGCAAGCCATCTGGTGACATAGAGGACTGCAATTTGGGGATTGTTGTATAATACACTCAAGTGATCAGTGTGTAGCCCCGGGAGAACGTGCAGGGTCAGGCTAGATTACTTTTTGATCATGTTCTCATAATATTTGTGTACCAATTTTTTTATTTTTTTAATTCCAGGCATGTTGATTCTAATGACTCTCTTATAATTAAAGCATTAAAAAAAAAAAAAAACAGTTCCATAATACTGATTTGTCTTTATTTTTAACTCTCCTTTATAGTGGACTCTGTAGATTAAAACCAGTGGGGGTGATTCCCCACATGTAAAAGAACCCCCCTCTCCCCCCCCCCCTCGTCTGACCCCTATCCAATCTCTCCATTTCTCCCTGCTAGACTGCATCCAATACCTTTATAAAAGCTGGAGTGCCCCCTGCCAAAAGTTATGTCGCTCATTTGCTAAAAGGGTACATCGGTGACCTCTTCATCACTGGCTGACGATGAGTTCAACCCCCGAAAACATTAAATAATCAAACATATTATAAATGCCATAAATCTCTATATACTGACCAGGGCCGTTCTTGCTAAAGTTTAGATATTACATTTCTGACCTTTGACAAGACTTGGATAAATCCTGACCCTTCTCGTTGAGGCCAACGTTGGATCTGAATCCTCCTAAAGAAGGACCTAGTAAATCAAGAACCTTTTGAAAAAACAATTATGCGGGCCCCTGGTTGGGTCAAAACAGGTCCATCCATGCGTAGTTATAATGTCCGCTAAAGCAAACAATTAAGAGGTACAATTCACAGTTGGGATGAATGACTTAGAGGTTTGTCACCGAGTAAGGTTTGCCGTTCACCCCGGGTCAACGGTTCAAATCAGGTTTTGGTCTTCTGTGGCTGAAGATTGTCATTGCCTGATAGCAGTTCAGTGATACGTGAAATAAGGTGTCATCTCAGTGCCATTCGCGTTGAGCAAGTGGTCATGTTATTTAGAAAATAGAACTGGCATTAAAGATGGCAGCTATTTTTTTTTTTTATTATTATTATTTTGGAGATTGGGGACTAATTGACTTCCACACACCCAAGCTCTTCTAATAATGTCTGTCATTCTGTATTTACCAGCCTTGTTGGGAATCCAGATAATATGTAGTCCTAATAAGATACCGCCCAGCTCGTTTCTTCTAGTAAGGGATCGTGCACTATTATGGAGCTTATTCTTGGCCAAGTAATATACATTTATATTAAAATGTGTACAGTCTTCTAGACATACACATCTATCTCTGTATAATGGGCAGTAACATCATGTTAAAATCTAATTAAAAGCTAAGTCTTTTGTTTAAAAAGGTTTTTAATTATGTATGTACCGATAAATATATATATATATATATATATATATATATATATATATATATATATATATATATGTTGAAATTCTCTTTTCTTTACTAGTAACTATTTTTTTGCAGTAAATATGCTTCAGATAGCCCCTATAGGCAAATGTAATAGTTTCCTGAGTGGGCCAAGCCAAATCTGCTGCTAAACCATTTAAATGGACACTACCACTTACATAAGATGTAACTAGATAACTTGGCCATTTAAAACAAACACATATATAAATCATATACCACTGTTTTTTATATGCTTGAATTCATTGCATGTTAAAGGAAAAATAAAAATTAGGTGTTTATCTCCTGGCTCCATTTTGTGAATAATTCCCATGATGCAACATCATCTAAAATCTTCCAGCCAGTCTCAATTTACAAGTGTAGCCAAAGCCTGCATGATGATGCCACAAAATACTCCCCTGCTCTTTTACTGGCTCCTGTGTATCAAAGTGGGCAGGACTAGGTTGCTTTGTACAACTTTTTTTTTTTTACCTGCCATCCAACACAAAGAGAGGAGATTGACCTGATGAAACTGGATCATAACTCCTCCCCCTTGTGATGTAATAGTTACATTACCCTCCCATTCAATGCAAGTCTATGATCAGAATTCTGACTTATAGACTGCATTCTGTGTCCCCAGCCCCAAAGTGAGATCCTAGTGCTGTAAAGTCTCTGGGGGGGTGGTACCCAAAAACACTATATTTCACAAAATGGCGGCGCCCAGTCACACTTGTTTAGTTACATATTTTATTAAATACAGTCACATAACAAAAACAAAACACATATCTGAAATCAACAATGCAAAATAAAAAAAAAAGTCAAACCTTTTCATTTTTCGGTGGTAGTGTCCCTTTAAAAGTATCACTATCAAGATCGGTAACTTGGTGTGAAACACTCAACAAATGTACGTGACAAATGAACTGAACCCTGAATCTCAAAAATGCAATAATAATATATAAAAAAAAAAAAAAAAATCTGGACGAGTAAACGGATTTTAAAGGGGACCCCAAAAAGAAATATGTATTTGTCAGTTCCAGTAGTTTTCATTATCTGCAATACTTAAAGATACCCAGGAAACCTTATGGAGTAGAGACTTTATTTAGACTAACATAGTACACAGTTATAGCATGTAAGATCAAGAAATGCTGCATTAAATTTGGTGGGATCGATGCAGAGAAAAGACAACTCCTTTTCTGATCGTATTTGAGCAAACTTGTTAGAATTTTGTGCTTTTATTAGTATAGGCAGATTATTGTCTCGGGTATTTTGAGTCAATAGAATGTATTTTTTTTGTATGACTCAGTATACTGAAAGAGAGCAATGAAGCCTAGGGAGAGTGAGTATTTTGTTCATTCTTTATCATTTCTTTATCTACAGCTTTTCCCCTGACCTTGCAACTCTCCTACTTTGCTCTGTCCTTTTTTAGGGCCAATTTTCAGCTCACCGGATTTCTTGCATACCAGGCCAACAGATGACATCATAAACAGAAGACACCATGTTTGTGGTGTCTTCTGTTTGTGATGTCATCTGTTGGCCTGGTATGCAAATTCCACACTTCCTGCTGAAAGTAGTTAATTTGCAGATCAGGCAACAAAATGGCCTTGTGAACAAGAAACACCCCGCATGCACTTAAATCCCATGTTTTCCTTTTGATCTATACATGTGCTTCCAAATCCACTAAACCAACGTGTAATTAATTTTTTACATTTGCAATAAAAGCAATGCATAGGCGAAAAAGTCATTTTGATTACTTACTATGTGTTATCCTTCTTGCAATGATTTTCCTTGCTATGGGGATGACTACTTAAAAATAATCTGTGTATTGCTCTCCACTTATTCTAAACAGTTAGAAACAGCAAATGTATTTTTTACACTGCGATAAAAATCCATCTTTAAGTGAATGCCCTGATAATACAAACGCTGGAACTGTAATTTTATTTAATGTTTGTTTAAGGAGACCAAACTAAAAAAAAATACTTGCTGTATACTTTTTAAAAAAATATATTTTGTTTGGGGTGGTCAAGGCTTGCTTTGTATTGAAAAGCTAATTACTAATATTATGGCTGGTTACAAGTCCCCATTAGTGCCACATCCTTTTTATATATTTTTTTTTCACAGTGTTATTGATCTCTTGTTGAGTTGAGTTTTCATTTTTTACGCCAGGAAGCTTGATTAATGGATTGGTTTCCCAAAGTAGACTGAATGGGGACAGATAGCCCAGGTTATCCAGACAGCCCAAGCCTAAATCCGTCAAAACTCGTAGCTCGTTATTAAACACATATCAAGTGGACGTGAAAAATTAACTGAACTCTGATTCTAACCCCCTTCCCCACAAATTAAACAATAACTTTAAAAAAATCCATTTTCTGCATGGCTGTCCGAACTCCCCCCCCCCCCCCCCCTAGCCCCCAAATCTTTCCAGATGTTACACATTTTCCCCATGAGATGAAAATGTATTAATATATTGTATTGATTAGATCAGGACCTTTGAAAGTTATTTGTAGAGATGCCATCTGGCATCTTTTCACAATTTTTTCACCAAAAACAGGACGTGATTAGTTATTAATCTCTGCTTTCTAAGTATAGACAGTTAACTGTTTTGTTTTTTGGGGTGTTTTTTTTTTTTGTTCCCATTTAACCATTCTGTACGGCGTGAAAGCAGATCTGAAATTAAGGTTATTACGCAAATTGAACCATATGGTTCGACTATTGCAGCAAGAAAATTGCCAGACAATAAAAATTGCTCCTGCCTTCCTAATGGCGTAAATTATAGTTTAA
Organism: Pelodytes ibericus; assembly: GCA_036172795.1. NCBI lineage: Eukaryota > Metazoa > Chordata > Amphibia > Anura > Pelodytidae > Pelodytes > Pelodytes ibericus. Next base: position 23,215,572 of record CM069862.1, read on the forward strand.
CCAAGCCTTAACGATGTCCTTCTGCTACGCTTAACTACTGTTACATGAAGGACGTTGGCTTAAAAAATTTTAAAAAAAAAATAAGTAAATAGCGATAGCGTGTTTTACAATCTGTTACAGAGTCGTTAAGAGCGCTGTCAGTACTACATAAACATAATCACGCACTGGGTGCCAAAAGAGCAATCTAAATAAAGTTGCAAGCCCATACAAAAAAAAAACAAACACAAAGAGAACCCCATTGTCTAGTTTTTCAACCCAAAGCATTGATGAATAAGGTGTCCGTAAAATGGAAGGCTCGTTAGGATTAAAATGTAATGTAATAGCCGGCGTCGTTTTACGAGAGCTTAATTTACGAAGCTGCTCGCTAAAGAGCATCCCGTTAAATGCGTTTTCGAAGAATTAACACATTAATTGAGTTGCAGGCAGAGTTCTGAATCAAGGGCACAGATCATATGACACCAGCTCTCTCCTTCGTGTATTTCCTGTTGAATTTTACATGTTCAGCTATCTTGGTTAAAATGTGATTTTTTTTTAAAAAAAATTTAATTTTCCCTCTAGCATTTTAGATATTTTATCTTGGCAAGATATCCCCTCCACTCCCCAGTCTATAAAGACGGGGTAAATAAATTCTCAGACAGCCGTTTAGACATTAGTTTAATTCATAATTACCGGGGGGTCGGAATATAAATGTTTGTGAGGCCAGGATAAGCTGAACTGCAGAATGCAAGCACTTGGGACTGGCTAAAGCCCCCCTCCCCATGTTTATGCTATTATAGAAGAACTCTTGGCATGTACATATCCAAGTTGACCAGTGATAGCTAACCATGGCACTGCAGCCTGCAGTCTGACTGAGCATCATGGGATATGTAGTTCCCAAACATCTGTAGCAGCAAGGTTCGATTTGGACCCTCCCCTAAAGACCATCCAGGTGCAAAAAGCCACAAATGTTCCGACAACCGAAGTTATATATTTAAGTCTTCCTTAGCTTCTTCAGAAATGGTAGGCACCAGCATTGATCAAGATTGATGTACATGATATTCCCGTAGACGAAGCGAGGTTTTGACCTTTGGACATTTCTTTAAATTCATGGCAATGAAAAGGAATGTGTGTGAGGCTTGCAGGGCTGAAAGCACATGCAGCTAAACTAGCAAGCATTGCAGGATAACGCGTTACGGAAGAAGAAGCCAAAAAAGTCAAACGATTGCGGGAATGACTAGATGATCATTTGTTTTCGCGGTGAACAATTAGCGGTCACGTCCAACCCTGAGGATATGAAGCCATAGATAAATTAGCAACCAGCATTTGGTGACGCTGTCATATACCGTATTTGCTCGAATATAAGAAGACCCTGATTATAAGACGACCCCCCAAACGTTGGATATTCCTTTAGGAAAAAAACTAAAAGCCTGAATATAACACTACCCTATAGGGAAAGAAAAAGTTTACCTTGTAAATATTCACATGTAAATTGCTTTTTAATATTTAATAAAAATTATGATATAAAAAAAATGCATTTCTTGTTTTTATTTCCTTTTATGCTGCCTCTCTCTCCCCCTCCCCCCAGCTTTGTCTCTCTCTCCCCCTCAGTGTTATTTCTCTCTCCCACGTTGTCTCTCCCTCCCCCCAAACTTTTCTTTCTCTCTCAACCTCCCTCCTTTTCTCTCTCTCTCCCCCTCCCTCTCACCTTCTCTCTCTCTACCCCCTCCCTCCCACCTTGTCTCTGTCTGCCCCCCTCTTGTCTCTCTCTGCCCCCCCTTGTCTCTCTCTGCCCCCTCCCTCTTTCTGCCCCCTCCCTCTCTCTGCCCCCTCCCTCCCCTTGTCTCTCTCTGCCCCTGTTTCTCTCTCCCCCCTCCCTCCCTCACCCTCATCTTGTCTCTCCCTGGTGGCTAGAGGGGGCAGCCGGGAGATGTCTACCCGATAGTGCAGACATCCTCCATGCTGCCCCACACTTCCGTCTATTATGACGGACAGCCGGTCCGTCATAATAGACAAAAGTGTCGGGCAGCATGGAGGATGACTGCACTATCGTGCAGACATCCCCTGGCTGCCCAAATCTCCTGGTGGATAGTGGGGGCAGCCGGAGGATGTCTGCACGATACACACAGACATCCTCCGCTGCTGCCTGGCACTTCCGCCTGGACTATTATGATGAAGCCGGAAGGTCCCTGCTTCATCATAGAAGTCCCGGTGGTCGTGCCTGGCGGCAGCAGAGGTTGTGTTCGCGCATTGTGCAGACATCCTCTGGCTGTTAGTGAGGGGGATCCAAGTCCCCTGCAGCTCTGCTGGGGACCTGGATCCCAGTCTTATATTCGAGCAAATACAGTATATCTTTGAATGATGCGAGAAAAAAAAGCAAACTAAAAAAAAAAAAAACTGTTCTGCCCGCAGTGATCAGGCCAAAATAGCTGACATGGAGAAGTAGATGAGTGGAAGAAATGTCCCATCTCTTTAAATTTGGCCTGATTTTTGTTAATTCACCACTGTATTTAGCGAATATACCCCAGTAATTGCTTATAAAAATTTGAATACGTCTCCAGGAATCCTGAATTCTCAAATCTGTATATCCATACATGCACAACAAATACATTTCTATTTAAATATCTCTTTCTCCTACATATTCCTGCTGGGTTTGGCCTATTCGGGAAACTGACACGTGAACTCCAAAAATCAGGCGTTAATAGTTGACCCACCACACTCTTCCTACTTAGTGACTGATAATAGCAGTCCACTTGTCAGTTCATCCATCAGTTGGGTCTTTACTGATTGGTCCCCACTGTCTTTACGGTCCTGTCACAATCTGGACACATTTGGGCACAGCAAGCAGTTGGAACTAATACTTTGCATAGCGGCTGACCCGTTAGAATGCTGGGCTCTGGGTCCCCGTAAGATTGTTGCTGAGGCGCTAGTTCGGATTTGCCTTTGCAGCTCACAGCAGTTGTGAGGCTGGAATGAGCAGGACCCTCTTAAACAGTTAAAGCTGCATTGACCTCAAGGGATCCGCTGAATGGGCAGTTATACTTTTTTTAAATTTTTTTTTATTTTTTTACTTTCTCCAGCTGCTAGCCACTTAAAAAAGAGCCGCCTTTGCCGAAAATTACGACATAATATTCTAAATTAAGTATCACATTATGCTAGTGACATTAGGCTGGGATTTCATGTAGAAGACTTTCAAAATAAACTTATACAACCTCAAGTTCGACATCGGTTTGTTCCTCGAAAAAGAAATAAGTAAAACCTCTATGATAGTTACATTAAGTTACTTTTTTTAAAAGTGATACTAGGAAGGATAAGACACAGCCAATGAGAGAAAATTTATCAGGGGCATGCTGGGACATATCTTCTTTAAAAAAACAACCTTATGAGAATACAGTCAGTCCTTGTCTTACATCAACCCAACTTACAGTGAACCCTTGTTTAAGGCTATGTCTTTCAACTGTGCTGCTTTGCACAGGCCCTTCCTCAGAATTGAGGCTCTGTCCCACCGAACGCTACCTCAAAGCTTTTATGGGACAGAAAAGACAGCAGGATTACCTACCAAAATTGGACTGGTTTGCACCCTCCCTGGCTTGTCCCATGAGAAGACCACTCTGAGGTGCAGGGTACAAGGATTAGGAAAGAACTATGTGAAACAAGATCAACCAAGAAAGGACAGGAATTGGGAAACCTGACCTATAGTAGAATTCCCCCTCAGAAATATCCAGCACATTTTTCTGCTCTCTTACGCCATTACAGAGAGAGAGAATATTCTAGAACATATGAGACTAATACTGCCGACAGCAGGATTTCTATAACCACAGTCTCAGGCATACATTACAGCCACTGATAGGAGAAGTAGTGATATCACACTTACCGTGCTTCTGTTGTGGGGGGGTGTTGTAGGTGCTCCTAATAGTACCCCTCTAATCGGCTGTCACCTGTGGTGGTCTGCCCCACCCCTCCTTACACCTCTGGGCAGTAGAATACGGAACCTTGGCCAATTCCGCTTAGATGGCGTACAATCTGTATAAGCATTTCAACATCCACCTTTTTTTTTCGAAATTGGCCATCTTGGAAGCGTAGCTTGATGTAAATGCTATCAAAACAAATCGTAGATTTACTTATCACTTAGTAATAATAGTTGGGTTTTTTTTCCCCATTCCTTCTCACTGGAACAGGAAGCCATTGATAATGTTGAAAAGTGCTGGGTGTGCAGATCGATAGATTAAAAATGACCAGATTACTTTTGGCAGCCGTCATCCTGATCCCAGTTTGTCTAGCAGGCCTCCAAACTGAGATCTATTGACATCCACAAATCAATTCTCATTTTGATTGTTTCCAACAAACAAAAACCCTTTGACCCAGTGCCATTATTTTTTTTTTGTCCACTTTGAGTAGTTAGGAACATTCTAAAGATCCTCTTACCCATTATACAGTTGTCAGCTGAATGGGGCTATAAAGGGCCGATAAGGGCACAGAAGACATACCGGAGAGCCTTCTTCACAAAGAATAGTATTAAAGGACCAATCCATAGTCCTGCCACTTTAATTACGTGGTGGGGACACACACCTTAAAGGAAAGCTATCACTGAATTTTCTAGCATCCTGTAAGGTTCTAGTTTTGAATGGTGCAAGACGTTCTACAAAGCGGTATTTTGTAATTAAATGATAAATGTATAAACGAGAGATGGGGTGGATTGTAATAGCAGCAGTCGTATTGATTCCTGCGACAAGATGATATTTTTATTGTGAAAAATATATTAGCTATGTTGTTTTAATATACAGGTGACACATTGAAACCACAAATAAAGGCAACATAGTTGTAACATTGTATATAAATATACCACTTGTGTAATGTATAACCAAACATAACTGGGCCTATATTCCTCAAGGAACAAAAGACAAACTCACAGGCTCTGGGATGTAATAGAGAAGAACCAAATACCAGGGATTGGTGGACACCGGGATCTGTCAATCAACAGGGCAATAGTAAAAATCAGCAAAAAAAGAACTCTAAAACACACTTGACGCGTTTCGTATTCTAATAACAATTCATGCATAAACATTAGTAGAACGCGAAACGCGTCAAGTGTATTTTCCCTATAATACATTTATAAACTTTGAAAATTGGAGTGCCGCAAAGAAATCCATTCTTTATATTCCTCAGGAACCTATGCTATATGATTTACCCGATCATCCATAACATTGGGCAGCATGGGGAAACTCACACAGACTACCAGACTTATTATGCTGATTTAACAGCAACATGACTATTACTACAGGGAACACGTGTCAGGCCGTGTCAAACCAGATCTGAAACATTTTACAGGGAGCATGTGTCAGACCGTGTGAAACCAGATGTGATACATTCTGCAGGGAGCACGTGTCAGGCCGTGTCAAACCAGATCTGATACATTTTACATGGAACACGTCAGGCCACGTGAAACCAGATCTGATACATTTTACATGGTGCACGTGTCAGGCCACGTGAAACCAGATCTGATACCTTTTACATGGAGCACATGTCAGGCAGTGTCATACCAGATCTGATACATTTTACAGGGAGCACGTGTCATGCCACGTCAAACCAGATCTGATACATTTTACATGGAACACGTGTCAGGCCGTGTCAAACCAGATCTGATACATTTTACATGGAACACATGTCGGGCCATGTCAAACCAGATCTGACACATTTCACATGGAACACGTGTCAGGCAGTGTCATACCAGATTTGATACATTTTACATGGAACACATGTCAGGCCGTGTCAAACCAGACCTGATACATTTTACATGGAACACGTGTCAGGCCACGTGAAACCAGATCTGATACATTTTACATGGAGCATGTGTCATGGCCGTGTCAAACCAGATCTGATACATTTTACATGGAGCACGTGTCAGGCAGTGTCATACCAGATCTGATACATTTTACATGGAACACGTGTCAGGCCATGTCAAACCAGATCTGATACATTTTACATGGAGCACATGTCAGGCCACGTGAAACCAGATCTGATACATTTTACATGGAACACGTGTTAGGCCATGTCAAACCAGATCTGATACATTTTACATGGAGCACATGTCAGGCCACGTGATACCAGTTCTGATACATTTTACATGGAACACATGTCAGGCCATGTCAAACCAGATCTGATACATGATCCAGGGAGCACGTGTCAGGCCACGTGAAACCAGATCTGATACATTTTACATGGAACACGTGTCAGGCCACATGAAACCAGATCTGATACATGATACAGGGAGCACGTGACAGGCCACGTGAAACCAGATTATTATTATACCCAAAATGCATAATTTTACATTTGTCTACATTAAACCTCATTTGACAGGTATCCGCCTTGTTACCCAATTTGTCCAAATCCTCTTGCAATGATGACGCATCTAGTTCAGACTGTATTACCTTAATTTTTTGTCATCGACAAACACTGGGACATGGTTTCCTATGCCCACTGGGAGATTTTCCTTCATCTGACCCAAGATGTCAGCCCCCTAATAGAGCTGCATAAGCAAAAAGAGCCCAATAAAGTACATTATTTGCAATCTTTTTTATAAAGCATTTCTCTTTAAAATGTCAATTTGATGCGATCTTTAAATTAAACAGAACTTGTCCTTTAACTGTTGCATTTTTGGAAGAAGCAAATGTAATTATAAATGAAATAAAATTGTGTATAAATAACGCTAGTGTAATAATAATAAAGACCCTTTTAATGGTACAGAGGGATTTCAAGAATTTCTGCAACACAAATTGCTAGAGTTAGTTTCCAATTAATAATAATTATCGGATCATAATATTCCTAATTCCCTTTTTATCCATAAAATATCCAATACAGGGGGTATGCAACCTTCAGCACTCCAGATGTTGTGGACTACATTACCCCTTGATGCTTTGCCAGCATTAGCGCAGGAAGAGCATTATGGGAGATGTAGTCCACAACAGCAGGAAGGTTGCCTACCCCATCTCTATACGGTACATAATCCAAAAATGTGCATGGAACAGAAGAGCCAGCATAAGCGCTAAGATGAGATAAAGCCTGATAGAACTAGGGTTAACATCTCAGCCACGGTCTCCTTATTTATTTCTCAACCTCTCTTTTCAATGGCAGGGAGCGTTGAATCTCGGTGATTGTTTATTTCAAGAAATAATTAACTATTAATGAGTCATTTTCTCATGCATGAAATTTGAAAAGCAGATTAAGGATACTTTATTATGACAGAAGTGTTGCCTAATGTAAAGCTCACGCCAGTGTGGGGTTTTTAAAGGGCCAAGCAGAGTGGACTACATAACAAAACAAATATAGACGGACTGTGTGTCCTAATTAGGTAATAACATCGCAGAGCTAATAGAAACATAGGATGTGTCGGCAGATAAGAACCATTCGGCCCATCTAGTCTGTGCCCAATAAATTGTGACCGTGACATAATATATAGTGGGAATCGGTATAGCTATACCATATTTTTCTCTTCTTTTATGCGTTTCCATACAATTCTGCTAATACAATGTTTAGTTCATTTCTGATTCTCTTAAAATAGTTAACCCCTTAGTGACAAGACATTTTCACCTTGACTTTCCCTTGGTGACAATGGCTGTTTTGACATTTCTAGGGTGTTTGTGTTTAGCTGTAATTTTTTTCTTTCTCACATACAGTACCCACACAAATTATATGTTGTTTTTATCGTCATAAGAAGGGCTTTCATTAGATACCATTATGTTCATCATATCTTATAATTTACTACAAAAAGAATCATAAAATATGATGAAAAATTTAAAAAAACACACTTTTTCTAACTTTGACCTAAAATATAATTTACACAAATAAAATCATTAAAAAAGACCCCGTCTAAATAGTTTCTAAATGTTCTCCCGAGTTCAAAAATATGCATGTTTCCATATTTTTCGGTATTTTTTTGCGAGTTATGGGGCAAAAACCAAAAATAGTGTTTTTTGTTTTTTTCCTATATTGATCTTTTGACCCCAACCCGAACACAAAATGTAACCCTAACACTAAATTTAACCCCAACTCTAATCCTTATTATATCCCTTAATATTTTTTAACTTTAATTTAAGTTTAACCCTATCCCTTATGCTAAAAAAATATTTAATTTTAACCCTATAGGCTAATATAGCTAAATAACCTGTTTTTAATGAATTGAATATTTATTTTAAATATTTCATATTGCAATGCTACTAAACTACCACTAGGGGTAGTAAAGTAGCATATTCAGAGCGACGGAAGTGAAGTTACATTCACTTCCGAAGCTCAGACCGGCAGAGGGCTTAGCCATATTGGCTCCCCACGAAATTTCGGTGTTGGCTATTGCCTCGATGCTTCATTCAATGCAGGACGTGCCAGGCACGTCCTTTGTCATTAAGGGAGTTTCTACCAGGACGTGCCTGGCACGTCCTTTGTCGTCAAGGGGTTAAAGGAAAACTGTAGGTTAAGTCTAGACAAATAGAAGACAAAGAATTGAGCGCTTTTTTTCCCCCCGTAAAGCTCTATCGGGGGCAGACATGTTGTTCAGAATCTTGGGTCAGATGAAGGAAGGTCTAAATGACATATCCGTCCCCTGATGGGGCTACATGAAGGCAAATAGGTCTCAGAAATATGCTTAAAGGACAACGGTCAGCAAAAAAAATCAAGTTATGTTTAATTGAATGATTGATCAAGTGTAGGCATTTTAAATTAAAATGATTTAATGAAAGAACCCAATTACAGTAGCTTATTGAGCCATCTTTCACTGTATAGCTCTATCAGGGCGCAGACTGCTATAATGGAAGAAGCTGACAAAATACTTGAAAGGCATTCTTAAGATACTATAACATTGTATTAAGAGAGTAAACATAACTAGTAAACACAATCATTATTATAAACCTTATAAACATTGCATTTAATTTGCAACATACAACATACAGTATACAATAGCGCAGTTAGTACTATAACCCATGTCTGGATGGTAGCACATGGCCATTGTCTTGCCTTCCAACCAAATAAACCCATTCATAGACAATCCATAACTCAAAACCATCTCTACTACCATATTGGCTTTACCCACCACTATAAACTGGCAGCACGAAACCCTTATTTGCCCTTTCCGTATGGGCTCTCACCTCACTGCAGCAGTGCCGACAGCAGCTCCTCTCCTCCTCTGATTCACTCCTGGTTGAAGAGCCCAAGACCTGGGTCTGTGCTGCCTGCTGCACTTCTCCAATGCTGGTCCCTGTAACGTTCCTCGCAGGCTCTCCAGCTGACTTCCATGGAAGCACTCGCCCACTTCTGGCCCTTCCCCTGCTGAGCTGGCCATATCCAACGCTTCTGATTCCTCACTGTGGGTGGTCCCCGACTAGGGATTAAACACCACAGTGGACCCAGTGGCGAGGTGGATGTTGGTAAGGATCTCAACCCAGGATTGTATCACTGTCTGGACCTCTGATACTGTCGGGGGCCCCTGAGGTGTACCCATGATGGACATCAGCCAGCCAGCTCTTTAATGAGGGCACAGAGACCCCCTTCATTGGGAATGTGCTCCATATCTATGGTAAGCTTATGTTAAACAGCTTAATATTACTTTTACAGCTCAATTAACTCTGACAGCTCACTAAGCCCTGATATCGCCAAGTTGTCAGATTTAAAACTGATAATAACCCACCCCAGCAGACTGCAAACTGTCTATACACCTCCCCAAACTACCTAAGTGGCCTAGCAACATTATTCACACTGAGTCACCCACAGCTCTTTCCATGCGGTCATGTGATCCCTTTCCAAATACCCCCTCACAAAACAAACTCTTACCCAAGATGTCTTCCCCCTGACATTGATGTAGAGTGGACTCAATAAGGTGCTTTATTTGTATTCTTGCATTAAAACGTTATTAGTTAAAATGCATGCACTTGATGCGATCTTTCAGTTAAACTTATACTTTTTTGGGAGCAATAAAGCAATTCTATTTAAAATATCTGTACTTAACCCCATTTTTCAATTAAATATAAGTTAGCCTTGACCTTTTAAGACAAAACAATGAGCATTTTTTTTTTTATTTTTTTTTTAGTAAGATGAAAGTATAGAGTAAAGAAAACTCCACAGATCAGGATATCTTCGTAGAAAACCAGGAGAAAGTATCCGCCAAGGCCAGAGTCCTTGTTGCTACATTCCACCTTCCATCTTATCATGAATTAAGACGAGCGAGCATCTCTGGGAGTTAATGGCTTGATTCTACTTCAAACTGTGATCAGTTCCAGTAGCTTTTGTAGGATTTTAGAACCATAACCCCCACAATTCATGCTGATGGAGTAATCTGAAGGTGTATCAGAGCAATCATTTTCATTACAATAAAGTGCAGCCCAAACTACAGTCGAGAGACACTTGGGCAGTGATATGGAATAATGTGCATTCTAAATCCATTCCCCACGTACTTCCCTCGTTTTGTCATTAGCACACTCCCTTTCCTATCACTCTTTTGTTCTCCGAAACACTGTCGCTAGCTGATTTTTCCTACAGGAACAAACTATTGTTCGAGATAACACTCGATGGATTTATTAAAAGTGCCACTAAAACTTGTGCTGCTTTAGAAGCAAGAGTTATCCTGATGTTGCCACGAGTTATGATGGAAGGAATGGTGAGTGTATTAGAGGATGTGCTATCTTCCAACTATGCTCAGCATCTCTGTGCTTTCGTTTGTAATGGTGGATCTGGTCGATGACTGTCATGCAACAACCACAACGTTTTATAAAGTCAGTGATGACTAGAAATCCTTTAGCAACTTCAGCTGAAAGCAAGGACCTCTCACGGGTGTTAAAGGACAACTGTAGAAAACAATGACGTGCTGTTTGATTGAAAGATTGCACCAAGTGTTGGCATTTTATATAGAAATGCTTTAATGATAGAATACAAATAAAGTGAATTATTAAGCCATCTTTACTCCATATATCTCCACCAGGAGGCAGACATTTTGTTTAGAATCTTTGGTCAGATCTTTCTTCTTCAGAACCAAGGTGAGTGAAGATCTGACCCAAGATTCTAAACAACATGTCTGCCCCCTGAGAGAACTATATGGAGTAAAGAAGGCTTAATATGGTACTTAATTTGTATTCTTTCATTAAAAAGAATTTCTTTATAAATCATCTGTCCTTGATACAATCTTTGAATTAAACATAAGGTAATTTTTTTTGCTACAGTTGGTCTTTCTGCGTCACTCACCGCATGTAAATGCATGGTGCACCGCAGGGCTACCGATCAGGGGTATGTTTTTTTTTTCTCAAAACCTTAAATAATGCAATTTTCAGGTTTTCATGAACTTCCCCCTGGACATAGTCAAATGTGAAGCCCCTACAGATCGGGAGGGGAGTATGGTTTAGCAATGTGATCATTTTATTGCAGCTTCTGTTTCATGGAGTCTTAGAGGGGATATGATAACAATATATAAATATGTGCAGGGCCAATATAAGGAGCTCTCCAGTGACCTGTTCATTAACAGAAATGTACAAAGAACAAGAGGTCACCCCTGAGACTGGAAGAGCAAAGATTTTCATAGGCAGCAAAGGAAGGGATTCTTTACGGTAAGGACAATAAAGTTATGGAACTCACTGCCAAGAGAGGTAGTGCTATCAACTACAATAGATGCATTTAAAAATGGTCTGGATGTTTTTTTTTAGAAAAGCAGAACATACAGGGCTATTAATAATAGAATGAGCATTAATAATAGAGCTTTTTGATCCAAGGAGAAATCTGATTGCCCTTTTGGAGTCAAGAAGGAATTTTTTTCCCCCTAGGAGGCAACATTCGAAAAAGCTTCCTTAGGGTTTTTTTTTTTTTGCCTTCTTTTGGATCAAAACGCTGAAATGATAGGTAGAAGGGTTGAACTTGATGGACTTGTGTCTTTTTTCAACCTAAATTACTATGTTACTATGTTACTATGGATTGTGTCTATTCACTAAACGGTGAACTGCGGTGAATTGGAAAGTTAATTTCTAAAGCAATAACAGCTGTGCTGAAAAACCTCATAGTTTGTAGCTGCCAAAATCCTGGGACATGATCGGGGTTGACCAAAAGAGGGGGCATAGTTATGAGACATTGCATCCCTTCAGCCGTCCCATCTGTGTACCTCTTAACCCTTTCAGTGGAAGAAAGATAAGAAATGCCTTAAAAATGTGGTTCAAGGAGTCAGCAATGACACCCTGGTACAAGTTGCTGGGCTGCAGCTAGCTCCCCATGTGTACAAAGAGGCCATTACAATGTGATAAGATAATTATGCTGGTCTCAGATCAATTGGGGCATAGCCAGTAGTGTATCTTCCACAAGGCACTCGCCTAGGGCGGCACTTTGCCAGAGGGTGTTAAAGCACACTTCTGGTGCTTCAAACATTTTGGCTCCCTCTACCATTGTTCAGCAAGCTTTAGCTCCTTCCAGTTAATTGGGGTGATGGGGGCATGTAATGGATGTGGTGGGGGTATGTAATGAGGGTGATGGGGGCATGTAATGGGGTGATGGGGCATTTAAAGTGTATGCAATGTGGATGATGGGGGCATGTAATGGACGTGGTGGGGGTATGAAATAGATGTGGTGGGGGTATGTAATGAGGGTGATAGTGGCATGTAATGGGAGTGATGGGGCATTTAATGTGTATGCAGTGTGGATGATGGGGCATTTAATGGGGTGATTGGGCCTCATTACCCATGTTGTGGGTGTGCAACGTGGGTGATGGGGCATGTCGTAGGTGTGCAACGTGGATGGGGGTGTGCCTGAATTTTGTCTGCCTAGAGCAGCACAAAACTGAGATACACCACTGGGCATAGCTATTGCATTTAACACTTTAAATCCCAGGCATTACTCTTTGCACACTTTTCTAAGATCAGTTTATTTGATAGCGTTAATAAAATACAGTTAATAGTACATTGAGTTAAAAAAAAAAGCACATTTTATCACTATTTATTGGAGAAATGAATTTAAAATACTCCATTTATTTTCACATTATAATATTTTTTTTTTTTTATGCCCGTCCTGAACTTTTAATTTTCATAGATCCTTAGCATAACCTGACGTTCTGCTATTTTCCCATCACCCCCGGCATACATAAATAGGGTTGTTTTTTTTTTCTCGTTGTCGTCTGTTGTCTTCTAACAGGGCCTCCCTTTTTCTGAGAGCCATAAATGTTTATTAAAAGAATCTATAATGAAATCAGTTTTGTTATGTTTTTAATAGCTACCTTGAGTACGTTAGATGAGGGAATAAAGGTTATTAATCATTACCTACTCGGGTTGCAAAAAATAATTTGCCAGTGTTGCCATCTAGGGGCTGAAATTAAATCTCTACACTGAAATAAACTGTAATTGAACAGGTGCTGCTATTGATAACATACATATGTTTTTGCTTTATAGCCCACATGCCTTTTCATGTTTCTTATGGTAAAAAGACACTTCTAAGAGTCCCCAAAGCCTCCAACTATTTGAAATATAATGTGCTGGCTCTGATTACACTTTCTGTGTGTGTGCGAGTGTGTCAACGCCTTGGAACACGACTTTTGTCTCGACTGAACCTTCACTATATCGGTTTTGTGCATTATTTATCGTCAATGTGTTTGTCCGGATTTAAACAGTAAACAAATCGTTTATCCTACGGAACGATGCTCCCTTGATGCGTGGGAAAATACAATTTAAATATTTCATGAGCTATCGTTTCATATTTTGAAAAATGAATTAAGATGTCTGCCCTTGTTGACGGGCTTCTGGAGCGATGAAATATTAAACAACCCCAGAAGTGCTAAGCACTGTTCACATCGACAAATTTGGAAATAGACACAGTACGGTCTGGGATGAGGCCTACGGCTGTCCACCAGAAAATTACTACTGACCATGCACTAAGAATTGGGTCAGGTTGAGTAGTCCCAACACTGCCCTTCTCAAGCCATGCCTACGCTGTGCCAATTTTTTTTATTTTTTTTTTGGGGGGGGGGATATGTTGGAACGTATGGGCAGTTCAATATGGAACTAAATTGGTTGCAAGTAGTAGCATCCATCATGGGTTACCTAGACGTCAAATTACCATGCAAGTTCTTCAGAACAAGGATTCACTTCCTATGTCCCCTTTGTGCAATGCTGTAGACTCTGTCATAATAATATTATTTGAGATAATACAATAAACGTATTGGCTATGGATAGGGTGACCTCATATCTTTAAAGAAATGACAGGCCATTTATTGCTTTCACAGTTGTTTAAATTGACTTTAGGCCACGTGCATGGCGGGTATAGCATGGCCGATTATTCTTGAGGAAAAAAGTGGCAACCCTACGTATGGTTAACGTGAACATTGATGTGAACCAAGGGCGAGGGGTGCACACTGTTTTCTGCATGTGCAAGGTGAAAAAAAAAATCAGGTTCTGGAGAGTTGTTATGTGATCAGCCTTTTCCCCCGTCAAATGATATGTTTGTCAGTAACATTAGACCTGCATGCTCATTGCTTGTTACAAAGGACGTTTCTGCTGAAATCAATGTCAGAATTGATAAAAATCGTTTTGTTGGGACATGGAAAGAGTTTGGGGTAAAGCTATTTACTAGTATGAAAATATTTAAAAGGTATGTGTCTGCAGTTTGTTCTGCTTATGACATCACCTGTGGCTTTATTTGCATACCGTGCCACAGGTGATGTCATAAGCAGGAGACTCCACAGACACGGTTACAACACATTTTTCTCCTAATTTAGGCATTTACTTACATTTTTGATAATTTTTAATAATCTATTATTCTCTACATTCACAGTATAAACAGTGTTTAGGTGATACCCTTTAAGTATTCCCATTCTTTAGTTCAGTAAATAGCGGTACCTTCAAACTCTCTCCATGGTCCCATAAAATTATTTTAATATCATTGCGGACATTTTTCTGCATGTTTAGGTGATACAGTCCCACAGCGGAAACCTCACTACTTTCTGAAGCAAATCACAGCTTGCCCCGCACTGTGTGTTGATGTCAGAGATGGAGGAAATGTGTATCTGGAGAAGAGGCCACTTTGGGTCCGTTTCCAACCTCCAGCTCTGCTCACAAGCCTAGTGTCTTCATTCCAATAATCACTGACCTCTCCTCCCAATAAAGCGAGCGCCCTCTTTTTTTTTTTACTTCTTCAGTTCCTGCCAAAAATGGGCAGTGCCTAGTTCCAGTGGCCAGGCAGGTCCGTCAGAGAACTGCCTAAGCTACATATATAAAAAAAAGTGGCAATTGTCAGAGATCTGAACATGAAGCGGATTTAGAATTTGAATAAAAGAAACCCTTACAATGACCAACAGTGCTTAGACTATACTGACACTATTGTATTGAACAGTCTGTTGTTTTAATGTAGCTGATATTTGGAGCCAAAAACAGTCAAGTAACCCAACATTTGATATATGTTTATTAGTATGTTATTGTCTTTTTGTCTTTCAGGGAACAGTGCACCATGCTAAGATATTTGGCTTGTCTCCTTCGACAACATATCAGATATGTATAGAAGCTTCAAACAGTGTTGGAGAGGTCCTTAGTCCATGGACATTCATACAGACACATGAAGCTCCCCCTGGTGGGCTGTACAGCATTACCGTGGAAAAGAAAGAGGATGGACGGGCATTACTTCTCCAGTGGTCCGAGCCAAGAAGAACCAATGGGGTTCTACAGGTAAAAAAAGTTGGAACTTCTCAAGAACCGTGATGGTGTTTGCAGGCGGAATGCTGAACATTTAAACTAAAGTACCTGCTGTACATGTGGACAAGAGTAAACGAAAACAAGTATCTTTATGCACTCTGCTCTATTGATCTGGCTGCCAGGGTGCTCAGCCAATCAGAATCTGATAACAGATGACTATTGCAGAGAGAAAGAATCTCGCTTTCACATATGGTGAAAACACACACAGTGGTCACCTCTATTGACTGTATGTAAAAACGATGGTCACTTACTGCGCTAGCAGCAAGTGTAGGTCTGCGACCAGATTCGCTGGTGTTCTTAACCACGAGGCATGGAGAATGCTGGTCACACCATACAATGGCATGTATTGTAAAAATTAGATTCCATTTTATTTCCATTCTTGGCCTTTTCATTTCGACTTGTGACTGTATTCCTGTCTCCAGATAAAAATAAAAAAAGTTATTTTTGTCAAACCCTAAATTATCATTTTTTTATCATGTGAAGTGCAAAACTTAACGTTGGGAGTAAGTCGTATGTTAACATAGCAGTCCCGTACTGAAGAGGACCAAACTGGGCAAACCTATGGATAACATGTAAACTTAAAATAGCCATTGTACAAGTAAACTGAACAAGGCTCCATACAATATCCAGTGGTTTGAACTAGGGTCAATGTTAACTAAAATCAGATAATCCTCATTTTTTTTTTTAAAAATGTATAATGATTTTTTTTTCTTTTGCAGATATATAACATCTACAGTGATGGCCATCTTGAATACAGTGGTCTAGGTCGTCAATTTTTATTGCGTCGTCTTGAACCTTATACAGTTTATACCTTAGAACTTGAAGCGTGTACTGCAGCAGGTTGCTCTTGGACGTTACCCCAGCTTATCCAAACTGAAGAATCTACGCCAGCATCTCAGCTTCCACCATCTGTAGAATCCATAAATTCTACCCGCGTTGCACTCAGCTGGTCGCCTCCAGTTTACCCAAATGGACAAATGAAGCGCTATGATGTCATAAAACGGTGCAGACAGGGACGCTGCCCTGGAACCGAAAAAAACATGGATGGAAAAATTGTTCACACTGAACATAACACAAAAGGCAACACATTTAGCTATATAGATGACCGCTTACGTCCATGGACCAGTTACGAGTATAAAATACGTGCCTGGAATTCTGCAGGTTCAACAGAGAGCACATGGATAATGGCTCAGACAAGTCAAGCAGCACCAACCAATCTTCTACCACCAAAATTATCCCACATGGAAAATAGTCCCAATCAACTGCTTATTGAGTGGTCCCCACCAGAGGAAGATACTGGTAAAATACAATCTTACCGGTTACAGAGAAATGGTATTTTATTTTCTTTCAGTTTCGATTCGTCAACATTCAATTACACTGATGGGAATCTCTTGGCTTACTCTGATTATAATTATTCTGTTGTAGCTTGTACGGTTGGAGGTTGCGCCACTAGTCTTCCTACTTCTATCAGAACGTTAGAAGCACCACCAACTTCCGTAAGTCCACCAGACATACAGCTACTACGCGCAACTGAAATCAATATCACTTGGTCTCCACCGCTAATACAGAATGGAGAAATAACAAAGTATATTATTGAGATGGACGGCGAGAATTACTTTGCTGGGAAACGATTATCAAGAGTTTTATCTAACCTGGAGCCGTTTACACTGTATAATATTAGTCTGCTGGCCTGCACCAATGGCGGGTGTACATCTAGCTTGCCTACGGTGTTCAGAACAATGGAAGACTCCCCGGCAGATATGAAGGCTCCGACTTTCATGGTTGCTGGGGCAGAGTCTATTGAAATAATGTGGCAAACTCCAGAGAAACCCAATGGGGAAATCAAAAGTTATGAGCTTCGAAGGGACGGAGTTCTGATTTATGTTGGGTTAGACACTCATTACCATGACTTTGGACTGGACCCTGGAACCGAATACGTGTACAGCGTGCAGGCACAAAACAATCACGGGAGCAGCCTAAGGTCTTCCGCAAGAATTAAAACCCACCCTTCGGCCCCTTCTGGAATGGAACCTCCCCAGATGGAAGTCGAAAGCCCCTACGAGATGCTGGTGACTTGGCGTCCTCCGACCAGAGCCAATGGTGACATCATCAATTATACGCTGTCCATCCGCTGCCCTATTGAGATGGAAGTGAAGCGATATCATTTCAATAATACGTCCAGCCCCCGTATGATTCATTCATTCGCAGTAAAAGACCTGAGGCCATATAACCAGTGAGTGCATAGTTGCCACTTGATGCCGGATTGCAATTCCCTTGCCAATTCTCTATTTTAAGAAAAAAGATCTGTTGGATCTCTGTAGAACAGGCTGATTTACTGCTGAGAAAATTCTTCACTACCTTGTGTTTTTTTTGCCCTTTTTTTTAAAGCTGTTAACTAAGTTTTGTTATTAGGAATTTGGTTTTAGCCTTGTTAATGCCAGAGGAAGGGACCTAGCAACATGGTCTTGAAAGCTTGCAATTAAACTCCCAGTTAGCCAATAAATATAAGTATAATGTGAACTCATTTCATGAAAAAAGCCCAAAGTGATTACACAAGCCATTACATTACAGTACATCACATGCCATGACACACATCATGAATAACAGATCTATACAGGCTCAAAAGGACTGTATCACCTAAAACGAGTTTTTGCTGTGCATGTAGAGTATACAAAATAATTTAAATTGTTCTATACATTGTGTTAGCAAATCTGCAAACAAATGCTGGAATTAGGAGAAAAATGTGTTTTAAATGAGTCTCCTGTGTATGACATCACTTGTGGCACGGTGATTACACATTTCCCATTGGAAAGCAGTTAATTTGCATACCGTGCCTCAGGAGACGCCACTGACACGTTTAAAAGACATGTTTAAAATTGCAAACAAATGCCTAAATTAGGAGAAAACTGTGTTTTAAATGTGTCTGTGGCCTAATATGCAAATGAACTGGTTTTCAATTGAAAGTGTGTCATTTGGAGTACAGCTCTAGGCCAATCCTTATCTGGCATAATCTGCCCTGAACAAAAAGTCCAAAGTCTCAGTTTTGCTCCTTTATTTCTGTATATATAAAACACATTGTGATGGTTTATACATACCGTACAAGAGCAAAAACCTGACAAAAAAAAAAAAACCCAGTGCCATTATTTATATATAACCCCATAGACTCATGGAAGTAATACATATGAGGAGTGTTACACATCCCTTTTATTGGCGAAAAATCTATTTTATTTATTTTAACATTGCGATTTACATTTCACTGCCCTTGGTATTTTCGAAACACATCGGATGTCTTTAGTGCATGAAATGTCAATGACTTTCGCATAAAAGGGGATGCATTATTTGTGTTAAGAAGCCTACTTTTTGGAACTTTATTATACGCGCTTATTGGCGTTATTGCCTTCTAAGACACGGCTGCTCTTGCCGTGAACATAAAAAAAAAGCTTTTTGGAAGCAAAACTGCACTTTTTTATCTTATTAATACATTAACACCTTGTGGGCCACAAGGGCTAGATCAGCAGAATGTAATCGCTGTGGCAATGATTCCGTTAAAAGGTTAAATTGTAACCAAAAAACAAATAAATAAGCAGAGTTTAGAGTACACCTGTCATACAAATAAGTCTTGTCAGTACTTAATAGAGAATAAAGCCCAATAGCAAGCGAATGTATAGATCTAATTGTATGGTGTTTTAAAGAATGTGGCTTCCGTCTGTAAGCCATGGAGATATATATGGAACCTAAATACATGACAGGTGACATGGTTCAGTGGGCTAATTTTGTTCAACACTCAGGGTTTGTAGATTTAATTCTTGGGAGGGTCAACTGAACACTTTATTTTCCTGGGGTCACGGAACCTTTACCCCGTTTTGTCTCTCCCGCCCCAACCCCCTCCCCCACAGAGTCTCGGTACTGTTGGCAGCTATTCTCCACTAACGTGGTCAGGATTATATAATCATTGAATTCTAAAACACTTACGGTTACAGAGCATTGCTTAGAGAAGTACAGGTAAACGCCGTTATAACACTATACATTATAACGTGGTTTTAGATATAGCATGGTACCATAATCTGCTTTTCACCATTGCCATCCCACTTATATCACCATGAGTACCGCGCTATGGTGGGATTTAAGTGTATCTTGTTTTTCTTTCTAATGCTGTATCTCTGCCGTATACTTTTATTTATAGGTATGAAGCCAAGGTTGAGGCCTGTACTCTCCTAGGATGCGCCGTCAGTGAATGGGTAACTGGGAATACACTGGAAGCCCCTCCAGAGTCACAGCCTGCCCCTCTAATAGATCTGCAGGCCAATCAGCAAGAGCCTTTAATTATGTGGAATATTCCCCAGCAACCAAACGGCAAAATATTACACTTCAAGCTCTACCGCAGAAACATCGGCCACAATGTCACTGCATTGGTTTACAATGGGTCCGTAACTTCATACAGGGATGAGCGCCTGCTGCCCTATACAGATTACGAATATCAGGTATGGATCAAAAAGAAAGATCACCAGATCTTGGTAAGGTCATGGTTATCTTTTGTAGCTGGAGATCCTATTTTTTCCTTGTTTATAAAATTGGCAAATTGCTGCTGTTTTTTTGGCCCCTCGAGCTTTAGTGTCAGAGCATGTGTGTATGTATGTGACAGACTGTTTCTGTGTGTGTATGTGACTGACTGTCTGTGTGTGTGTATATGTGACTGTCTTTCTGTGTGTGTACGTGACTGACTCTCTCTGTATGTGTGTGTGAGTATGTGAATGTCTGTGTGTCTGTGTGTATGTGACTGTCTGTGTGTGTGTGTATATGACTGTCTTTCTGTGTGTGTACGTGACTGACTCTCTCTGTATGTGTGTGTGTGCGTATGTTTGCATGTTGTCTGGTTCCTAGATTTTTTTTGCTGACTCCTAAAACGAAATAAAATTGTCAAACCCTATGTTATCATGCAATGTTCACACTGAGCTATACAAGCTCCTAGGGCTCAAATTTTTAGTTTATTTATATTCCTTTTATAAAGTATTTTTTGTTTTTAATGTCTACAATCAGTGGCATCCAAGCAGCATGGTGGGGCAAATCCTTAGTACCATCTGGGTGCTGGGGTAAATCCTGGGTTCTGGAGTAAGTCTTGGGTGCAATCTGCCTGCTGGGGTAAATTCTGTGCGCTATCTGGGAACAAGGGCAAGTGCTGGGCACCATATGAAGTCCTGGATGCCTTCCGGGTGCTGGGATAAGTCCTGTGAGTGCAATCAGGGTGCTGAGGTAAATCTTGGGTGCTGGGGCAAATTCTGGGTGTCATCTGGGTGCTGGGGTAAGTCCTGTGAGTGCTCTATGTGTACTGGGGTAAATTCTTGGAGATCGGGTAAGGCCTGTGAGTGCAATCTGGGTACTGGAGTAAATTCTGGGTGCTTGGGTAAATCCTGTGATTGCAATCTGAGTTCTGGGGTAAGTCATGTGAGTGCAATCTGGCTGCCAGGTTAAGTCCAATGAATGTTGGTGCTAGGGCAAGTCTGTGAGTGTAATCCAGGTGCTGGGGCAATCTTGTGGTTGCAAAGGAAGGAAATAAAAACAAGAAATGCATTTTTTCAATAACAGTTTTATTAGATATGAAAAAAGTTTTATACAAATTTAAAAAGAACATATAACTATAAGTGCAACTAATTATCTATAAATATACTTATAGATAAATGCATATATCTAGCTGTATGTGTGTAAGTATCAGCCTGTCATATGTGTGTATATATAATATAATATGTTGTGTGTTAATACATATATAAATGTATGTATATACATATATAAAATTATCATTTTATAACAGGCCCCCAACTTTTGTCCCCCCCCCCCCCCCCCGCAACTTTTATTTCTGTAGACGGCACTGTCTACCCTTGATTCAATCTTTCAATTAAACATAACTTGATTTTCTGCCAGTCTTCCTTTAATCCGACATCAAACTAGACAAACACAATATTTATGGTATATAAGATGTACAGGACTGTTCTTCTTTAACTAGGAGAATACAGGTCTGTTTTCTGTTTTGAGGACTGTTAATAGCCTGTGTTATGGGTAAAGGTGCCTATTCACCCCGGGTGAAGTCATGGGATTTCCTTGATTGGGTATTTTTTATTTATGAGGCTTAATTGATGAACACTGAAGAGCAAACGAATATGAGTGATCGTCAGAGAGAGGCAGAGCAATAAATCACTGGCTTCTGATGCAGTCGTGAGTTTGATCGAATCTATTGAATCAGGTGTTGCCTTCAGCCATTAAACATATTGGAAAGACCTTTTAATATCTGCTTATCTCTCTTGTGGGAAAACCACAACTGTTCCCTTGCCGGCCCCTGGGAAATGAATGATTAAATTACTTGCCCTCAGTGTTTTGGTTCCTTCCTATTATTATTAAATATGGTTTGGAGAATTTGTGTTCTCATCGCAAATTGTCTTTGGAAAATGCAAACTGAAAGCTATCGCGTGGGCATTGGCGGAGGTGGGGATTTTTAACGGAGGTGCACTTATTTGTGTCGGGAAAAAGTGCAAACACAGTGATTATATTTATAATATCAATCAGTTGTTGTTTTTTTATACATGCCAACACTAGTTGTGTCAGATAAGGGCTACTAAACTGGTTCATGGGTTGAAGAATAAAACTTACCAGGAAAGGTTAAAGCATCTTAACATGTATAGCTTGGGGGAAAGACGTAACAGGGGGGATATGATAGAAACATTTAAATACATAAAGGGAATCAACACAGTAAAGGAAGAGAGTATATTTAAAAGAAGAAAAACTACCACAACTAGAGGACATAGTCTTAAATTAGAGGGGCAACGATTTAAAAGTAATATCAGGAAGTATTACTTTACTGAGAGGGTAGTGGATGTATGGAATAGCCTTCCAGCAGAAGTGGTAGAAGTAAACACAGTCAAGGATTTTAAGCATGCGTGGGATAGGCAGAAGGCTATCCTAGCTATAAGACCGGGAACGGGGGACTAATAAAAGTACTCAAAAAAATTGGGCAGACTAGATGGACCGAATGGTTCTTATCTGCCGACACATTCTATGTTTATATGTCTTAAATTGCAGTGCTGCAGAGTATTTTTAAGCACCTTAAAAAAAAAAATGATGGTGCTGGTGCTGGTGCTAGTGCTGGTACAAACAGCAGCGGGGCAACCTGGAAGAACCAGCTCAGGAAGTTCAAACTCCTGACTTTTGACGGGAGCTGGCATCATACATTGGTCCATGTAGAAACAGTTCCACTCTTAGTCACCAGTTTTGTAAACCTCCCCCAATGTATTTAATATTTGCATGTGTTTATCATTACCGTTCAGTCAGAGAATGGCAATTAATTAGCAGGCTAATTTGCAAATGTTCCCTCAGTTATCCAGAATCTGGGCTCGAATGTTGAATTTTTAGAAATAATTTACCTGCTAATTAAAACCTTATTTTGTTTGTCCACTGAAATGATTATTGGGGAGAAAGACAGCAAGCATTACAATGCATAGGCACGTTGAGCAGATCATTAATAATTTGCATTGCTTATGTTAAAAGTGGTTTGTCAGTATTTAGTTTTACACTTTGCCCTTTTTTAAAGACATACATTTTAGGTAGGCCTCCTTGTTTATTTATTGAGTGGATTTAAAGAGATTTATTTATTTGCATGTTGCATTTTCATTTTTTTTTTCCCATTACGTTTCAGTCCAAGTCGGCCATTTTGTTTCAGGCCCATATAACTTTTACATGCCCGGTTTTGTGCAGAATTGATATGTGTTCTAAGGGAGCCAATGAATTAATCATGGTAGCTCTTAAGGGATAACGCTCCTTGATTAATTCATTGGCTCCCTTTGGCAATATATGAATTTTACATGTTACTGAGCACCAGTTATGTGTCCAGGAAAAAATAATGGCAGATCTGACACAACCAAGGCCGACCGGGAGTGTGTTATTAAAGTGACTGTATCACCTAAACATTGTATTTACTGTGAATGGAGAGAATAAAAGAATCGATGAAAATTGTCTCTACACAAGTTAGAAGTAAAATGTGTTTTAAAAGTGTCTGTGGTATTTATGACATCACCAGTAACTTGATTTGTAAATTAAAACATTTCCATTGAAAATCAGTTCATTTGCACATCATGCCAGAGGTGATGTCATAAGCAGGAGACTACACAGACCCTTATCTAGGCATTTGCTTGCAGTTTTGTTAATATAATGTATAGATCATTTTCGATCATGATTTTTTTCTCTACAGTCACAGTATAAGCTATGTTTAGGTGATATAGTCCTTTTGAATTTTAGAGGGGTAGGGGGGAAGGATTTTTTTGAAATTCTGTGAGAAATGCTAGATTTTTTTTTTTCCCTTCTATGTTGATCCCACTGCTGATACCAGTAGTTTACCGGCAAGCAGGAACAATTGCCTGGAAGCCAATGTTAAGCTAATGGGGGCAATAGCATGATGTACTTTCTCCTGTAAAAGATGTCAACACTAGATGTTCCCTCCTAGTTTTATGCCTGCCATTGGCCACACGTTGCATTTAAGCTCTTACATGAAAAATGACACTTTACCGTTTTTCATGCATGTTTTCTAATACTAAACATTTTTGTTACTTAATTACTGAAAAAATGTGGCTTGGGAAGGGATAAGTCCGCCTCCGACACAGTTGAGAGTTACGTGATGAACGCGCATCTCTTCTTGTATTTGTAAGGAACATTACCTGATGCCCTACGTTTGGAGATAGGAAGCCTTTGGATTTCTGCATAATAATAACATAACACATACACATAAAACTAATTTAAGACATCTTTCTTATTAGACTTATTACCAGCTCATTCGTTGATATTATTATTTTTAAATCATTATAGTTTGGCGGGCTATTGGACTCATTGAATGTATTATTTTTTTATTATTTTGGATGAATTTATTTATATGGAAAAGAAGTGTCTGTTTCTTACTTGCTGTATTAGTGCTTGCTCACAGCAGAATATTTGCCCTCTCCCCTTGCCCAGTCCTCTTAGAAGAACCTTTGATCTTTTGTTGGGACCTCAGACTGTAGCTTTATATAATGTGCCTTGTTAACTTACCCAGTACATGCCCCGTCCTGATCTCTCAAGACTGAAGGCATCCCTTTCCCATAACACACTGCACCTTGCCAGGTAAACTACTCCTCCCTGCCTGTGAACTGGATCTAGCATAGATCACATGACAACCATTTGTTTTGCAACACAGCGCAAGTAGACAGTGAGGTCTCCCAGGGAGGTAAGGGGTCATTTTACAGCACATCGCACACGCATTACTCTTTGCATGATGGTATTCCTGAATTGCAGAGAGACCTGATGTTATGCATTTTATTTCTATCTAATGCACAATGCATTTGTGACAATATGAAACTTGAGATAATTTCTTTCTGTTTATCAGTAAGCCAGTGCCTCTAAGACCTGTATGCTGAGACATCGACCAATGGCGGTCTCTACCATTATAACATCATAGGGTCCTTAAGGACCCTATTGCAATATGGAATGTCCCACCTTAGTGCTACTCACAGCTTAGAAACGGGGCATTCCATGTCAGCGTTAGGTGGGACAACACAGAAATTCCGATAACCCTTATGGGTTCATTTTACAAAGGTTTTTATATTAGACACCAAGGAAAAATAACCGTTTCCGGGAATTCCTGTTCTAATGAAAAATATAGAAGAAAGGCTGAGCCTGTTAACCCTTAGGGGAGTTCCTTTCCCTATTATATAGCCAAACAGAACAAAGAAAACACTGATCAAAGCACAACACAAGCACAGCACACTTCCCTCGCAGGTAAAAGTATCTGACACGAAAGCCTACCAAGTAGTACTTTTGAGAAAAACGCTTAGACGGTCTTTTTGTATTGCCATTTAGATCTATCATTCTGATTGATCACTGTGTAATTGGCTATTATTGAGCCTAATTTAACCCTGTAAACTCCCCCATCCATCTATTCTGTCTATTGCAAGTGACATTCTACAAATAACTTACTGATGCAAATCGCCACCTCTCGTGACCTTTTATGATATTCGTGTTTAATTATACAAATGATTTTTGATAAATAAGATTAGACCCCCTTCCATATGTTTAGCCGCTCCTTGATGAGACCTGAAATTTAATTTTCATGCAGATTAGGTGCGACTGGGCTTAATAAATGCTGAATTTCATTTAATCTGCAAATCAGTCGTTTTTTTCATTGTGTTTTTTTTTTTTGATTTTTTTTTAAGATTTAAAAAAAAAAACACAGAAGAATCTGGAAACGTTAAATTAATGAATTAATATGATGTTGAGATAACGGTGCTTTTTGCGTTAAAAATCAAGAGTTTGTCAGACACCCGGCTTTAGAAATTGTATTTATTTATAGCCATTTCAAGATAATACAGAGTCTATTCAATAAAGAGAGAACGCAGCTGAATGGGAGAATTTTTCCAACCCATCTATTTTCTAATTCCTATCTCAATTACCTTCAGTTCTCTCTTTATTTGGTAGCGCCTAAAAGAGACTGTATCACATGAACATTGGTTTTGCTCTGCACGTAGAGCATACAAAATAATTGAAAATGATCTATACATTGTATTAGCAAAACTGCAAGCAAATGCCTAAATTAGGAGTAAAATGTGTTTTAAATGTATCAGTGGAGTCTCCTGTTTATGACATCACTTGTGGCACGGTATGCAAATGAACTGCTTTTCAATGGGAAATGTCTAATTTGCATTCTGTGCCAAGGGTGATGTCATAAGCAGGACACTCCACAGAACCCTTTAAACCACATTTTTCTGCTAATTTAGGCATTTGATTGCAGTTTTGCTGATAAAATGTATAGATCATTTTCAATCATTTGTAATGCTCTACATTCACAGTAAAAACAATGTTCCCATGTTCCTGTCCCTTTAATTAATTAATCAAGCATTGAGGGAGACATCCAATAACAATGCTAGCTCACTTGTCCAGCCATCGGAATGTTAGATAACTGGCCAGAGTACCACTTTTATTAGACATTTAAAGGGACTCTGTCAGTATTTATGCTGTGCCTGTAGTGGATAAAAAATTATCAAAAACATTGTATTAGCAGAATTGTATGAAATTCATAAATTAAGAGAAAAGTGTGTTTAAAACATGCCAATTGTTCATGAGATCAGCTGATGACCTGATATGCAAATTGCACATTCCAATTGAATAGAGGTTCTTTTACATAGCATTTTTGTTATTTTAAAGATTTTTTTATAATTCTGCTACAAAGTAGTTTTAAAATATTATACACTTGCTTACCAATAAATCATGTATTGTAACCATATTTGATTAACCTTATTTAAAGTGTAACACATATAAATATTAAACACGTTTTTAAATACAAAAAAATAATTATGTTTATAAGTGTATATTTTTTTTAAATACATTTCTTTTTCTTATTCAAAATTACAGAAAAACGGTGTAATTAACAATAAGATGAAGACATAATAAACACAACATATATATTGTACATAATATTTTTTTGTTACCATTTGGATGCCAAAGGGAGAAATAAGATTGACCTCCCTTCCCATTAAATAACCGATTGATAGCCTGTATTTCTATAACTAGCTTTTGGAATATACTGTATACATGAACAATCTAAACAGAGTACAATGTCAAAACAAATACAGCAATGATAGAATGTGAGATTAAAACAACAATATTAATATTATTGAAAGCAATAATAATGCTAATAATGGAACAAATGTAAGTCCAAGAGGGATACAAAATAAGAAAATGCTTTGTTTTCTTTAGGGAACTAGTCCTTGTGATATTTCTGGATCTCACATAGAGAAATAAGTACAAAGTGTTCTTATGTAATTATTATATTTTTAACACCATAACAATGGAAGTATCATGCTGGCACGAGATCTCTACATGGAGATTTTCTGGCATCTCCTGTATTGTTTCCTTTTAAACGACTTTATTAATTGATGTTTCAGACATATACATATCTTTGATATTTGAAGAAAAACCTTTCAGGTCTGGAAAAAAAAACCAGTATATGAGTTTGATATGATATATGAGTTAGTGTGGAGGAATTAACTTAAGAGGAGATAATTGAAAGATTGTGTCTAACGAAGAGTTTTTAAACAGAAATGCTTTAATGAAAGAAAAATGTAGCCCTCTACTCTCCGTATAATGTATAATCAGGGGGCGGACATGTTGTTTAGATATATATATATATGTTCTTTTATTTCGGGTATGTGAAGGAAGCTCTGACAAGCTGTTTAGAATTTGCAGTCAGATCTTCCTTCCTAAAGCCAAACCAAAAGATCCAAAGTTTCAAGGAATAGACTGTGTACGCCGCCTGTAGAAAACCTTCTGAGATTGCTTGTCGCCTGGTGTCACGATTTTGGTGAAATAAATTTGCACAATTCTTGCTACAAGCAAGCGGTGTGTGACAGGTGTATTCCTTGAAACTGTCAATCTGTATAGTGGTTGCTTCGGTGCTATTGAGCATCTGTACAATCTCACTACGGAGGAGCTTTGTTTGGTCCCTGCACTTTGTCTGCGTTCCCCAGCCGTCTCGGAGCTCAGTAATTATATCACTGAATCAAAATAAAAGAATCTAACCCAACATTCTAAACAACATGACCATCCCCCTGATAGAGCTATAAGGAGCAAAGAGAGCCCAATAAGGTGTTTTACTTGTATTCTTTCATTAAAGCATCTCTATGTAAAATATCTACACACATTGCAATATTTCAGCAAAACATAAGTTCATTTTTTGCTGACTGTTGACTTTTAAAATGCTATCGGTCCTAATATGTCAAATTCCACTGGACTGTTAAGGGTTAATAAATGTGCCAAAGCAAAGATAGAGCAAAGGGTTAATAAAACACTGTTGCTGCATGTGCCAAATGAAAGCTTTTGGACGTGGATAGAGTTACCTGATTTCTCCTTTTAAAAGGCAGTACTAATGAAAAATGTATAGGTACCACTTGGAAGGGATGTAATGTATCTGGACTGCCAGCATTACTGACTTTTAAAAGGTAGTAACCCTACTCCCGGGGAGCTCACCACACTCATCACTTGTAGCTCATTTTTCCAAGGAGATTAACCCTTTCCAGTTGGAGGACAAACCATGGTTTTACAAAGTGCTGTTCTACTGTCTGGCACTTAAAGGGACAGTGTCAGCTAAACATTGCTTATACAGTGATATGTAGAGAATGAAAAATTATTGAAAATAATCTATACAGTGTGTTAGCAGGATTACAAACACATGCCTAACTTAAGAGAAACATGTGTTTTAAATGACATCACCTGTGGCATGATATGCAAATGACACATTTCCCATTGATAACCAGCTCATTTGTATATCAAGCAAACTGGTGATGTCATAAGCAGGAGACCATTGCTCCCATCCCCCCCCCCTTCCCCCCTGGCAAATCAGGACACCGGGGGGCGGTGTCTTGGGAGGGGTGGGACACACGGGGTGGAGTATGGTGAGAGGGCTACCGCTCATGATCGCGGGATTGCGATCCTGAGTCCCACTGTTCTGCCACGCTCTACCCCTTTCCCGAAAAGTTGGACAACGGGACATGGTTCACAGTCACATTCAAAACACATTTTTTTTTCATAATTTAATTTTTTTGCTAGCACAATGTATCGATCATTCTCAATCATTTTGTATTCTCTTCATGCACAGTATAAGCAATGTTTAGGTGATTCAGTCCCTTTCAAGAGACTTTGTCACCTAAAGATTGTTTAAACTGTGATTTAGAGGGACTCTGTTAACCTAAACATTGCTTAACCTGGCCATGCTGTTGCCTCCATAGACTTAAAAATGTCCTCAAGACAATTTTTGTTTTACCGGCCTGCTGGTAAATACCAGATAGATGTCAACCTTATAAACTTGAGAATAAAAAAAAAATGAACAAAAATGATCTATTCATTGTGTTAGCAGGATTGCAATCAAAGGCATAAAATAAGGGGAAATGGATGTTTTAAGTGTCTGTAGCATCTCTGGCTTATGACATCACCTTGTGGCTTGAAAGGCAAATGACACATTTATTGGGCAATTTGCTGTAGCTTCATGGCAAATAACACTGGCATTTTATTGGGCAAATTAGCAGTGGCATATTAATGGCAAATAATACTGGCATATTGTTGGGCAAATTGGCAGGGGAATATTAATGGCAAATGTTACTGGCATAATATTGGGCAAATTGGCAGGGGCATATTAAATGGCAAATACTGGCATATTATTGGGCAAATTGGCAGGGGCATATTAAATGGCAAATACTGGCATATTATTGGGCAAATTGGCTGGGGCATATTAATGGCAAAATAATACTGGCATAATATTGGGCAAGTTGGCAGGGGCAGATTAAATGGCAAATACTGGTATATTATTGGGCAAATTGGCTGTGACTTATTAAATGGCAAATAATACTGGCATATTATTGGACAAATTGGCTGGGGCATATTAATGGCAAATAATACTGGCATATTATTGGACAAATTGGCTGGGGCATATTAATGGCAAAATAATACTGGCATAATATTGGGCAAGTTGGCAGGGGCAGATTAAATGGCAAATACTGGTATATTATTGGGCAAATTGGCTGTGACTTATTAAATGGCAAATAATACTGGCATATTATTGGACAAATTGGCTGGGGCATATTAATGGCAAATGATACTGGCATACTATTGGGCAAATTGGCTGGGGAATACTAATGGCAAATAATATTGGCACTGTGTATGTAAATGGGGTGATGGGGCATGTCTCTGGTGTGCAACATGGGTTATGGGTCATGTCGTGGGTGTGCATTGTGGGTAGGGGGGGTGCCCAAATTTTGTCTGCCTAGGGCAGCACAAAACCAAGATATGCCACTGGGGGAGAGAGAGAGAGAGGAGAGAACACGTGGGAGAGAGGAGAGAAAGCTGATGGTGGAGAGAGAGGAGAGAACACTGATGGGGAGAAGAGAGAACACTGACGGTGGGGGAGAGAACACAGATAGGGGGGAGGAGGAAAAGAGACAGCTATTGGGAAGAGGAGAGACACATACAAGTTTAGAGGGACAAAGAGACAGTCATAGAAAGTAAAGAATAGAGAGAGACATGGGAAGGGAGAGAAGAGAGACATAAATGGGAAGGGAGAAGAGAGAGACATAAATGGAATGGTAGAGGAGAGACAGACAGGCATGAGATGGCAGAAGAGAAACAGAAAGACATGGGATGGCAGAGGAGAGACAGACAGACATTGGATGGCAGAGGAGAGACAGAAAGACATGGGATGGCAGAGGAGAGACAGACAGACATGGGAGAGGAGAGACAGACAGACATGGGAGAGGAGAGACAGACGGACATGGGATGGGAGAGGAGAGACAGAGAGCTGGGAAATGAGAGGAGAGACAGACGGACATGGAAAAGAAGAGGATACAAAGATGGAAATGGGAAGGAAGAGGAGAAATATGGACATGAAAGGAAGAGAGACAGAGGGACATGGGGAGTGAGAGGAGTGCGACAGACATGGGAAGGGAGAGGAGCATGACAGAAGGACATGAGAAAGAGGAAAAGACAGACGGACATGGGAGAGAGCAAAAGACAGACGGACATGGGAGAGAGGAAAAGACAGACGGACATGTGCCCCTCCTGAGATCAGACTCTGGATCCGCCACTGGTAGGTAGGCAATGCAATAGAGTAACAGGAAATGCTAGCAGAATGCTTGGTTGTATAGGGAGAGGTATTAGCAGAATGCTTGGTTGCATAGGGAGAGGTATTAGCAGTAGGAAGAGGGAAGTGATCATGCCATTGTACAGAGCACCGGTGAGACCTCACTTGGAGTATTGTACGCAGTACTGGAGACTGTATCGCCAGAAGGATATTGATACTTTGGAGAGAGTTCAGAGAAGGGCTACTAAACTGGTACATGGGTTCAAGGATAAACTTACCAGGAAAGGTTAAAGCATCTTAACACGTATAGCTTGGAGGAAAGACGTAACAGGGGGGATATGATAGAAACATTTAAATACATAAAGAGAATCAACACAGTAAAGGAAGAGAGTATATTTAAAAGAAGAAAAACTACCACAACTAGAGGACATAGTCTTAAATTAGAGGGGCAACGATTTAAATGTAATATCAGGAACTATGACTTTACTGAGAGGGTAGTGGATGTATGGAATAGCCTTCCAGCAGAAGTGATAGAGGTAAACACAGTGAAGGAGTTTAAGCATGCGTGGGATAGACACAAGTCTATCCTAGCTATAAGACTGGGAACGGGGGACTAATAAACGTATTTCGAAAATTGGGCAGACTAGATGGACCGAATGGTTCTTATCTGACGACACATTCTATGTTTCTATCCTGCTAACACACAATGTGTAGCTCATTTTTCTTAATGTTTTATTCTCTACAGGTTTTATTCGTGAACAAGTGAGTTGCAGGGAGTTTCAAATTGAATGCCAAAGTAGTCGAGTTGGAAAAATCCGGAACTAAATTTAATTAAATTCCCTTGTCAATTCCCTGCAATTCTCTCTCATGAACAAAGCCCTATATTTACAGTATAACCAATGCTTAGGTTAACACGGTCCCTTGAAGTCTTAAATTGAGAGAAACAAGGTTCACAGGTGTCTGGGGTGTCTCCTGTTTATGACCTCACCTCGCGACTTTAAATGAAAGTGAACAGGTGATGTCATCAACAGGAGACATCCCCAGACACCTTCCACAACATGTTTTTTTTTTCTTAATTTATGCCACTGCTTGCAATTCTGCTAACACAATGTACAGATCATGTTCAATCATATTTCATTCTCTACATTCACAGTATAATTAATCATTTAGGTGATACAGATCATGTTTCATTTTTTTAATCTCTTTTTATTAACACTGTTTAGTAGACAGCGTCCCTTTAACCCAAGATAGTATTGCTTCTCTCCCTTCATTCCTATAACCAGTATTTTTAAACCTTTTTTACGATCTAAAGGGACAAGGCATCCTAGACATTAAAGTGTTCCCGTAAAATAGTTGTGTTTATTGTGATTATTAGTTTTAATCTTGTGTCTCATGCAGAAGGTAATTTCAATAACCAAAATGATCTCTCGGCCGCGGGAGAGTACTCTCTCCCTAATATTCGTATCATATTGTAACCGTCTGTCAGTCTCGCTACAATTATTATTTCCCCTCTGTAATAAGATGGAAGGAATGCCGCCATCCAGTAAATAATCATTATACAAGCAACAATGTTAAGGTGTCTATAGCTTCCAGGTTTGATTTGATTCTCAAAATGTCAACAATGTTTGAAACTCTATAATGACTTAGAGCTTTGTACAACACAGCCACCTGGTATCAGGAAAAAAGCAGTTGAGAATGGACCATAATCAGGATTTTACCGGTAATCAGTGGTGTATCTTGGTATTGTGCTTAACTAGGCATACCCCATCACCAACGTTGCACACCCACGACATGCCCCATAACCCACATTGCACACACATTAAATGCCCAGTCACCCCATTACATGCCCCAATCACCCACATTGCATACACCCTACATGCCCCATCACCCCTATTACATGCCACCATCACCCTGATTAATTGGGAGGAGCTAAAGCTTGCTGAACAGTGGGGGAGGGAGTTAAAATGTTTGAAGGACCAGAAGTGTGCTTTAACACCCCCTGGCAAAGTGCCGCCCTAGGCGAGTTCCTTGCTTGCCACACTGCTGCTGGTAATGTAAGGCAACTGAAAATGAACGCGCTTTAAAGTGTGGGGAGAGGTAAAAAAAAAAAAAAGGAGCATTCGCCGTTTGTTATGTGTTATTGCGATTGTGTCTTTTGATAAATCCGGATACTTTTCAGTGTGGGAGAAGGACCTCCGGCACACAGTGTTGGGTGAAGATTCCCCCACACTAGTCAGTCTGCCGGCACAATGAGTGCGCCACAATCAAAAAGTACATAAAGGAAGCCGCGCAGACTTGGTTCAAATTTGCCTGTTCTGTCTTCTGGTTATGACATCACCAAATGTCATCAGATGCAAAGTAGCTATTCTTGCATTATCTTAAAGGTAAACAAGATAGGGTGATGGGTCTTTGCCGGGCATGGTGTCTTTTTGGTAAAATGTAGCTGGCACTCACTTTGAGCGTCAGTAACATTTTCCCTGGGAGGCCACGATGAGCTGTAGAAGTCAGGACGTTCTATGCCGTCCTACAGACATCTAGGCACTGTACATCTGGACAGGGTAGGATATCCTACAAGTGGGAAGGGGTTAAAGGGTCTCTGTTACCTAAACATTGTTCCTACTGTAAACGTACATGTGCTAACAGAACTGCCAGCAGATTAAGAGAAAGTGGGCTCGATTCAGTGGCGCTTGTTAACTTAAAAAGTGACGTTAGCTGTAACTTAATGGGCATTCTTGGTTCAATGTCCGTCACTAATGCAGTTAACAAGTGCTGTAAAATCATTACTACAACCGTTAGGAAAAATACTATAGGAACACTGTGCTGTGACTACCGACAGTAATTCATTGAGGACTAGTAAACATTAATCCACAAAAAATTTAATTAACGTTAATTTACTGCCTCAAACAACACAACCCACATGTGCTTAACACAGCTGATATTAGAAACATAGAAACATAGAATGTGTCGGCAGATAAGAACCATTCGGTCCATCTAGTCTGCCCAATTTTTTTGAGTACTTTTATTAGTCGCCCGTTCCCGGTCTTATAGCTAGGATAGCC
The DNA here is from genome assembly GCA_036172795.1 of Pelodytes ibericus. Taxonomy (NCBI): domain Eukaryota; kingdom Metazoa; phylum Chordata; class Amphibia; order Anura; family Pelodytidae; genus Pelodytes; species Pelodytes ibericus. The sequence continues at coordinate 23,249,930 of CM069862.1, forward strand.
TTGTGTCTATCCCACACATGCTTAAAATCCTTGACTGTGTTTACCTCTACCACTTCTGCTGGCAGGCTATTCCATACATCCACTACCCTCTCCGTAAAGTAATACTTCCTGATATTACTTTTAAATCGTTGCCCCTCTAATTTAAGACTATGTCCTCTGGTTGTGGTATTCACACATTAACCCATTTAGTTCTCTAGGCAACACAAACAGTGCTCCCCATAGCACTGAAAGGGTAAACCCTATAGTTTTGAAAATGGTGGGGAGCTGTGAGTGTCCCCCAATGCCCCCACTCCATCACTGCAAATGGTGGGTCTGGGTGCTGCCAAAATTTCCTCAGACCCTAAAAAATGATATTGGGGTCAAGGGCTGCCCCAGTGCCTCTGGCTCTCCCTTTTAATGAGTGGGGCCAGGGACTGCCCACATGCCTCTAATGCCCCCCCCCCCCCTATGCCTCCTATAACTGGTCCTCTATAAAACAATGAGGGCAAAGATGGAAAAATGCCCCTTTCCACAGCTCTATAAATTAACAGGGCCAGGGACTAGCCAAATGCCCGATGCCCCCTAAAAAAAATATATATATATATTGGGCCAGGTGCTGCCCAATTGCCCCTTGCCTCCCCAAAACATCGACCTTTTTAGGAGGGGGTTTTGTTTTTTGATGACCCCTTTTTCATGGGCCGAAGATAAGGAGTCATGGGGATCATGGATTGTAGAGGGACATTATATTAGAACATATTTTATTCCACATGGCACCCTCGGAGTGCTAGAGTGTTGGTCACTTAGAGGTGCAAGTTAGCAGTAGAGAGGAGTAGGTAGGTTACATTAAAAAAAATGTATTAAATTGATGTATTTTGGTATGCCAGGGGCACCCTATTTATATGTTAGGTTGATGTTAATGGGGCCAGGACCACTGAGGCAGCCTCTGGCCCAATGTTTGTTTGTTTGTTTACTTTATTTATTTAATTTTGTTTTAGGGGTCCAATGGTACTTAGCCAGTACCTGGATAATTTATAAGATTGGGGCCAGGAATTTTTCCAGCCCCATTTGTAATTTTGAAACCAAAAAAAACTCAGAAAACATGTTAAAAGAAAGTGAAATATATATATATATATATATATATATATATATATATATATATATATAACACTACTGAATACCAAAATAATGTCAAACTGCTGTATCTGATGATTAGGAGAGTGTCTACGATACTTTGGGGTCTATTCATTAAAAAGTGAGTTGAGGTTAGATGGACATTTCATGTCACTGACTTTGTGAGCTTCTCCTGCTAGAGGAGCTCAGCTGGGCATAGATAGTGCACAGTTATACCTTGGGGGGGGGGGAGACTTTCGCTATTTAAAAGTGCATTATGTGGGGGCCAACTCTGATCTTCTAGCAGGAGGCACTGCATTGTAAAAAATATTGAGGTGTTATCCATGACCAGCTGAGATCTTCCAATAAGAGAAGCTCACCAAGACTATTACTTGCTCGGCGCCTCCAGACTGTTGTACGTTCAGCTTCCATGTCGGAGAAGAGGGTGCTCAAATTGGTTAGTTGCTAGCTAGCTTTAAAAGCCATGAACTTTGGCACCTGGTGAACTATCTTGATAGGCGGGCCAACAGTAGTATTCTGAATATTATCAAACGTTTATCCTGGCTTTTGTTTTTTTTTTGTTTAATTTAATATGACTCTTTGTGGATAACTCTTTGGGTTTTATCATTTCATGCTTTGACCTTTTTTTTTTCATGTTCGTGTAGGTCTGGGCTGTAAATTCTGCCGGAGAAAGGTCCAGTCCGTGGGTTTCCTGCAGAACGGGTCCAGCCGCCCCAGAGGGGATACCTGAACCAACCATTGAATCTGTGTCAGCCACTCTAGCGGTGGTCAACATCCTTACACCTTCTAAACCCAATGGTATCATAACCTTATACAGACTCTTCTCTACCGATGACAAAGGAGCTGACATTGTGGTAAGTAGTTTTTCGGATGGGGGGGGGGGGTTAAGTATTAAAGAAATTGCTGGGGCAAATTTCTAAAAGTAATCTAATTAGCTGGGACATTCTATTGGTTTCCATTATTTTAGAATGTTGCCCCGACAATTGAAACTAATACAAAACCACCATAAAATTTTGCAAACTTTCCCAAAGTTTTCTAATATTGGCCTGTGCTGAATTTGTTGAAATGAGGAGCCTCGTGAAATCTGGAATTCCAGTTTCGATTTTTAAAAGCCCTTCTTTTGTCCTTTGCAGCTGTCGGAAGGGACATCGAATCAGCAAATCATATATGGACTAAAACCTTTCACCAATTACTCTGCTGGAGTGGAAGCCTGTACTTGCTTAACATGTTGCGGCAGAGGGCCCGTGGTTCGACTTACCACTCTGCCCGCCCCACCTTCTCATCAGTTGCCACCACATGTAACATCTAGGGCTTCAAGAGCAATATCCCTTCAATGGAACAGGCCACTGTCACCTAATGGAATCATTCAACGGTAAGGTCTAATTTCTGTGACATTTAGAAATATGTTATAATTAATTAACAACCAGTCACTTTTCACTCAGGCACATGATAAATTAGCCGTCTGGCAATCCATTTTTAATCATTTCCTGCTGTTCATCTGCGATACCTCTGACACTGTCTTTTCCTCTTGATGTTTTGCTGGTCCGAAATGAATGTCCTCTTTGTTTGATATCCCTCTTCCATTATATTAAATGGCTGACTTTTTGCCCTGGTAAGACAAGAAAATAAAGTTGACTTATTGCCCAGTAAGAGTTTCATTAATCCATTTTACACACACACACATATATATAGTGTTATATTAAATAAAATGTAGCAAAAACCTAACTTATTTTGAACTGAAAGATTACATTAAGTGTAGATGGTTTATATCGAAACGCTTTAACGAAAGAATCCAAACAACGTGCCTTATTGAGCAGACATCTTGTTTAGAATCTTGGGTCAGATGTATCAGATGAGTCGGTTTTTCTTCCCTCTGACCCAAGGTGAATGAAGATTCTAAACACCATGTCAGCCCCCTGATAGAAATATGGGGAGCAAAGAGGGTTCAATTGAGGACTATTTGTTTTCTATTGTTAAAACCACTTCAATTTAAAATATGTACCCTTGACGCCATCTTTAACAATCATCTTTTGCCAATGAAACATAGTTAACATAATAGTTTAGGTTGAAAAATAGACTTGTGTCCCTCAAGTTAAGGAGGAATAAACATATCCTGTACACACCATATCCAATCAGCAAAGAGGAGACAGGGGCATAATGGGTAAGGTTCTATACATAAGAGACACATGTAGGGAGCACAAATCATCTGTTATACAGTAACAACTGCAAAGTTGCCAACATCGGCCATGTTTCCAGGGACAAATATTTGTTCAACATGCTGCAGAAAGAGCATGCAATGTGCAGCCCGGCAATCTGTAGGATGCATGTACGCACAGGCACAATCCAATTAATTAATCATGGTAGGTCCTTGAGATCTCCACCCTGATTAATTGGATTGTGTCTGTGTGTATATCCATACTACATACTGCCGGGCTGCACTTTGCATGCTCTTTCTGCAGCATGTGGAACAAATATATGTCCGTGGAAACATGGCCGATGTTGGCAACTATGCAACTGCTGAATAAAGTTGACAATGTTTGAATGTAAAGATACTATTTGAAGGTAATTCAATAACTGTGATCCATATCTTTACACAATGTATTCTTTTTATTTATTTTTATTACTATAGCTATGAAGTTCACATGCAGGTTACCTGCCCTCAACCAAACCAAATAGCCGGCCCTCCTTGTACCCCAGGACAGCTTGAAGAGAAATGCCAGGGGAGAGGGGAGAGATGTAATGTAAGCAATCTGCTGCCATACACCTGTTACCGGATTCGTGTAGTCTCCCACAATACTGCAGGCAGCGCTGTCTCTGGCTGGATCAACTGCACTACATTAAAAGAAAGTAAGTGGAGACGGTTTTATAGCTAAGAAATAAGATTATAATGCAGCTGAGAAAACAGGACAGGCAAATGTTTATAGCACAACAGGTAAGGGAACATGAGCCTAGCAGGCCAAGTGACAAAGCAGAATAGAGCCATGTTATATTATATTTATAGTTACACAGAGCTCCACAGTGTATCTATATGTTGTCTTCTCTTTGTTCAAAAGGTTCTATGGCCTTCTCTTCAGGGGTAGAACCAAGACTGTTCATTGGGAGGACATTTACTGGGCAGACAGATTAAGGATGTTCTATGGAACCTTCACAGATCTTGATGTGGACACTGCTGCCTCTTGCACAGACACTCAACAACTGCCCATGAATAACATTTTATTACTAGATTATCCTGCAAATAGTTTATTTATCTACAGATATACTTAAGATATTGTTTTTAATATATAAAAGTGCAAAGAAAGACCGTTAGCATGTTTAGTGGGATATGAAGCTGCTGAGATGGATTAGTGGGATATGAAGCTGATGAGATGGTTTAGTGGGATATGAAGCTGCTGAGATGGTTTAGTGGGATATGAAGCAGCTGAGATGGTTTAGTGGGATATGAAGCTGCTGAGATGGTTTAGTGGGATATGAAGCTGATGAGATGGTTTAGTAACATATGAAGCTGCTGAGATGGTTTAGTGGGATATGAAGCAGTTGAGATGGTTTAGTGGGATATGAAGCTGATGAGATGGTTTAGTAACATATGAAGCTGCTGAGATGGTTTAGTGGGATATGAAGCTGCTGAGATGGTTTAGTGGAATATGAAGCAGTTGAGATGGTTTAGTGGGATATTAAGCTGATAAGATGGTTTAGTGGAATATGAAGCAGTTGAGATGGTTTAGTGGGATATGAAGCTGCTGAGATGGTTTAGTGGCATATGAAGCTGATGAGATGGTTTAGTGGAATATGAAGCTGATAAGATGGTTTAGTGGGATATGAAGCAGCTGAGATGGTTTAGTGTGATATGAAGCAGCTGAGATGGTTTAGTGGGATATGAAGCTGATGAGATGGTTTAGTGGGACATGAAGCTGCTGAGATGGTTTAGTGGGATATGAAGCTGATGAGATGGTTTAGTAACATATGAAGCTGCTGAGGTGGTTTAGTGGGATATGAAGCTGATGAGATGGTTTAGTAACATATGAAGCTGCTGAGATGGTTTAGTAGGGTATGAAGATGCTGAGATGGTTTAGTGGGATATGAAGCTGCTGAGATGGTTTAGTAGGGTATGAAGATGCTGAGATGGTTTAGTGGGATATGAAGCTGATGAGATGGTTTAGTGGAATATGAAGCTGATGAGATGGTTTAGTGGGATATGAAGTAGTTGAGATGGTTTAGTGGGATATGACGCTGATGAGATGGTTTAGTGGGATATGAAGCTGATAAGATGGTTTAGTGGGATATGAAGCTGATGAGATGGTTTAGTGGGATATGAAGCAGCTGAGATGGTTTAGTGGGATATGACGCTGATGAGATGGTTTAGTGGGATATGAAGCTGATAAGATGGTTTAGTGGGATATGAAGCTGATGAGATGGTTTAGTGGGATATGAAGCAGCTGAGATGGTTTAGTAAGATATGAAGCTGCTGAGATGGTTTAGTAGGGTATGAAGATGCTGAGATGGTTTAGTGGGATATGAAGCTGATGAGATGGTTTAGTGGGATATGAAGCAGCTGAGATGGTTTAGTAAGATATGTAGCTGCTAAGATGGTTTAGTGGGATATGAAGCTGCTGAGATGGTTTAGTGGGATATGAAGCAGTTGAGATGGTTTAGTGGAATATGAAGCAGTTGAGATGGTTTAGTGGGATATGAAGCTGCTGAGATGGTTTAGTGGGATATGAAGCTGCTGAGATGGTTTAGTAGGGTATGAAGATGCTGAGATTGTTTATTGGGATATGAAGCTGATGAGATGGTTTAGCGGAATATGAAGCTGATGAGATGGTTTAGTGGGATATGAAGCAGTTGAGATGGTTTAGTGGGATATGAAGCTGATGAGATGGTTTAGTGGGATATGAAGCTGATAAGATGGTTTAGTGGGATATGAAGCTGATGAGATGGTTTAGTGGAATATGAAGCTGATGAGATGGTTTAGTGGGATATGAAGCTGATGAGATGGTTTAGTGGGATATGAAGCTGATGAGATGGTTTAGTGGGATATGAAGCAGCTGAGATGGTTTGGTGGGATATGAAGCTGATGAGATGGTTTAGTGGGATATGAAGCTGATGAGATGGTTTAGTGGGATATGAAGCTGATAAGATGGTTTAGTGGGATATGAAGCTGATGAGATGGTTTAGTGGGATATGAAGCTGATGAGATGGTTTAGTGGGATATGAAGCTGATGAGATGGTTTAGTGGGATATGAAGCTGATGAGATGGTTTAGTGGGATATGAAGCTGATGAGATGGTTTAGTGGGATATGAAGCAGCTGAGATGGTCAAATAAATATCATCATTATGCAATAGTACGAATGCCACAAACCATGTTTTATGGAGATTTCTCAGATCAATAAGATTTTTTTATGGTCAGTTATTTCACCAATATTTAATGTAATCAGCAGGATATTATTTATCTCAAGTTTATTCTGCTATATTAGGCCGGGAAATGATAAATTGGTGTGTCCTTGGCTGGTGTACAAAAGTTGCTATCTCTGGATAAATTATCAATGAAATTGTCCTTGATCATAAACAAATGTATTAAAGTATTGATTGATTAGCCGGCGAAAATGAATTATTGTTCACAAATGACTCTTTATCAGGCATTTCAACAATCTGAGAAAAGAAGCTAATGGCTTGAGAAAATGGGAAACAAATTAGCAGATGACACAGTAACATAATTCACTTTCCCAGCAGCCTACTTTGTGAAAAAAAAATATATATATTTACTATTTACTTCAATATAAGTCTTTTGAGCCTTCTGTTAATAAATATTGAAGTGGCTTGACATCCATTACCTGGGTAACTGGAGCCTAGCGTAACAATTAATACTGACTTGTTTATTTCTGTTGTCCAACCATTTTTTTTTATTTTTTATTAACACATTAGAGGATGTTCGCAGTTTTTTTTTCACACAGACTGGAAAACAGAGGGATAATGCTACAGTATAGAAAAGAATATCAGATCAGTATCATTGGTTCCCTACAGAACACTACGTAGCAGAGTTTTGCTGTGAGATCTTACTTGACTCCCATCTCCCTTCTGCAGTGGTAACAAAAAAGGAAAATGCCCTGAGAGGGCATCTCATCTTCATGGGAGTTGTGATCCTCCTGCTGTATTATGCAGCAGGGGGATCACAACTCCTATCAAGATGAGGCAGCCCTCACCAGGGTGCTTACCTCTCTGTTGGCTCCTTATGTCCCCCCCGCCCCGTGTTACTTACCAGCGTTTTGGTTGAATCCAGCCACGGACACAGCGCATTCCCACACGGCTTGATAGCCGCGCGCATGCGCTGTGTACCGCCGCTGTCCGATCATCTGGTAAGAAGGGGTGTGCGGGGGGCGGGATGTGGGTTGCGCAGCTCGCACATGCGCGGTGGACAGAAAGTTACAGCTGAGTTATCAGCTGTAACTTTATGCGCATGCGCAGTGAGCAAATTCTCCTGCGATTGCGCAGGAGAATTTGCTCCAGTAATTTGTCAGAACACCGGGACAGGACCCAAAAGAAACAGGTATGTCCCAGCAAACTGACAACTATGTGTCAACTTTATCTATAAACAATGCAATATCCAAAACAAAGAAATAGTTGGTGCGCTAAGTGACGACCACCAAAGGTAGTAAGCAGAAAAATGTTAATTGCCTGATATATTGTTGATCAGTAGGACGATGTGTCTCTCAATACAATATATAAAAAAGAGACAAAATACATAGTACAGTACAGCCAAAATATAAAATGGGGTGCAAAAAATATATGCAATTGCACAAAAAACTTGGCAAGCTTTTCTGACAAGTGACTTCAATGCAGGAACAGAGTATAAATATAGCACAAAGTACAACATGTAATTAATGGTATCTTACATGTGCGATTTTTGTGTATCAGTCTGGCAGTTCCCGACTTGGCAAAAGCAGCAATGAAGATAAAGTAACTTTAAAAACAAACAAGTTATAACATATTCAAAAAAATAATAATAAAAAGTCCCAAATATGGCCAATATGGGATCCGGAATGCAGTACAGGAAAAAGTAAAGCTCACACAACGCGTTTCACCCCTCGTGGGGTTCCTCTTCGCGTGTATCCCCTGCACTGCATAATCTGTTTTTGCACCCCATTTATTTTGTCCCTTTTTTATGTATTGTATTGAGAGACACATCGTCCTACTGATCAACAATATATCAGGCAATTAACATTTTTCTGCTTACAGCCTTTGGTGGTCATCACTTAGCGCACCAACCATTTCCTTCTTTTGGATCTTGCATTGTATAGCTTTTCCACGTGTGTATGCAGAGAATCACATAGGCTGCTGCTGCTTTGTGGGGATTAAGCGCTAGAATGTATTCCTTTTTACCTAACTTTATCTGTACGACTCTATCAGAGGGCAGACATGTTGTTTGGAGCTTTTGGTCATCCAGATCATCCTACATCTAAGCCAGAATTCATTTGTTGCTTCCAGTTGCCCTGTAAGAAATAAGTTATGAATAACTTAACATAAATCATTTGTATTATGCTATTATATGTCTGTGCTTTTTCTTGTGTGTTCTAGAACCTGAGTACAAATCCAACTTTATTGTTTTAAGTAACATAACGACACTGTTTCTGGACTGGAGTCTCACCTTCCAGCTTAATGGACAATTGAAAGAGTTTGCTTTGACGGAGCGAGGTCAACGACTCTACAGTGGATTGGACAGCGCTATTTATATTCAAAGAACCGCAGATAAAAGTGAGTTATATTTATTAATGTCTCAAGCTAATCATAATCACACATGCACCGGATGTACAATACTAAAGAACAGAAAATATATCAACATGTTAAGCAAAATATTTAATAACATTATCTATGTGTTTTTCCCCCCCAGCCTTACTCTTTCAGGTGACATGTACCACTGACATGGGATCAGCGAGCTCCCCAGTAGTGAAATACAACTTCGAATCGGGACTTGGTAACTAGATTTTATTTTTGCATTTTTTTTAAAATTATTATTATTTTAATCCCTGGCTCCTGGATGTGTCTTGAATTGACTGGCTCCTTTTTTTTATTTAGGAGGATGTCATAGTTAGTGCGACTTGCTGCTCCTCAAATGGGAGATGTCCTGGAAAAAATCCTTCCTTTTTTAAAATAAAAGGTTTACAATTTGATACATTCAGTGTGATTGCAGGATTACTAGCAAACATACATAGCTTATTATCAGGCAAAGCAAAGGATGCTCATCCTGTCCTGTCATACTTAGCTTCTTCTGCATACACTTCTGTGCTGTAGATGTAGAAGAGGGCAGAATGTGTGCTGGAATGTGTCATCTCTCTCAGTGGTCAGATGGCGGCGCCAGAGTGCAGAAAAGTTTTTGGGGAGAAAAAACATTCAACACGTCATCTCACCAATGAAGTCAGTGAGATGAAATGTCCATCCTACATCAGGCAAACTCACCTATTATTAAATAAACCCCCGTACTGCACATGATTATGCCACCCCCCCCCCCCCCCCTTATTTTACAATATCTTACCTCCCAACTCTTGCCACCTGGCAAATCAGGGCACCGAGGGGCAGAGCTCTGGAGGTACAGTGTCGATACTATGTTTGCCGAGTAGGTGCGGTCACTCACACTTGAGCCGCTACTGCGCGTGCACAGTAACCAGACTTCCATTTTTAATGTGATACTGGGGTACTAGTTCTACCTGTTCCGCAGCACAGCAGGTTTGCCTTCCAAAATCAGGACTGTCCTGCACAAAGCGGGAATGTTGGGAGGGATGTAATTTATCCAGATTTATTTATTTGTATAACTGGCTACATTTTGTTTTTCCATTTTCAGTCTGCAGTTTTATGTCTCACTATCAGCAGACAGCAGTGCTGTGTGATAGAAATCCACTGTTTGTTTTAGTAAATTAAGATGTCAAATAAAAGTGAGAATTATTCAGCCCTAGATTATGCTGTGCGGAGCCCGTGTTAGTCGGTGGCTGACATATTCTATTTGTGGGCTTGCTTGGAGGGGGGGGGGGGGGAGACTGACGTTCCTCTGAACTAAGTGTGGAGATTGAGCTGCGGTCAATTTTATGTCTCATGAATCAGTCTGTTTGATGGCAGGTCTGTAATAAAAGGCCCTCTCTCCAAAAACAAGACTATAAGAAAGGGAAAGGGGGAAAAAATTGTCTGAAATGTTGGCAAAAATTTAGATTAAAAAAATGTAATTGAGACAAACAACATTTTAATTATCCAAAGCAATGATGGCTAACCTTGGCCCACAATTATAAATGCCACATGTTGTTGAGATATATACAGAGACCCTCCCCCACACCCAAAAAAAAGTTGCCCAGATAGATCTTTCGTGTTTTACAATAACCAGTATATATTATTTTTCTGCAATTGCTCTTTGCTCTTTGAACTACTCTGACGCAGCCTTCTGCAAAACGCGTAAGGATATCTGTGTGCAGCTCAATCACAGAGGTGTTGGTCACTCCTTGGCAAACATTCCATCTTGTCACTGACTGAACGTCATGGGATATAAACTTCCAAAGCATCTGCAATGATGGCTAACCTTGGCACTATAAAAATTTCATACGTGGTAACTTTGTATGTCGCCGTCCTAGGACAAAAAATGGGCAGAGCAACTGTGGATTGCATGATCCCCCGCTACATGGGCTCCAGGCTAGCAGATACAGATTTGGGATGTCTGGAGCTAATTTACTTACGTCTAGACATACACAATTTAAATGCAATGGTGCCTGCTCACATTTGTTGGTATAGGACCCAAAAAAAACTGCACTGTTCCAGCTCCCAAAATGGCCCCCATGTCCTCTAACACATATAAGTAAAATGGTGCTGGAGCTGCCAATGTTTCCTGGCACCAATAATAATATGAGGGGCTAGGTCAGGTGGCCCTGATTTCCTCCAACCCCCACTCTAATTTGAACAGGGCTTGGGGCCTGCTAAATGGCTTCCAACCCGCCCCCATTTACTATTCATATACGATTCATATAGTTCATTTCGGCAGCCTTCACCATCTCGATAAGGATTGCCACCTTTTCTTCAAAAATATACCGGCTTTGGTACTCTCTCCATAGTCTTAGCATTGGCCTGATGCCAATTTTTTACCGGACCACCGGTAAAATACCGGCTCGGTGGCAACCCTAATCTCGATCTTTGCAGAATGGATAGTGAATAACATTTTGCGAGCTTGAAATGAGGCCTCCGATGGGTGGGGGGGGGGGTCGAGTCCGTCCGAGGTTGGAGGTCGAGATTAGTGCTTCCTTTTTTAGTTTTTTTTTAATACTTGTATAATTTTGTCTTGTGCTGATACTACGCACCTTTTATAACACTGTATTATTATACTGTATTCATGTAATTACCTGTATATATTGCACTATACTGATCTACAATAATAAAAAAAAATAAAGAATTGAGTTCAGTAAACAATTAGATGAAATCCCATTGAAATACAGACATGACGTTGCGTTACGATTGCTCTCATTGCTCTTATGGCTGGCTGAGCATCATGAGCAATGGAATCCACGCAGCCTGGGTACTGAGCATGGCCCCTCTGCTATGCTGATCAGTTAGTGATTGATGCATCTGGCTGAGCCTGAAGGGAAATGTGGTCTCAGGTTGTCCCACTTCCACAAGCCGGTATTTCTGGGGGGGCTCCATGGCCCCCTCACAGTGTTTTTCCACAGGCGTTCAGGAGACACAGGGATGTGTGTATTGTGATTCCAGAAAAGCCGACTCTGATTTCAGCTGAATAAGTGTGAATAATTTAGAAGGACACAGAGCCTGTCAAACAAGGACAGACTGGGCACTAATTAGAATGATAGACATGATTATTCCATGAAAGGACCGTACTGTCAGATGTCTTTTTAGATTTTCCAGCACAAAACATTTACATGTGGACGTGATGAGCTGGACCCTATAACCCAGGGTAATCCCTTATAGCGTTAATGTCCTCTAACTCTCCTTCACAGGTTACAGTGTCACCAGCAGAAACCCGGGCAGCAGGGGGTGTTTGCAGCGGGGGGTAATTTGAAGCAGGGGTGTGTGATTGCAGCGGGCGAGGTAGAGTTGCAGCGGGTGTGCATTTGCAAATGGGCTGGTGGTTGCAGCAGGTGTGTGTTTGCAGCCGGGTGTGCGGTTGCAGCGGGGGGGGGTGTTTGCAGCGTGGTTGCACCGGGGGGGGGGTGTGGTTGCATCAGGGTGTGTTTGCAGCGGGGGGTGGTTGCAGCGCGGGGGGTGGTTGCAGCGTGGGGGGTGGTTGCAGCGCGAGGGGTGGTTGCAGGGGATTTTGTGGTTGCAGCAGGGTGGGTTTGCCATGGGTGTTTGTGTTTGCAGCAGGGTGTGTGGTTGCATTAAGGTGCGTTTGCAGCAGGGGGGGGTATGGTTCCAGTAGGGTGTTAGTGCTTGCAGCGGGGTGTGTGGTTGCACCGGGGGGGGGGGGGGTTGGGTTGCAGTGGGAGGTGTGGTTGCATCGGGGGGGGGGGTTGCGGTTGCATCAGGGTGCATTTGCAGTGGGGGGGGGGTTGCAGAAGGGGGGTGGTTTCAGTGCGGGGGGGTGTTTGCAGCTGGTGTGTGTGTTTGCAGCGGGGGGTGTGTTTGCAACGGGGTGTGTGGTTGCAGTAGGGGGGGTTGTAGTGGGAGGTGTGGTTGCAGCGCGGGGGGGTGCGGTTGCATCAGGGTGCGTTTGCAGTGGGGGGGGTGGTTGCAGCGGGTGTATGTTTGCAGCGGAGTGTGTGGTTGCATCAGGGTGGGTTTGCAGAGGTGTGATGTTTGCATTGAGGGTGTGTGTTCTGTTGCAGAAGGTTGGTTTGCAGTGGGCAATGTAGTTGCAGCGGGGGGTGCAGCAGAGGAGGTGGTTGCAGAGGGGGGTGTGGTTGCAGCGGGGGGTTGCAGTGGGTGTGTGTGGTTGCAGTGCGGGTGTGTGGTTGCAACGGGGGTGTCGTTGCAGCGGAGGTGTGTGGTTGCAGTGCAGGGGGTGGTGGTTGCAGGGGGGGGTTGCAGCAGGGTAGGTTTGCAGCGGGGGGGTGTGGTAGCAGCGGGGGGGGGTTGCAGCGGGGGTGTGTGTGGTTGCAGTGCGGGGGTGTGGTTGCAGAAAGGGGAGGTTGCAGTAGGGTGTGTGTGTTTGCAGCGGAGGTATGGGGTTGCACCGGGGGGGGGGGGCGGTTGCAGTGGGAGGTGTGGATTCAGCGGGGGGGGGGGTGCGGTTGCATCAGGGTGCGTTTGCAGTGGGGGGGGTTGCAGCAGGGGGGTGGTTTCAGTGCGGGGGGGGTTGTTGCAGTGCGGTGGGGGGGTTGCAGCAGGGTGGGTTTGCAGTGCGGGGGTGTTTGCAGTGGGCTGTGAGCGCATCACCATTTGAATACACCATAACTTTACATCAATGATCTTGGGAATAAAAAATACTCAGTGTAACTTTACAGCTAAACAATGCTTTCTGTTAATAAGCCTGTTTCTTCAACGGTTTTTGCAATATTTACACTGAAAATAAATCACATTTTGCAAACTGTTGCTTAAAGTTCTGAATTCACCTCCTTGGTTTATACTGCTATGGGTTCAGATCTAATCGCAAGACCCCCATAATGGTGAAAAAGGGACTCTCGGGGGGGCTATTCAGTTTATCTATACATTGTGCAGAGACTAACATGGTGAGTTTCCCTGGTAAGTGATCTCACCGAGGTTTGTCCCATGTATAGCTAAACTGGTGAGAAGAAATGTTTATCTCACCTCAACTCACCTTGTAGTGAATGCCCGTCTCTATAACTGCCTCATCACAAACACACACACAGGAAATTCATATACATAGCTATGGAGAGTCATGAGACTGAACACATACACTGCACATTCATGTGGAACCCATGCTCCCCCCATTATTGTTTGTGTGGTAAGCTCTGAACAGTTTGAATTTGAAACATACAGCTGTACACTCAGAAGTTTCAAGTACAGGCCAGTAGGTGGAGCAAAGACTTGCAAAGTACACAAAGTATTCTCTTTATTTATGAAAGAGGGAATTGCCCGGAATTGACAATAGAACTGCAATAGAACTGCAAACTTAGGGCCAAAGTAGCCAAGATGAAAAAAATTCTCCAATTCAACCATGCTTTAAATTATGCTGTCTTAAGTGCATTTTGCAGTTCCTATGTCAACTCTCTCTGTCATGAATTAAACCCATGCACAAAAAAACAGGGACTAATTTAAGAAACCTTCTCCACCACATGGGTTAGGAATCCAGGCAGCGTGTCTGTGACATCATACAATGCATAGAAACCACAAAGGAACTATGGGAAATGGGGCCTTCTGTATGACGTGGGCCCGGATTAACCCTTCACACGTCACCGCAAGGCATTGCATGGGTAAATAGGGAGAGAAGGACCACTGGATCTAGGGCTTGTAAATGATTATTTTCCTGGTCTCTCCCTTTGCACACACCGGTAGTGACACCTATAGGATCACACGTTCCTGACGTCCATTGCAAAATCCACCCTAAGCCGGTGCCTCGTCCAAACCTACCTGAAAAGCAGAATTCGTTCAATGCCATTGTATAATAATAATAATCTCACTCTGTCCTCATTTCCCATCACCTCTGTCTTTGCTTACTTGTGGCTTCTCTCTTACTAATATTTGATTATCCCGTCCCCATTTTAATTAGCGTAGGTTCCATAAATTGGATAGGTGCAGTGGACATTGTAAGTTAATTAAAGTCTAAGTAGGCTATGCTCTTTGAGTAAATATATTTCTCATACAACATTTATAAACTCTATTAATTATTTTTTTTTTTTTTTTATATCTTTTTTTTTATTTTATTTTTTTTAGCTCCTGTGCAACCCTTTCCAAGTGGAAAGAATGGGACAGAGGAAAGAGAGATCATTTTCTACAATGAGCTATGGTTTATAATCTTGATAGCTCTTTTGGGGTTACTGCTATTAGCTCTCGTTTTGTCACTGCTTCTCCAGAGGAAGATACGCAAACAGCCGTACCCCAGAGAGCGACCCCCGTTAGTTCCACTTCAACAGCGGACGTCTCCAGCAAGTGGCTACTCCCAGAGCGAAAACTTCACGGTATGTAACGTGTAGATAATAGTTTGCAGGCAAGCTTAGCTCAGTCATTGTAATGGCTGCTTTAAATGATGAAGAAATAAAAGGGACCACTGTAGTTACAATATTAAAGTATCTAAACCTGTAAGAGTATAAGAAAGATATAATTTATATATTGTACCCTCTGCACATGGTTTAATCCTTTTGTACTTCAGCATTCTAAATTAGAACCTTGTGTTCAACCAATTGGAGGCAAATAATAGTAATCCCTAATAATAATAGCAATCCCTAATTCACTGACCACAGTAAAGGTTGGTAATTTGACAAGATATACAGAAACACAGAAATGTGTAGGTAGGGAGGAACCATTCGCCATCTAGTCTGCCCAATTTCTGTTTAAAATACTGTATTTTTCCGTGTATAAGACGATATTTTCCCCCCAATTGTTAAGTTTAAAATTGTCGGTTGTCTTATACACAGAATGTAGCGATCTAATGAAGCGTTGCGCTCCTTAGCTATATGTTGGCAGTTTTTCTCAGAGGCTGCTTCGGATCCAAGGCAGACTCCGAGAGTGCCTTTGGTACCCCGCCCTTCCCCCCGCAGATATGATCACCGCAAATGTGATTGTATGCGTTTAAACTCGCATTGGCAGGGATCGACTGTCATGGATCAACTCCGAGGCATCATGCAACACCCTTCCCTGCCCCCCAGGGTGATACAGCGTGCACAGCAGAGAGCAACGGAAGTGATTAAAAAAAAAATCTCTTCCATTGCTCTGAAACTTTTGCTTGACTACCCCTAGAGGCAGTCAGTAACATTACAGTTAAAATAAAAAAAGGAAAAAGCTAACCCTAGATCTACTAACCCTAGATCTAGGGTTAGGGTTACAATTAGGGTTATAATTAACAAATGTGTGTGAGTGTCAGTGTGTGTATGTTTATGTTTGAGTGTCAGTGTGTGGATGTTTGAGTAGCAGAGTGTGTAAGTGTATGTGAGTGTATTTCTAAATTCTAAATGTCTTAATGTTGGTCTCAAAAAACATAGGTCGTCTTATACACGGAAAAGTATAGTAAATGAAACAAAAAAATTACTTTCATTGGTCCCTGGCCTTATCTTATATCTAGGATAGCCTTATCCCTTTCCCACGCATGATTAAACCCTTCACTGTATTAACCTCTACCACATCTACTGGATGGCTTTTCTATGCATCTACTCCCCTTTTAGTAAAGTAATACTTCCTGATATTACTTATACATCTTTTCCCCTCTAAATTAAGACTATGTCCTCCAGTTCTGGTAGTTTTTCTTCTTTTTAATATACTCTCCTCCTTTACTGTGTTGATTCCATTTATGTATTTAAATATTCCTATAATACCCCCCCCCCCCCCCCCCCTCCGTCTCGTCTAATATATTAATGAATAACATTTTCCATATATTGCACTATAGGTTCTAGATGTCACAGGATAATGTTAAAGTGCTATCGACGCCTATCGAACTGTTATTTAAACAACTGATTAATATGTTACCCTGAAATCTTCCCAAAATCCTGGGTTCTGGGACACAGCGGGGGTTGAGACAAAAATGGTCTGGGTTACGTAATGCCGCTAACTTGAGCTCCAGACTCTCCCTTGCCCATGATCCAGCAGTTGTGGTGGCTAATGAAAGTTTATTATCAGTTCGCTGTGAATTTATAGATACTTTTCATATTTTCCTCTATATATTCCTTCTCTTTCTCATTTTTTTATTTTTTTATCGGACACATTTTCCTTCCTTTCCATGAATTCCCCTTCCAGACGCGCACTCTCTCTGATAGTCCGCGTGCTATCCTGCAAGCTCCTCCTGTACAGCTTCCTATCACAAGCTCAGAAACAAATAGACAGGTAAGGCTTTGTATTAGAGAGACAGTACCATGAAAAAAATAATACTAGATGCTATGTATCATAACCTAGAGCTTATTTATAAATGACTAAACCCATTTCTACTCTTCAACTTACTATCTAATTATTTGTGTCAGCTGTTATTGCTACATATTATAGGGACACTCCATGCATCAAACTAACTTTAACACATCATGTAATATTTAACTTGTACATTGCATAGGTTTTTTTTTGTTTTACATACAATGAATGCATGAAATCCATGGGAATGTATGTTAAATGTCCAAGTCTAGCCCTCTTTTGTAAATAGAAGCAAATGTATATAAAGTTGGATCAGTACAGTTGAGGGGGGTTCTCTTGTACTGAGCATGTGCATTAATAGCTTCATTCAGTAGTCGGTAACTGACTCCATATTTTTCTTTCTTCTTTTTTATAGCCGTAATAGGTGGGAAAGTTGTGTGATGTCACAGGTGATATCCATGACATCTTGCTCATGGGCTTGCCACCATTTCTTCAAAAAATACATGCTGTAAGGCGATCAGTCCTGTTGTGGGCAAGAGCTTTGGAAGCCACTAATCCCGACTTCTGTCGCTCTGTTGTAGTTACTAGACTGCCCCTAGTGGGAGTCTGCAATATTACAGATTTTAAAAAAAGCAACAGTTTAAAATTCGAGAATAGCTTGAGGAGGTCGACTTTGGAGGTCAACTATCATTTTGAGAGTAAGTCCAAATCGGCACCCAAGTTTAACTCAGGAATGATGCTATTTTTGAGACTAATTCAAACTCAGGTGCCGAATTGGTCTTAGTCTCAAAAATAGCTTTGATCATTTTGCCTCCCATTACTTTCAATTCTAACCTGGGGGTTTTTCAGAGTCAATCTCGGGTGCTGAATTGTACTTGTCTCAAGTCGACCTCCTCAAACCATTGTGGAATTTTAGTGAATATATAAGTGTTGAAATCTTGGGTTAGGGTGACAGTAATAGTTAGGGTTATAGTACGGGTTAGGATTAGGTGTAGAGTAAAGCTATGGCTATGGTTAGAGTTAGAGTAAGGGTCTTGATTAGGGTTCAGTTGACCATCAGGGTTGGGTCCAAAAGGTCATGGTAGGGGAACAGTGTTGGTTGGAAAAAATGGCACTTTAGGTTATTGCATAAAAACAACATAAAAACATGTACCACGGCATATTTCTAATGTAAGCTGTAAGCGCGAAATGCGTCAAGCTTTAATCTGACTGCTGATTTGTTTTCCACTTCACATCAACCGCCATCCGAGTGCCAATCTGCTTTCACCTTTTCCTCTCATCTTCAGAAAGCCCTTCATATGACGATAAAACTGTAGATATTATGTGTGGGTACATTAAATGAGAACAATTTAAATTACAGCTGAACAGAAAAACCGCAGAAGTGTAAAAACAGCCTTTAAGGGGTAAAAGAGACTGTATCTCCTAACATTGTTTTTACTGTGAACGTAGAGAAGAAAAAAATATCTATAATTTGTGTTAGCAGATTTGCAAGCAAATACCTACATTAAGAGAAAAATGTGTTTTAGATGTGTGTGTGGCATCTCCTGTTATGACATCACCTGTGGCACGGTATGCAAATTACATATTTCTCCATTGAAAAGCAGTTAATTTGCATATCAGGACACAGGTGATGTCATAAGCAGGAGACTCTACAGACACATTCAAAACACAGTTTTCTCCTAATTTAGGCATTTAAACACAATTCTTTTAACACAATGTATAGATCATTTTCAATCATTTTGTGTTCTCTACATGCACAGTACAAACTGTCTTGACGTTTAAGGATATTTAATAACAGTGAGGAGGTATCGACTTTAAATAACAGTTTTAAGTACAATGTAACTTCCAACCCATGTAACATTTTCAGGGTGATCCTTGTAAGCCATGTACCAAACCCTGTGTACATTATGTGGATCTAATTTTAAATATCACTTTCCTTTTTTTCTGTTACCTTTCCCTCCCCTCCTCTTTTTTTGGGTTCTTTTGTTCATTGCTTTGTATTGTATTGTCCATACCTTTTTGAAATGAATGACAAATTCTAAAAATATAAATTAAAAACTAATAATGTAACAATGTGAAGCCTTAATATGCTTCTTTAATCCGTTGGAATAGTTCTTTGAAGTAATACAAAGTGTTTTTACTGCCATGTTCAGGAGCAAAATGGCTACTCAAATTCAGAGTGCCGCTATGCTCATTCTTTGTGATTTATCTGACGAGCACATAAAGATGGATCATCTCTTGACTATTTAATGTGCAATATCTTTCTAATGTTTTATCTCAGAAAATTGTATTGTGAATATTGAACCTTTTTCCTTCCCCCCCCTATACCTCAGTGTGATCCTGTCGCTGTTGTATCTGGTACATCCAATCTGGTGACCCTAAAAAGTTACATAATGCACTCAGAGGTATTGTAAGGACCGGGGGATCTGTTTGCTGTGATGTTTGCGGGTTTGCAGTGGTTTCATTTGCATGTGGATTTCCTCTTTCTTGAACTGTTGGCCTTGGTCCGTTTCTATTATAATATCCATTTTGATGGGAAATGTTGGCCGATGTTATCTCTCATCTATTTTGCTATTCTGTCCAGTAGCGTATCTTCCACAAGGCACTCACCTAGGGCGGCACTTTGCCAGAGGGTGTTAAAGAATGCTTTTTGGTGCTTCAAACATTTCCGCTCCCTCCCCCACCTTTCAGCAAGCTTTAACTCCTTCAAATTAATGGGGGTAATGGAGGCATGTAATGGGGATGGTGGGGCATTTAGTGTGTATACAATGTGGGTGATGGGGGCATGTAATGGGGTGATGGGGCATATCGTGGGTGTGCAACGTGGGTGATGGGTCATGTCGTAGGTGTGCAACGTGGGTGATGGGTCATGTCGTAGGTGTGCAACGTGGGTGATGGGTCATGTCGTAGGTGTGC
Source organism: Pelodytes ibericus (assembly GCA_036172795.1). Taxonomy (NCBI): domain Eukaryota; kingdom Metazoa; phylum Chordata; class Amphibia; order Anura; family Pelodytidae; genus Pelodytes; species Pelodytes ibericus. Next base: position 23,269,883 of record CM069862.1, read on the forward strand.
AACGTGGGTGGGTGCCCGAATTTTGTCTGCCTAGGTCAGCACAAAACCAAGATACACCACTGATTCTGTCCCTTGGAATTTAATGTCTATCAAAAATTTGGCCCATTAATATTGACATGGCATTGGTTGATTGTTTGGGAGAAAAGGTCCATCTTTGACATATTCCCCATAACATGCAGGAGACAGAAGATAAACACAAGCCATCTTTGATTTGTAGCTTTGTTTTTTGGGGATGACAGAGCCATCTGCAAATATCTATATCTTTCCTGTGAATATGATTGTCTAAACTTGGGTTAGACCAGGGTTGCCAGCACTGTGACAAGTAGGCTAGTGTAACGAAGTAAAAGCTGTTCAGGGTTCTTCGGTAGAGACAAATACTGAACAACCATGTTATCAGCCATACATTTGGACCTGCCATTCAGAATGCAGTGGGAAAGCTCTCTCTCGTATGACCTAGAAGCAATGTTTACATTTGATACATCAAGAGAGAGATGTTGAGGGGATCCATAGAGAGGTCAATCCCCTGACTGGACACGTCAGGTCAGATAGTAAAACCTATTGCACCTTTCTCTACTCTAGTCGCTGATTGAACCAGTGTAGCCCTGCCCTAAGGCATACAACCTACTGCCAGATCAATGTCAAGAGTTAAAATACATATTATCACCATGTACATCATAGATGGATAATATATATACATATCTATATATATCTATATATATATATATATATATATATATATATATATATATATATATATATATACATACACACAGTGGTGTATCTTGGTTTTGTGCCATTTAATGCACATCATTTTGTCCATGAAATGTCGTAAGTGTGCACCCGTCCCCCTCCCGCCCCCTACGTTGCACACCTATGACATTTCATGGACAAAATGTGCTTTTGTGTCGCAAACAAGGACATTTCTAAGTGACCCCAAACTTTTGAACTCTATCCAGGGGAACTCTTGAAGGATCAGATGTAAGATAGACTGGGCAGCCCTGGTCTATATGAAAATCCCCTAGAAATTCACAAAAACAAGTAAGGGAAAGTTGGTGAAAGAGGTATTCCTTGGCCCTTCTCAGCAGATTCTCTTATATCAGGAATAACTCGTGCCTTGGCATTGATGGAGAGCCTGCAAAAGTGTGCAATGAATAAAGTACACAGCACTATAACCGAAAATAATAAACCTTAATAAAAAAAATGATCTATGCACAGTTTCCCATGGAAAGCACTTAATTTGCATATCAAGCCACATGTGATGTCATCATGATGAGGAGACAACACAGATACATTGAAAACAATATTATTATTATTATTATTATTATTATTAATATTGTTTAGTTTCTTGGAATTCTAACACAATGTGTAGATCATTTTTTCTTTTCTCTACTTGAACTAATAAATATTTCCGTCAAGCTTGACCTGCCACATCTTGCACATAATACCGTTATATAAAGAGACAATAGCGATGTTTTTCTCTAAATGAATGTTCTTGCCATCTATTATGTACTTACTCTGGGTTGTTAACTCCTTCATGACGTTGGGACGTTCTATGCCGTCCTGACTTAAAGTGCCTTAAAGTTGTTAGGACGGCATAGTACGTCCTGTACTAAACAGCTCCCCGCGGCTCCCCGCAATGAGCTGTTTTGGGATCCCGCTGCAGGCACTTACAGCGGGATCCCACCTGTCAGATTGAGTGGCCTCAGTCTGACAGGGAAAATGTAGCCGGTACTCAAAGCGAGCACCGGCTACATTTTGCTAAATCGCGCTGTGCCCGAACTTCCGGGTTCGGGCACGCCTCCGTGACATCACACGTGACGTCCGGAGGTCTCGCGATTTTTTGGCAGGGACCCACACGGTCTATTAAGACCCTGATCGGGTCTCTGCCAGAGTGTTCCTGGCTACCGGGTGGCCAGGAACAAATCGTGACGTTTTGGTGCTTGCGTCGTTTGGGACGCAAGCACTATGCGTCACGAAGGGGTTAAAGTTTAGCAGATGAAATCTTTTTGTATTTCTACTTCCTGCCTCCAGGAATAGCTGAAGAATCCTGTCCACGACAGAACACACCATAGAGTGGTATCATAGAGTTTCATAATGCCTCGTTGAGGCAGCGCCTGTTTGTTTTCTGTCATGGAAAGAGAGACCGCTAAACATCCAGCAAGATCTCCTGCAACAGGGAGGAGAAGCACAGTGTTTGTATTATAAGCTAAACAATAGCAGGAGGTAGAGATTACATTTTTTAGTGAATTGATATATATTGCGTAATTCTCCCCTAATGTTGGTATCCTTGTTCTGATTTGTGTTCTCAGGGAATATCAGAAATAAAGATCCCAGCACTGGACCCTGATACAGGCCACGGTACAACCATGGTTCGCAAAACAAGTCACAGTCAGATCAGCCACAGCTTCTCCCAGAATTCCCTGTATCGCAGCGCTAGCCAGCTGATTACCTCCCATGATAAGAAATCCTCAGTAGACGGATCCATATGGGACAGCGTTATTCAGGGACATGACAGTGGGATGGTAAGTGTGCCGGTTATTTGAAAACACACAATAGAACAGGAACATTGCTTTTCCTGTGGATGTAGAGCATTAAAAATGATTGAAAATGATCTATACATTGTTAGTGAAACTGCAAGCAAATGCCTAAATTGGGAGTCTCCTGCTTATGACATCACCTGTGGCCCGTTATGCAAACTGACTGCTTTTCAATGGGAAATGTGTAATTTGCATACCGTGCCACAGGTGATGTCATAGCAGGAGACTCCACAGACACATTTAAAACATATTTTCTCCTAATTTAGGATTTGCTTGCTGTTTTGCTAACACAATTTATAGATAATTTCCAATAATTTGTTATGCTCTATATTCACAGTAAAACAAATGTTCAGATGATACAGTCCCTTTAAAGGGAATCAAACAGTAAAGCAAGAGAGTATATTTAAAAGAAGAAAAACTACCACAACTAGAGGACATAGTCTTAAATTAGATGGGCAACGATTTAAAAGTAATATCAGGAAGTATTACTTTACTGAGAGGGTAGTGGATGTATGGAATAGCCTGCCAGCAGAAGTGGTAGAGGTAAACACAGTCAAGGATTTTAAGCATGTGTGGGATAGGCACAAGGCTATCCTAGATATAAGACCGGGAACGGGGGACTAATAAAAGTACTCAAAAAAATAATTGGGCAGACTTGATGGACCGAATGGTTCTTATCTGCCGACACATTCTATGTTTCTATGTTTAAAGTAACATACAATAATGAGTGACAGCTCAACAAATGGTGCAACACTTTCAATCTTACTTGAATTCTAGTTTTCAACCAAAAGGCCCAGCACCACCCAGCACAACACAAATTGCCCCATCTAAGCAGGATGCAGGGCTGGTGCAAGGATTTTTGCCACCCTAGGCAAATCCTCATTTTGCCTCCCGTTGTCCCTCCCATTACCAGGGGCGTATCGTGCCCCTGAGTGACAGACGTGCTGCCAGCCTGAAGCACGCCTGCCACACGGAGGAACGATGTCTCTCGGGTATTTCCAGAGGTTTGTGTGCTGAGAACAGCCAGCGAACCGCCAGCACACAAACCCCCGGAAATACCCGAGACGTCGTTACATCCGAAAGATGACGCTGCGTTGAATTCGCCAACAGAGTCACTCACTCTTTTGCCAATTCAACAAGCACGAAAAGTATACGAAAATTTATATAATGAGTGAGTGACTCTGTTGCCGAATTCAAAGCAGCGTCGTCTTTCGGATTTATTTCTGGGGTTTGTGTGCTCTCTGCTCGCAGAAATACAAACGCGGGTACTACGTACTAGGTGTGTGGCGCACACCTAGCACATATGGAGCATCCACCACTGCCCATTACCCCGCCTACTTACAACAGCTAGACACAGCACATCAATCACGCAAACACACACGCAGTCTCTTGCACATATTTACACACACACAGAGAGACAGACACACACAGAGATCGGAGACAGTCTCACACAGAGACAGTCACACACACTGAGACAGTCCCATATACTCAAGCCACTGTTTTTTTTTCTTGTTAAAGAAAAAGTACATTTCTTAATGTGTCGCCCTGTCTGTCTCCTCTCCCCCATCATGTCTCGCTCCACTCCCTTCCCATGCCTATCTTCCTCTCCTATTCCCCCATTGTATGTCTCTCCTCTCTGCACCCATGTCTGTTGTCCCCCCTCCCATGTCTGTCCTCCCCATCTGTGTGTTTAACACACAGAGCTAGTACTGCTCCCAGCGACACACCAAGCCTAGCTGCTACCGGAGGTGGGGCGGACCTTCATCTTACACCCTATGCGGTCCGCCTCCCTCCCCCTGCAACAATTCACACTCTCCTCTTACCGTGTGGGCGCCCCTTTTAAAAAGGCGTCCTAGGACGGCACCTACCTACCTCGGCACCTAGCACGGGTTTAACATTCAATAGCATTTTGTTATGTCACCACATGTGCCAGTTTATAGAATCCCCAATAACGTATAAGCTATATACACTGGAAAAAATGCAATAACTTTTGTAACTACCTTACGCTCCTAATAAGTCAATAAAATTCTAATAAGGTTGGTTTTAAATAAAAGCATGTTATTTCCTTCCTACTACAAATAACTTTGCTTTTCATTCTAGTATGTGGATGACGAAGATCTCTTAAGTACCATCAAAAGCTTTAGCACAGTGTCCAAGCAGCACACGGCCTTCACCGATACGCCATTATAGATGCCGCTGGACCAAGGACCGTCTTCCAAAAGAATGAGAACATACAACAGTTACTTGTATTCTGCTCAGGTGGCCTCTCTGGGCCCGGCGCACTACAGTCAATATTTGCTGTGGTTGAGGCTTTCCAAGCTGAAGAATTCGCCATGGACTTTTGATTTTGAATGTACACATCATCATTTAATATTTATACACCCACGCGTTTTTACCTTTCATTAGTAGATTATAACCTGGTGTGTAATTATATACAATACTCACTGTTTCAGAAATATGTTGGGTTGGTAAGAACGACGTAATGAAAGCACCAGTGTAGGTCACATTACAACACAAAAGACGAGGGATTGAAGACCACGGGGGGGGGGGGATTGGAATGGTTCTTCAGGCCTGCTTAAGCGTTCAGCTCTCAAACTTCCGACCTGAACTGTCAGCGGTGAAATAGACGAGACGAGCTGTCCTAGCCGCGACCAAGGATCCTCTGGAACATCTCGTGACGGGCAGCAACTGGGCAAATCTATTTGTTAGACTTTTTTTTTTTTTTTGTACTTCATTGGGGGGAATGCAGACTCATTCGGCCCATCAAGTCTGTCCATTTGTCTGCCTATTGTTAGTTGGTTTAAAAATGGCTTCATAATAAAAGGTCTGTCTATTCCCATATATCACAGATATAATCTGTAGGACTATCTCATTTTTTTTTGGCAATATCATTAAACAATCTAAGGAGTTACAAAATAAAGAATAGTAACACTTTCTAATATCCCTGTGTGAAGCGGGGCACTGCAGGATAACTTACAGAATCAAAGACAAAAAAATGTGTATACTGATTACCTACTGTACACTATGAACTTTATCCATCAATGAATAAACTATACAAATATAACTATGGAGTCAATGAATCAGCTAAGAGCATTAAGCACATCATTGCCTGCCTTGTGTGGAATGGGTACTCGGTAAATAATACACGGAGAGGGAAATGAAAAAGATTAATTGGACAAGATCAATAGACTTTATTCGTGAGAGAATTGCAGGGGATTACAAACAAATGGCCAAAGTAGCAGAGTTTTACATATTTTCCCATTTAGCAGAAACAGGCTACCTTGTCCTTAAAGGACAACGGTAGCAAAAAATAAAGTTCAGTTACATTGAAAGATGGCCTCAGGTGTAAGCATTTTTTTATAGAAATGCTTTAATGATAGAATACTAATAAAGTACCTTTTTGAGCCATCTTTACTCCATATAGCTCCACCAGGAGGCAGACATGTTATTTAGAATCTTTGGTCAGATGGGTCAGATCTTTGTTCATCTGAACCAAGGTGAGTGAAGATCTGACCCAAGATTCTAAACAACATGTCTGCCCCATGAGAGAACTTTATGGAGTAAAGAAGGCTTAATAAGGTACTTAATTTGTATTCTTGCATTAAATAATTTCTATATAAATCATCTACACTTTAGACAAACTTTCATTAAACATAAGGCCATTTTTTTTTTTTGCTACAGACGTCCTTTATGTTTACAATTCCATACAATTTTCTCTGATGAACTCTGTTAAGGTCAGTAGTTCATACATTGTCAACTTCTCAAGACAGCTTAGATGTAAAGGTACCTGACACTACTCTCGGTAGCTTGCTCCCCTACCTAGAATGCTGGTTATATGTACTTGGAAATAACAATTAGCATGCAGGTAGAGGGGAGCTTGGCTCCATTAATTATTCTCAGAATTTGAATCTTGTATTCTTGTAAATTCAAGGCAAGAACACATTTTGTCATTTTAATTTTTAGTTGGCAAGTAAGGACTTTTCAAGGTTACATATTTAAACAAAATTAACGTACAAAAAGAAGATCTCAACAGCTAACGGAACAGAAAGGCAATTCTGTTCTAACCTATTCAAACCAAAGATTTCGGAAAAATTAAATAAATAAAAGCTACCCTAATGTTATTGCTTTTACATGAGCCAGTGACTTCATTATTGATGTAAGCAAGGGTTCAAAAAAAAGTTCAGTGTCCTTTTAAAAATCAATGAAACCTTCTAAACAAAACATCATAGAGAGATGTCTTAGAAAGTCAACTGGCAAAGCAAACATGGGGAATTGTTCAGTTTAAAATGTTAGAATGATTTAAATTACTATACGAGTGGAAATGAGTTGTGTATCACATACACAGCATGACTCTTGTGATGCATTTATTCACAAAGCATGTGCCAGCATCAACATGCAGATATTAGTATTAGGCACTCTGTTCCCTAATGACCCACTCTAACCTCAACCCAAATCCCTAACTCCATCCTTATCCCCCAATCCTAAATCTAACCCTAAAATCAGCACGTTGTCTTTAAGATGCAAATCATTAAAGGGACAGTCTTGTCCCCAAACTCACTTTGGTGCTAGATGAAGATAACTGCTTGTATAAGGTGTGATTTGATGCAGGCATTCTGTATAAATCACATTTTAATATTTGACTCAAGCCCTCCCTAGTGATTACTTTGCATGTTTACTGCAGGTGCAGCAACACTGATTCTATAGACACTGAGGATATAAAGTTTTGTTTCATATAGTCACTTCCTGTCCTCTTCAAATTGAGTCTATAGAGTGGCCTATGAGTGACCTTGCTCTTGTACACAGTCTCTTAACAGTGCAACACATTGTCTGATGACATCACTAGAGAGACAGGAAATTCCATTCATTTGAATGGCAATATTCTCATTGGTTCCGGCAGTAAAAAATAAATAAATAAAAAGACTTTTACTCAGCTGGTGTGGGCAGTCCTGGTTTCTTGCAAACTTCTGTAATATCACAGTTCCATCTAGCTGTAAGTATTTTATATTTTAAGCAATGCAAAATGTAAGGCATGCATTTTAAAGTACTTTGAAAGCAAATTAATATGCATTAATATTTAGAAGATGCATTTTGGGCACTAGACAGTCCCTTTAAGTCAGCGCCCCATAATGCATAGTCATCATTATGACTGTGCTGCAATAGGATACCGTTTAAATCAGAGATTCCTAATCTTTTGAGTTCATTCGCCACCTTCTAATTATCATAAAAATCCCAAACCCCATAAATGCTAAATTTTGAGTCCTATTGGCTTTCTTGTCATCAGTGACTTCGGCATGAGATAGATACACTCTACCAAATGCGTTAGACTTTTCTGTTCTTTTGTTTGCCTCCAGCCTTCCCTGTTTGTCTGTGAGTCTATTACTGGACCTGTAAAGACACACTGCCACCAAACCCTGGATATAATACCCATGCAGGGGTGATTTCCCCTAAATCCATTTAAAATGTAAACTGAAGAGCAGCCAGAAGAACTTTCACTAAACCGTTCAAGTTTCGAGTTTTTCCCCTTTTCTGATAGGAATATTACACAATGTCCTAAAGAAAAACCAATGTTTTCAAAATATATTTTTAAACATCAGATATTTCGTTTTTTTTTAATGTATAGATTTTAATATTCATCACCAGATTACTTAAACTTCCATTACAGCAGAGTGAGCATGTACACATCGAATGATATGTCAACATTTTCCATACAATATTTAATTTTCTCTGTAGCATTCCCCCAAATTTTCATACAATATAGAATGTTTGAAACTATGTAATGCAATTGATGCAGAAAATAAACCCCCCAAAAATTATACGGTTAATCCAATGGTACATTGGAGAAGTCAGTTTATACATTGGCAGAGTGCAAGATTGCTGTAGAAGCCACTGTTTAAACATTGAGCAAAAATAATTAGTAGTTTGCCGCGTGCAAATTATGGCATGTTTCTATAAATTTTTTTTTTTTTTTAAATAAGTTGAATACATGTCTATTTAATGCATCAGTGCCGACGATAGTTGGATAAATAACTATTTATAAATCAATAAGTTATTAGCTAGGATATGTAAACAATTAAGCATCTTTTAAAAAAAAAAAAACATAGGATATCATTTATAAAAAAGTACAGGTTTGCAGAAAATCTGCATAGATGGCAAAACCCTCTGAACAAGTCTTTATTACAAAACAAAGAGCCGTTAATATGCTTTTTTTTCTCTCTCTGTACATTAATAGAATAAATAGCTGTTTATAGGATCATATCGTTAAGAGGGGAAACAAAAAACAAAAACATAAAACTTTCTTGAGCTCTCATGTTTGAAAGGTTGCGTAGAGAAGCAAATGAAAGGTTTTATTTCAGCTCGTCTTGATATTGTTCCGTAACGGACGTTTCAGGTGGCGTTTTTTCACAACGCGTAGTCTTGGCAGGAGGAGTCACTTTTTTTCCGACGTGGCGAGGTGGTGGATTTAGTAGGGGACGGTGATACAGTACCAGATGAGTCATTACCACTGCCCCCCGAGCTTGGGGAGGAGCCTAGCAATGGAACTTGAGAAACTTTCCTTCTTCCTACAAATGCGCCGTCAAAACCACTTTTGTTTTTGATTTCAGACTTTGACTCGTTGTCGTCGTCGACTGATCTTTTCCGGACGTCTGGGTTTTCAGACATTTTGCCGACATCTATTGTTCCTTCGAGAACTTTGCTGGTCCTCGCAGCCGTTCCCCCACCCTTTCTATCGAGAGAGCAGCTTTCACATTCAGAAGCTTTCACTTCGCTTTTCACCATGAAGGTCCCATTCTCGGGGCCCGCCTTCTCCGCAGTATTTTTCCCAAAGCTGAAGGACTGGAAGTCTTTGTAGCTGTGGAAGCTTTCGGTTCGTCTGGCCCTGGATAATAGTGGACTTTCACGGTACGGCCTTACGGAACCATAGGTTGCAGCTTCAGGAATAGTTTCATGGTGAAGTTGTAAACTGTAAAATAAATAAATAAGATCTGATTAAAATAATTAAGCTCTAGTGTGAAAGCAATTTACTTCTGCATAGGTATAAAATGCAGGTCCACAAAAGAGAATGTACTGAACAGAAAAATCTTACGGCCCACTCTAGTTTTCTACTTGGAACCTAAACAACACATTCTGAATCTATTTTGGAGAGCCCCCAACAACTGTTTGGAAGATTCATCTCCTAGGAGGGTCCTTTAGGGGGCTCAATTACATTCACACCCATTGGGCAGTGCTTATAAATTTGCACAAACCTTGTAGTATTAATATTGACCTCACAGACAATCATTACTGAACTGCCTGAACAATTCCAAATTGTAGTCCTTTTGTGCAGGAAAAATAATTTTACATGACTGGCAGTATATGCGATTACATATGCACAACATATTATTATTATTTTTTTTTTTTAAATAAAAAGACAGTTTTGGAGATTTGCACATCCTGTGTCTTTAAGACCGTCAGAGCTGATCAAAAATCGCTTCTGGTGATCAGACTCTGTTGCCCTCTTTTGTGGTTAAGCGCATCGAAAGCGGTGAATCACCGCTTCCGTTGCTGTTGTAGTTGCTAGACTGCCCCTAGTGTCAGTCAGCTAAATTACAAGAAAAAACCCAAATAACATTAGCTAGTTTTACGATATAGGGTAAGAGTAATAGTTAGGGTTAACGTTGGGCTTAAGGTCAAAAGGTCAGTATAGGAGGTAAAAGCCTACTTTAGCTTATTGCCTATAACTTGCAAAAAACATCAGGAAAAAAATGGCTATTTCTAAGCTCAGGACAAATATTAGAAATCATTTAGATGGGGTCTTTTTAGGGTTTGGTGTAATGGTGTAAAAGATTTTTCAGGTCAATGTTATTTTATGATTTTGTATAGTAAATTAGAAGATATGATGAATTTAATGGTATCTTAAGAATGCCCATGTAAAAACGAGAAAAATAAAAATTATAGCTAAACATAAAACACCACAGAAGTGTAAATACAGCAAATGGCTCTAAACGGTTAATTGTACAGTTACTAGGCAAACGTCAGATGACGTTTAATGGGACAATGACTAGGCATGTAGCTGTCTCTTTCTCTAATAAAGTGCAGGGAATTATTACTGAAGGGAGAATTCCAAATTACATACTAATAGAATAAGCTGAAACGTATCCAAATTAGGAACAATGAAGACTGACTGCACACATTTTATGGACTTGACCCTTAAAGGGACACTACCGATTACATAAGCTGTAACTAGATTATCTGTGCATTTAAACTAAAACAGTGTGTAGAATAGATGGCAAGATGTTTTTTGTGTTTGTTTCAATATATTTCAGTAAAAGGGGGAAAAAAGTCATGTGTTTACTGTCTGGAGCCATTTTGTGAAATGTTCCCATGATGCAACAGCCTCAAAAATCTTAGATCAGGGCTCACTTTACAGCTTGTGGCAAATCCTAACCATGACGTCATAAGATACACCCCCTGCAGCCATACTGGCTCCTGCTTATCAGTGGGGCAGGACTAGGTGTGTCTATACAGTATCTTCCAGCACAGAGATAACAAGATTCAGAAAAAGTGACCAGGACTCACAGAGCTATTCCACAATTTACAAGTACATTGTGTCTTTTATTGCTGTGGAGCTCTGTGATACACTCACACACAGCACATTACTGTGACCTTTATAGTTGTGGAGCTCTGGGATACCGTCACACTCTGCACTTTACTGTGAGCACAATCAGCACACAACACTCACTCACTGACACACTCAGCCAGCACAGACACACACACACACACTCTCAGCCAGCACAGACACACACACACACACTCTCAGCCAGCACAGACACACACACACACACTCTCAGCCAGCACAGACACACACACACACACACTCTCAGCCAGCACAGACACACACACACACTCTCAGCCAGCACAGACACACACACACACACACTCTCAGCCAGCACAGACACACACACTCTCAGCCAGCACAGACACACACACTCTCAGCCAGCACAGACACACACACACACACTCTCAGCCAGCACAGACACACACACACACACTCTCAGCCAGCACAGACACAAACACACACACTCTCAGAAAGCACAGACACAAACACACACACACTCTCAGAAAGCACAGACACACACACACACACTCTCAGCCAGCACAGACACACACACACACACTCTCAGCCAGCACAGACACACACACACACACTCTCAGCCAGCACAGACACACACACACACACACACACACACTCTCAGCCAGCACAGACACACACACACACTCTCAGCCAGCACAGACACACACACTCTCAGCCAGCACAGACACACACACTCTCAGCCAGCACAGACACACACACTCTCAGCCAGCACAGACACACACACACTCTCAGCCAGCACAGACACAAACACACACACTCTCAGAAAGCAGACACAAAACACACACACTCTCAGCCAGCACAGACACAAACACACACACTCTCAGAAAGCACAGACACAAACACACACACTCTCAGAAAGCACAGACACAAACACACACACTCTCAGAAAGCACAGACACACACACACTCTCAGAAAGCACAGACACAAACACACACACTCTCAGAAAGCACAGACACAAACACACACACTCTCAGAAAGCACAGACACAAACACACACACTCTCAGAAAGCACAGACACAAACACACACACTCTCAGAAAGCACAGACACAAACACACACACTCTCAGAAAGCACAGACACAAACACACACACTCTCAAAAAGCACAGACACAAACACACACACTCTCAAAAAGCACAGACACAAACACTCTCTCAGAAAGCACAGACACACACTCTCAGAAAGCACAGACACACACTCTCAGCCAGTACAGACACACACTCTCAGCCAGTACAGACACACACTCTCAGCCAGTACAGACACACACTCTCAGCCAGTACAGACACACACTCTCAGCCAGTACAGACACACACTCTCAGCCAGTACAGACACACACACGCTCTCGGCCCCCGCACCGACACACACACGCTCTCGGCCCCCGCACCGACACACACACGCTCTCGGCCCCCGCACCGACACACACACGCTCTCGGCCCCCGCACCGACACACACACGCTCTCGGCCCCCGCACCGACACACACACGCTCTCGGCCCCCGCACCTACACACACACGCTCTCGGCCCCCGCACCGACACACACACGCTCTCGGCCCCCGCACTGACACACACACGCTCTCGGCCCCCGCACCGACGCTCTCGGCCCGCGCACCGACGCTCTCGGAGGGATGCATGAAAGGGCACTGCATCTGAGAGAAGGGGAGAGAGAGGGGGTTGAAGGGAGGAGCGGCGCACGACAAGGCACTGCAGAGGAGAGGTACAGATGCAGGGTGAGGGCAGGGTAGATGAGAGGGGAGCAGCTTGGGAATACAAATCTAGCAGCACTTTCCTCTGCTCTGCTCCATCACCAACATGGCTCCTAACAGATTTGAAGTTGGAGCTCTGTCCCGGTGATGTCGGCATGACATCAACCTCCCACTCAATGCAAGTCTATGATCAGAATTCCGACTTATAGACTGCATTATGTGACCCCAGCCCCAAAGATAGATTTTACTGCTGTACAGTCTCTGGGGGGTGGTACCCAAAAACACTATGATACACAAAATGGCAGCGCCCAGTCACACACAAAAAACCCCAACACATATCTGAAATCAACAATGCAAAATAAAAAAAAATAAAACCATTTCATTTTTTGGTGGGAGTGTCCCTTTAAAGTATTTTGGCATCTAGAAAAACACAAAATATACATGTATAAGTTACCTAGAGCTGGAATCACGGAGGCGGCTTTGATGTACTACTGATGTGGCTGGACTAATATTAGGTGTAGCACAGCGGGATGCACTAAGGTCACACTGATCCAATAACGTGAGCAGTTCTTCTTCTGTTGGACCTCCTACATCTAAAAAGGAACAAGTAGAAAACAAACACACACAAAATGAACACTTTTTAGTGCAGCATATTCTTTTTAAACAGGGCATGTCACTGCAGAATGGTTACCTTTCTCCTCTGTCTTTGTCACCATGTCCATGGCGGTGGTCAAATCCCACATTTGTATACTTCCGTTAGAATGTCCGGTGAAGAGATAGCGCCGTGGTCGCGAACCCATTCTACTAGAGCCTTCACATTCTCGGACGGTAAAGCAGGAAATTGTAGTGCAATCCACGGCCTGAATTTCACAGATCCTACAGAAGATACACAAAACAACAACAGGACTGATATTTCTGAAGACACGCTTCCTAATTAAAACAAATAAAATAAAAGTAAGATGGTCATGTCCAACTCCCACCAGGCGGAGTGTATTAAAAGCTGCAATCGTGGTTATATCCAGGATTTGGCTCCTCAATTCTACAGATAGTTGTCAAACAGACCAATACAGAAGCCAGCCTAGATAATTTTAGGAGCCAGGAAATGTTACTGCCATAGAATGATATGTAAAGCCATCCAAGTTAGGAGCCAGAGATTTGTCAAGCCCTGGTTATTAAATAGAAGACCTGAGGCAAAACTGGGGGTTTGTACTTAAAGGGACACTAAACTTTTTATCTCACTTGTGCTTCTAATATAGAAGCACAAGTGAAAAGTTAGTTGTCCCTAGTATGAGGATGAACTGGCGTGTACTTTTGATAGTACTTTTGATAGTACACGCCAGTTTATCCTCTGACCGACAGCTGCCATGATTCCATAGGAAGTAGACAGCCGTCTGGTCGGCGACTGGCTCTCTCTGCTAGCGCAGAGAGAGACCCGCAAGGGATAAGCAGGGGGACCTTAACTATGCTCCCCCTGCAGATCCCATACAAAAACGAGGGTCTCTCGCTGTGCTAGCAGCAAGAGACCCTCGCATTCAGCTGTCGCATGAGACACAGCAGATAGTAAACCCACGGGTATCTATTAAGATACACGTCAGGTTTACTAAATTCTACCGGGACATGTATTGTTTAACCCTTGCTTCCTTCAAGGAAGCAAGTGTTAAACAATGTTTAATTGTCCTTTAACCCTCACTGTGAACAAGCATTTGTTGATTTTATTTTAAAAGAATAATCATGGCGTAACTGGCTCCACTTATAACATTGCAACCCACACATGAATGACCTGACCACTCAATACCCTGTAACAAATTGCACAGTCTTTCAGGGAAATACAAAGCAATCTGCAGGAGCAGAGATGAGATTCCCAAATGCACAAGGCCTGTTAATTTCAGATCTCAGCAAGTCACAGATCACAATCTGTTTGAAGAATTCTGTCAGCCTCTCCTTCAGGATTCAAAACCACACTAGGCCCAAAAATACAGTTTGTCTGCCTGGTAAATAGCTCCGTCCAATAGCCACAAGTGAGCCTAATTACTAGACATGTGCAAAACTAACATTTTCGTTTCGTTATCGTCCATTCGGACGAAAATGTTATTTATTTCGTCTAAAACGAATTTCGTTCATTACTGCATTCGTTTCAGACGAAATTCGTTAATTATTTTCGTTTCGTTTTATTCGTTCGTTTTATAGAATACGTGTAATACTATTGGCTTTCTATAAACCGAACGAGAGCCCCATTCATAAGAAATTCTTATGAATGGGGCTCTCGTTCGGTTCATAGAAAGGCAATAGTACTACACGTTTTCTATAAGCCGAAAGTCTATAAGCCGAAGGTCGTTCGGTTTATAGACTTTCAGTTTATAGAATACATAGAATTACATGTAATTCTATGTATTCTATAAACCGAAAGTCTATAAACCAAACGACCTTCGGTTTATAGACTTTCGGCTTATAGAAAACGTATAGTAGTATTGCCTTTCTATGAACCCATTCATAAGAATTATGAATGGGTTCATAGAAAGGCAATACTACTATACGTTTTCTATAAGCCGAAGGTCTATAAACCGAACGTTCGGTTTATAGACTTTCGGCTTATAGAAAACGTATAGTAGTATTGCCTTTCTATGAACCCATTCATAAGAATTATGAATGGGTTCATAGAAAGGCAATACTACTATACGTTTTCTATAAGCCGAAAGTCTATAAACCGAACGTTCGGTTTATAGACTTTCGGCTTATGGAATACATATAATCCTATTGCTATTCTATAAACCGAACGTTCGGTTTATAGAATAGCAATATGATTACATGTATTCCATAGGCCGAAAGTCTATAATCCGAACGTTCGGTTTATAGACTTTCGGCTTATGGAATACATGTAATACTATGGGCTTTCTATAAACCGAACTAGAGTTCCCATTCATAAAAATGTATGAATGGGGACTGTTTCGGTTTATAGAAAGCTAAGAAGTTGAACGAATGGTTTAATATAAACGAAAATCATTCGTCCATTCGTGCTATAGTATTGTCGGTTTATGGAATGTAGTGTACTATGCTATTGTATTCTATAAACCGACTCTATTTCGGCTTATAGAATGCCAATAGTACTACAAATGGACAAATGAACTAATGATTTTCGTTTATTAACCATTCGTTCATTCGGCTTTCGTTAGCTTAGCATTTTCGTTATTCGTTTTTCAAACGAATGAACGAAAATGCTATTTTCGGACGAAAATGCATTTGTCCGAAAACACATGTCTACTAATTACCTTACTTCTAGACGCTAGGTATAACAAAAAAAAACCCGGCCTGGACTTTGTACAGCCACTTTCTCTGAAAGTGGGATGGAGTACTGGCCCACCCTGCTCTTCCATATACTCCACCCCAGGGACCAAACACATACTCATTAAAAGGTACAAGAACCTCATTATTTTTCTCTGGGGCTGTGCTAAATACACACTTTCTCGTAGCAAAAGTGCAGCATAAGCTCCCGTGGACTTTTCCCTTTACTTGTACAGCCTGGTCCTTATGACATTTGCAGATTCCATGTATAATTCATGGATTCCCCACATATTCTGCACATATGCACCGAGCTAAATCCACAGACAGATTATTTTACACACTGGGATTTGTATATATACAGGATAAGGTCCACAGTTACCTTTTTCCAGTAGATGAAAGCCGTACAAATACTTTGTTTGTTATAGGAACAACCTTTTGGATAAAAACTTGCTGGTCATCCCTTTCTCCAAAAGGACCTGTGAAGAAAACAACATTGTGGGAAAATGATGTAGGAATCGATTTAAAGGACAATTATCAACAATAAATGAAATTACGTTTAATTGAATCGAGGGTAGACATTTGAAATAGAAATGCTTTAATGAAACAATACAAATAAAGTGCCTTAATTGAACCCTCGTAGTCCTGTATTGGCTCTATCAGGGGCAGACATGTTTAGAATCATCAACACCTCCAACTGTTGGCCCGTGCGGAAGGAGCGTCAGGGATTACCTGCACATAGCTCCTCAGTCCTGTGAGCACAACCCCTCCTCTACCCTGCGTGTGAGGTCACCACAAGGGTCAGAGAGAGTGTCGAAGCGGACCAGCAGCGTGTACAGCACGCATTGAAAAGAGGAGGAGGAGTCTGAAGATCTCAGCCCTGTTGGGCAGCTACTGTGTGTGTGTAAGTGTGACTGTGTGTAAGTGTGACTGTGTGTAAGTGTGACTGTGTGTAAGTGTGACTATAAGTGTGAATATATATATATTGGTATATATAAACACACACACAGTATATAAATATATACATAATTTGCTGTGATTGAAAAATGAATGCGGCCCATGCTCACATACATTTTTTGTGAAGTGACCCAACACAGAAAAAACTTGGACACTCCTGTACTATTGTATTACCCTACCAGACAAATATTCTCATCCTCACCCCAATCACAACCCGCAAAGTAATCTCAGCAAGTATAAAAGTCAGTCTATTGTACCACTATGCTTTTAAAGAAGTCCAAATATTTTGGGGCCCTTTGTAATCCTCTGGTTGTTCCCTTTTCCTCTTAATACCTGTGAAGATGCCCTACTGGACAGGTTTTCGAGAACATGCACGAGTCAAAGTATAAAAGAAAACATGTTTGTATGTATGTATGTATGTATGTATGTATGTAATCATCTATCATGGGAGAGACAGAAGGCTTTAAATGTATGTCTGGATAAAAAAAAAAAAAAAAAACATTTCTAATTTAAATAATATATTTTTACTGTCTTAGTTACAGACTGCAATTTGGATGTATGGTCTTAATGTTTAAAGAAATAGTTTCCTGATCTAAAATGTGTGGTTTTATAGTGGAGTGGTGTTATTTTATTTCAAAAGTCTGTGGCTTCTGCAAGTAGCTTAATGTCTACAAACACACACCAGCCGGTACACATGAAAAGAATTAGAAGTATATTTTTATACATTAGGTCATATCTATGAATCTCCGAATGTTTATTCTAAACGAACTCCCTGTCAAGTAATGTTCCCAGCACGATAGAAGATCATCACCAAAGCATTGAAAACCATGGGGACTATGTATAAATCATGGTGCTGTTTCAGGTCTAGCCCTGATTCATTCAGGCAGGTTTTTTGCTCTTATGAATAAATGGTACGTATATAAAGCGGTCTGAATGGCTTTCATACATAAAAAGGGGACAAAGCTGGGACTTTTTATTGCGTTTTTGTTCAGTGCTGATAACACTGGATTAGGATTAGTGGAGAATTTTATTTCAATAGAATGTTTCAAAATAGGTGCATTTTCTGCAACATTTACTTTGTAGGGTGCAATAACATTCCTAAATAATAATAAGATCACTTTGGCGCACCGTGGCTTTTTTTTCTGGCAGAAATCATTCTATAAATTGGGATAGACATTAATGGGGAGCTATGGTATTTTTTTTAAACGTGTGCTCTTTAACCAGGTTATTACATAGAAACATAGAATGTGTCGGCAGATAAGAACCATTCGGTCCATCTAGTCTGCCCAATTTTTGAGTACTTTTATTAGTCCCCCGTTCCCGGTCTTATAGCTAGGATAGCCTTGTGCCTATCCCACGCATGCTTAAACTCCTTCACTGTGTTTACCTCTACCACTTCCGCTGGAAGGCTATTCCATGCATCCACTACCCTGTCAGTAAAGTAATACTTCCTGATATTACTGTTAAATCGTTGCCCCTCTAATTTTAGACTATGTCCTCTAATTACAGTAGTCCTATGACATACTTACCAATATCATTTCCAGATGAATAGCTACCGTGACTTTCACTTTCTTCTAACGATAAGATTTTGAAAGAAGCAAGTGGGGTTGAGCCTGGCTGCGTGGAAATCATTCCTCTGAATCGGGTCACTGTCCAAGTCCTAACATGGTTATTATCAGCACAAACTACAGGTTAAAAGAGAAAAAAAAGCACTGCGGTTTGTAAACATGGTCGCCTTATAATCACTGTGAGACATACAAAACTGAAGCCCAAAAACTCTTGGCGGACTACATATCCCAAACTCCCGCGACAGAGTCTTAGAGCATCATGGGAAATCCTTTCAATTAGCAGCTGGAGGGTCGCAGATTGTTACCCATGGTCTCCCGGAAAATAAAAATAGCTTTACGCACACACAAAATGATAATAAATTAAACCTGGTGCGTTGGGCATATGACTGGATGTCGAGGGTAGCATGCTGATGGGCTCTAACACACAAACATTTTAAAAGCTATAATCTAAGCAAAGTTTGAATGGTTCATTAGGATATTGTAGCACCCAGACGGGTAACACTTCCCATGCTACAGCTCCATCATCATTAGTTGCCATTCTTAGTGGCTGGCCGGGGAATATGAGAATTGAACAATTGCGGCTTGAGGGACAAATAACAGCAAATTAATACGTCTAAGGAAAGAAAGGGTTCTAGGTTCGGAGTGAATGAATAATGCTTCCTGCTGTAATACTTGTTCTGTGATTCATGGCACTGCCAAAAAGGGGACAGAGTCAGTGTATTATATAGAAATAGGCAACACTTATCTCCAATATGCTCAGAATTATCCAGGTGCAATCAAGACTATATCCCCGTACCAGCCATCCATGGTACCCCTCCCACGCCATCAGTCCCTGTGTCCCCTCCTTCATTGTATAGATCAAATAATCAACACATTGAAACACAATATTGCAGGTAAAGGTCAGGACATACAGCCATGTATTTGCAGGTACAGATTAAATAAATAACACATGGCAGCATAGCATTGCAAGTAGAGAGCAACTGAATAACCAGAAACCCAGCCTTGCGGGTATAGATCAACTGAAAATCACATGCAAACTTGGCACTGAAGCATGGAAACCCTAAATTACAGGCATAGAGTCCACCCTGACACCCATACTACACACATTGGACTTAATGATTGTAGAAAGACACAAGACTTCCCCAGCAATCAAGCACCCAGATTGCATAGTCCATATCTACAGTGGTGGGTAGCTTGATGTCTCCTCTACAGCGGAGTGTTGGGAGGTCAGAGGAGCCCAAAGGGTAATTGCCTTCCTTTCCCCATGTCAGGCCTCCACTGCTTACCCCACAATCAAACATATAATACTGTGGCATACTTTGTAGACCATTACAGAATATAGTTAACAAACATGCGATGACCAGTACCTGACACAAGGTGTTTCTCCGACAGCATGATCTTTGTAACCGGACTTCGATGGACAGTAAATGTCTGAAAGAGCTGCGGCCCGGAGCCCACCGTCTCTGGATGCTGAACAATCACTCGCACAGCTCCAGAGCTTGTGCCATAAGCAATTTCTATCCAATTCCCACTGACACCTGCAGGAGAACAAGACTCACGGGTGAATATGTGTGGGGCAAGTACAGCACAGCACCTTTAGTCATTACAGCCCACGTGACTGTGCATTAAAAACAGTTGGAACCCGTATGGCAGTGATGGCAAGGGCTTATAGTCCCAAGTAGTCCACAGGAAACTAAATGAATAATCTCAGTGCCATTTTACCCCATATTCTAGTCCCCTTCTCCAATTTTCATTGCAGACTCTATTTTAGTTTCCCTTCTCCCCGTTGTAATTTATTTTCCTACTATTGCTCTCTCAGTGGCCCTGTGTGCTTCACTTCCATCAATATATCAGAATAGTGACCCTGTAGTCACATGTAGAGTGCCACTTCACCAGTGCCATCACTGCCCTCGAGAAATACACCACCCAGTGATGATATGTTCACAACACCAAGTATTTTATCAGAGATACACATTAAATTGGCGCTAAAGTTTGTTTTATATTGTTGCTTCATTAACAGAAGCAAAACTTAAAGGAACACCAAACATCGCTTTTCACTCGTGGTTCTAATATAAAAGCACAAGTGAAATGTTAGTTGCCCCTGGTATGAGGATAAACTGGCAGGTACTTCTGATAGTACACGCCAGTTTATCCTCTGACAAGCTGCCATGACTCTATAGGAAGCAAGGGTTAAACAAGGTTTAATGTTCCTTTAAAACTCTGCTGCTGCCTGTATACAGTACACGTGACATGTATCATTGCAGATACACACAGGTTTATTCTGCCTCCCAGCTGGATGCTGGATCAAGCAGACTGCTCAGCCAATCAGTGCGGGGGCTGGCCTCGCATGTTGCATCCAGTTGTGTCGAGTCTGGCTCAATTTAATTAGTGGGGGGGGGGGGGGGGGGGGGCAGGGGACACAGTGCATTTTATTACATGTAGCCAAATGTGATTTAATAAAATAACCCATTACTATCTCTGGCCCTGTGTTTCACTTACTGGTTTTAGGCGTGAGGTAGACACTCAGAGCAGTGATGGCGTCGTTGGAAGGATCGTGATACAATTCAGTCACAAGGAGGTCATTATCTTTCATTCGCAATGGAAATTTCTGCATGTCTATAGAGAAGGGAAATGATACACTTCTTAAAGAGATAACAAGCACATGAAACACACAAAGGACGTGATAATACACACAGTCTGTATCTATGTCAAGGCTAAATCACAATTTAACCACCCAAGATTACAATAAGGCGCATGTTTAGAAACGGGTTTCTCACCTATATAGTAAATTGATCCATTGTTACATCCCAAGAGAAGGAAGGATCCAGCAGTGTCATAACTGGTAATAGGAACAACATCCTGAACCTATGGAAGAGTAGCACTATCACAGTACAACAAATAAACATTTACCTTTAATGTACCACTATGTGCACATAATACTAGTGTCACTTGGCTACAATATACCATGATTGCATTACTGTGGAGACCTGGTTAAAGGACAAATAAACACTCAGTAATCAGTAATCAGTAATTAACTTGAGGGAACTTATATATATTTTTTGCAGGGAGACTTACTTTATATTTTATTTCAATCATATTTTTCCGCGGCAATATCACAGGAAATGTAGTTTGCATTCATTCTGCTTTGGTTTAAAGGTCACAGCTTTGCATGCACAGTTCACCATCAGCATCTAACAGAATTATATTGACGACACAGGCCGTGTCAGATAGCACATTCCACCCCTTTGGTTCAGTAGGAGGGGCTGTGGACTTTATGAATCAAATAAAGCCCCCCCACCCAAAAAATAAATAAGTTCAAGTTATAAAATTATTGACTGTTTAAAAAAAAAAAACATAAAAGAAGATGTATAGCTTTGAATAGGCATGTGTACAGGCAGAGTATCTCTTATCTAGAAATCTGTTCTCCAAAATGATCCGTTATCCAAAAAACATTGGGGATTTTGCCACATGTTGCAAATTCCACACACACCTGTCAGAATGCAAGCACACAAGTGTCCAGTCCCCTTAGGTTAGTGTAGATAGCCTTTCCATACAGGATCATAATCTGACACTTCGAATGGCAGGTTCCCAATGATGCCTTGTATCACAGTAACAGTGATTTATTTGCTCTATACAGTATTTGTATTGACATTACTGTGTTTCATGAGAGAGAGCTCAGAGACTTTAATATATCTCTCAGTCATGTAGGCTAAGGGATACTCAACCTGTACTTATATATTTGGATGTGTAGGCAACATACAAAGGCAATAGGGATGATCTATAAACATGGGGTAGACGCAGATAGCGCTAACACTTCCCAGGACTTTATATACATTACACCGATACAATCCAAACCATATTTAAATGGGAAAAGGGAAAACATCCTAGCAATAAATAGTATAACAAAAACATAAGGTAATAAGACTAAACGGTGTTGTGTCTTCAGCAGGGTGGGTTGAATCAAACGCACTAGCTAGACCATTTCATGTAATACCTAGGGACTACTCCTCAATGAAATGAACATACCGAGTGCATTTATCAATTAGTTGTGTCTGTTAGACCATCTGCCCATATAACGCAGAGCTAACCAAATTCAGCAGTACAATAAAACTAGGCTGGGGCAATCGTGGGCGTGGCTTCCTGGCTCCTGAGATTTGTCAAACGTTAGTGTAGATAGTAAAACCTGCACTGTGTGAATGATATCCTAAAATGAATAGGGACAAAGCACTTGCATGTCTACGAACAATCGCGTTAAAATACATTTGCAAATGACAGTCAATAACAGGCCGATGCACATGCATTTTGGCTCTTTAGCCCTAATACTATTAGTAATAGTATGTTATAGTATTAGTGGTAGACGATAAGAGATATTACGTTTTTGGCGGATTACATCTCCCATACTTCCCGGCGACTCTGGGAGAGTATTATGGGCGATGTAGGCCATCAGCAGCTGGAGGGGCCACAGTTTGACGTTCCTGGTTTGATAGATAGTAATTATACTCTGGCTTCACCTACCTGCCAGTGCTGGGTAACTGCATTCCATACTCCAACCTTTCCAGTATGGCTCGTAGCCACCAGCTGATTACCAATAAAGAAAAGGGCATCCACCGGCACACCGAGATTGAACACACCTACAATTGGAACAAGCATGTGAATAACGAGTCACATCACGAGGTATTTCTGAATTTAGTTCATACAGTACATTTCTGTCTACAAGTAATACCAGGAAATGTCCACAGATCCATCAGATTTAAGTGAAGGTCTGAAATATGAATCAGTGTCATTAGGATCCGAAACATGTGAGAAGTATGTGGATTCTTTTTCTATGGTGTGTGGTTTGTGATTTTGTCAACTGCCGGAATATTTGGAATAGACGTTACTTTTTACTTATTCTGTGCTGGCTGCATCTTCTATGTGCATATAGTGCACAGTATAAAAAATTACTTATACTGTGTTTTCTGAACTGCGAGCAAATGTATTGAGTATGAGAAAAATGTGTTTGGGAAGTTGTTTATGACGGGGATTCCCAACTCTTTAGGGATCATCAAAGTCTAGCACGCCTCCTCCAAGTTTTTGGCTCTATACCCGCTATACAAAAGAGTTTTCTATTCTTTAAATTCCCAAAATGAAGTCCCCTCTGTTTGGGAACAGTAAAGCAGGGCCTGATAAATCCCATGAGCCAGGGACTCATGGCTCCTAACTTTTCCGACTGTTTTACTCTATGGAAGTTCTGTTTACCTGGCTCCTAAAAATTACCAGTCTGGCTCCTAAAGTCTACAGATATGCATCAAGCCCTGCAATAAAAGTACATTAAATATTTACACCCACTCTTTGCCTCAACTACATAACCCAAGACTTATAACAACATCACGTGTGACTTGAAATGCAAATAACACTATTACCATTGCAGTGGACTATTTACATACAAGCAAGGCTATTCAACGTAGGTCTCACCTGACTTAACTACCCTTACTCCCAATAGAACTATAGATGTATAGTTTTCTTTCAACCAAGATTAAACTATTGCAGTGCAGATCGCATTGCCACTGACTGTTAACTATTGTAATATATAAGACATCACAAACACATTTTTCGTTAAGCTCAACATTTACTTGCAATTCTACTAACTAACACAATGTATATTTTCATACTCATTATGCAATCTGATATATGATAGAGTCCGGAGACAAGTTCTCTTGATGTTAATTATATATCCCTACATCTTTCCAGTTTTTATTAAAGAAGCTGAGGCTTTATAAACCTTGATGACGGTAAAAAAAAAACGAAACCCATATATATTTCCATTTTAAAAAGTGCACCCATTTGTTAGAGGGGGGGGGGATGATTTTTTGTCAGCAAACTTAGCCCTATCCGTACAAACTTATCCAACACCAGTAATGTTTAATTAGAAATAAGCCATTAAAAAAATGCACACATGTAATGATAGATCTTTTTTTCATGTATTAAAAATACAGGGCATTGAAATGTAGACAATAATAACAGAGAAACAAGTAGAATTGATTACTCCAGAGAAGGAAGAGGTTCGGGGAAATCAAGGAAGACAGCTTGAATGGTGTGAAGGAATTTAACATGTCACTCCTGTTTAGACTCAACAATCCTGACTGTTCTCCATGGGGAGGAAGATGCTATAAGTAATGACATGTTCCTGTCTTAAGGGGCCCTCTCAGTAAAATACTGCTTATAGCAGCAATCTGACAGTGGTGTCTCCAGTAAGTAATATTGAAGGCACAGCGGCCTAGGGGACAGTTCTATCACAGAGATGCCAGCCTTTGTAATTTCCTTGAGATGGTGTTACCGAGGTCTGAAGTGTTTGCGACAACAAATTGTTTCTTTTTTTACAGGGTAGGAACAAAGAGCACCTCTGTGATCCCCACATGTAATCCCAAAAGCTCATTTCCTACAACCCCAATCAAAACAGAGAGAAAAAAAAAAAAAGAGCATTTTATTATGAAATCAAACAGAAATCTAATTGCGGTGGATGCAGATAATTTCCTAACACTTCATCCCTGTGTCTAGACCACTGCCTGACATCCACAATGCCGCTCCCAACTTTCCCGAATACACAAGGTATTACAGCGGCTTGCCACTTTAACATGTCAGGGAACATCCTTTTAACAGAATGGACTCGTATTTCAATATGGCTTCTGTCATAAAAACATGGGGCGTCGTTTGTCAAATGGTACGCACTTCAATTACAGCCATGTTCCCAGTAGCACGGTGGGTGACATTATTTCTCATTTAAAATGATGGACCTGGAGCTCTCCAGATCACCCAATGTGTTTCCTTTTTTTTTTTTTTTTTTTTTACCCCATTTTCTTTTATTTGGCACTCCATAACGATTGAAGTGGATTCATTATTCCGTCTGAAACCAAGGGGTATTGAGCTGCCAGGGCTAAATATGCAGTTACATGTGATTTTGAATAAGCTGCATATGATTAGAAATGTACATTTGTAGGAATTATTATTGTTTGTTTTTTTTAATAATGATTATATACCGACCGTCGGCTAATTCTCGCGAGACCTCTTTGTGCAATGTTCAAGACCTATCAAAACAGCCCGGGAAATTTCAGTAATAAAGTAATGCCTCCTAACTTGTCGTCATGGCAACAAAGGGATGCTATGGGTTGGGCTCGGGTGGAGAAGGTCAAAGAAACAATTAGAGTAATATTTAGTCTCCACTGTGAACGCGGAGATAGAGGGCCCCGTCTTTGCATGGCCTAGTTAAGGTCCCCTCTGCAAATCCCATGCAAAAAAGTCACCAACCAGATCGGGCTGTGTGCTCCAAGGGAAGCATGGTAGCTGCCAGTTTATCCTCAGACTAGTGCTTCTAATATAGATCTCTACTAATGGCTTATATAGAAGCACAAATGGTATACAAAAATAAATAAATAAATAAAGAAGTTAGTATAGGGTTTAACAGGTGCGAAAATAATTTTATCACACCCATTAACTCTGTTCGTGGTGAGCATTGAATAGCAAATGCACATTAATTTCCCATTTAACGCACTTTTAGTGTGAACGTCTGGCATTGAATCCAGGCCACTAGATAGAGCATTTTTCAGCCTGTTTCAGTTTCTATATTCACAATATAGACAATGTTTAGGTTGACAGAGCCTTGGCGACTAGAAAATTAGACCTGGCGCCAGGGAAGGGTCATCCCCACATGGCGCCCATTGACATTGGGATTAGTTTAAAAAGAAATTAACGATCGGAGTGGAGGGAGCAGAGTGTGTGATGCACACGGTTCCTGCTCCCCCCCCCCCCCTCGCACTTTAATGTTGGAGCGGCGTGTGTGTGTATGCGACTGTCTGCGTCTCCCTGTGTGCGCGCGTACATGTATGCGACTGTGTGCGCGCGTACATGTATGCGACTGTGTGCGCGCGTACATGTATGCGGCTGTGTGCGCGCGTACATGTATGCGGCTGTGTGCGCGCGTACATGTATGCGGCTGTGTGCGCGCGTACATGTATGCGACTGTGTGCGCGCGTACATGTATGCGACTGTGTGCGCGCGTACATGTATGCGACTGTGTGCGCGTGCATATGTATGTGACTGACTGTGTGTGCATATGTATGTGACTGACTGTGTGTGTGTGCATATGTATGTGACTGACTGTGTGTGTGTGTGTGCATATGTATGTGACTGACTGTGTGTGCGCGTGCATATGTATGTGACTGACTGTGTGTGTGTGTGCATATGTATGTGACTGACTGTGTGTGTGTGTGCATATGTATGTGACTGACTGTGTGTGTGTGCATATGTATGTGACTGACTGTGTGTGTGTGCATATGTATGTGACTGACTGTGTGTGTGCATATGTATGTGACTGTGTGTGTGCATATGTATGTGACTGACTGTGTGTGTGCATATGTATGTGACTGACTGTGTGTGTGCATATGTATGTGACTGACTGTGTGTGTGCATATGTATGTGACTGACTGTGTGTGTGCATATGTATGTGACTGACTGTGTGTGCATATGTATGTGACTGACTGTGTTGCGAGAATGTGCCATTGTCTAGGTTTTTTAGCTGGCTCCTAAAACTAAATTAAATTTGTCAAGCCCTGGAGTAGGTGCTCAAGCCCTATTGACTGGCGACTGTGTGTGCGCGCAAATGTATGCGACTGTGCGCGCGCATATATGTATGCGACTGACTGTGTGTGTGCGCCTATGTATGCGACTGACTGTGTGTGTGTGCCTATGTATGCGACTGACTGTGTGTGTGTGCCTATGTATGCGACAGATTGTGTGTGTGTGCCTATGTATGGGACTGACTGTGTGTGCCTATGTATGGGACTGACTGTGTGTGTGTGTGTGTGCCTATGTATGGGACTGACTGTGTGTGTACCTATGTATGGGACTGACTGTGTGTGTGTGCCTATGTATGGGACTGACTGTGTGTGTGTGCCTATGTATGGGACTGACTGTGTGTGTGTGCCTATGTATGGGACTGACTGTGTGTGTGTGCCTATGTATGGGACTGACTGTGTGTGTGTGCCTATGTATGGGACTGACTGTGTGTGTGTGTGCCTATGTATGGGACTGACTGTGTGTGTGTGCCTATGTATGGGACTGACTGTGTGTGTACCTATGTATGGGACTGACTGTGTGTGTGCCTATGTATGGGACTGACTGTGTGTGTGCCTATGTATGGGACTGACTGTGTGTGTGCCTATGTATGGGACTGACTGTGGGTGTACCTATGTATGGGACTGTGTGTGTGTGCCTATGTATGGGACTGACTGTGTGCATATGTATGTGACTGACTGTGACTGTGTGTGTGCATATGTATGTGACTGACTGTGTGTGTGCATATGTATGTGACTGACTGTGTGTGTGTGCATATGTATGTGACTGACTGTGTGTGTGTGCATATGTATGTGACTGACTGTGTGTGTGCATATGTATGTGACTGTGTGTGTGCATATGTATGTGACTGACTGTGTGTGCATATGTATGTGACTGACTGTGTGTGTGCATATGTATGTGACTGACTGTGTGTGTGCATATGTATGTGACTGACTGTGTGTGTGCATATGTATGTGACTGACTGTGTGTGCATATGTATGTGACTGACTGTGTTGCGAGAATGTGCCATTGTCTAGGTTTTTTAGCTGGCTCCTAAAACTAAATTAAATTTGTCAAGCCCTGGAGTAGGTGCTCAAGCCCTATTGACTGGCTTGACTGGCGACTGTGTGTGCGCGCAAATGTATGCGACTGTGCGCGCGCATATATGTATGCGACTGACTGTGTGTGTGCGCCTATGTATGCGACTGACTGTGTGTGTGTGCCTATGTATGCGACTGACTGTGTGTGTGTGCCTATGTATGCGACTGATTGTGTGTGTGTGCCTATGTATGGGACTGACTGTGTGTGCCTATGTATGGGACTGACTGTGTGTGTGTGTGTGTGCCTATGTATGGGACTGACTGTGTGTACCTATGTATGGGACTGACTGTGTGTGTGTGCCTATGTATGGGACTGACTGTGTGTGTGTGCCTATGTATGGGACTGACTGTGTGTGTGTGCCTATGTATGGGACTGACTGTGTGTGTGTGCCTATGTATGGGACTGACTGTGTGTGTGTGCCTATGTATGGGACTGACTGTGTGTGTGTGCCTATGTATGGGACTGACTGTGTGTGTGTGTGCCTATGTATGGGACTGACTGTGTGTGTGTGCCTATGTATGGGACTGACTGTGTGTGTACCTATGTATGGGACTGACTGTGTGTGTGCCTATGTATGGGACTGACTGTGTGTGTGCCTATGTATGGGACTGACTGTGTGTGTGCCTATGTATGGGACTGACTGTGGGTGTACCTATGTATGGGACTGTGTGTGTGTGCCTATGTATGGGACTGACTGTGTGCATATGTATGTGACTGACTGTGACTGTGTGTGTGCATATGTATGTGACTGACTGTGTGTGTGCATATGTATGTGACTGACTGTGTGTGTGTGCATATGTATGTGACTGACTGTGTGTGTGCATATGTATGTGACTGACTGTGTGTGTGCATATGTATGTGACTGACTGTGTGTGTGCATATGTATGTGACTGACTGTGTGTGTGCATATGTATGTGACTGACTGTGTGTGTGCATATGTATGTGACTGACTGTGTGTGCATATGTATGTGACTGACTGTGTTGCGAGAATGTGCCATTGTCTAGGTTTTTTAGCTGGCTCCTAAAACTAAATTAAATTTGTCAAGCCCTGGAGTAGGTGCTCAAGCCCTATTGACTGGCTTGACTGGCGACTGTGTGTGCGCGCAAATGTATGCGACTGTGCGCGCGCATATATGTATGCGACTGACTGTGTGTGTGCGCCTATGTATGCGACTGACTGTGTGTGTGCGCCTATGTATGCGACTGACTGTGTGTGTGTGCCTATGTATGGGACTGACTGTGTGTGCCTATGTATGGGACTGACTGTGTGTGTGTGTGTGTGCCTATGTATGGGACTGACTGTGTGTGTGCCTATGTATGGGACTGACTGTGTGTGTGTGCCTATGTATGGGACTGACTGTGTGTGTGTGCCTATGTATGGGACTGACTGTGTGTGTGTGCCTATGTATGGGACTGACTGTGTGTGTGTGCCTATGTATGGGACTGACTGTGTGTGTGTGCCTATGTATGGGACTGACTGTGTGTGTGTGTGCCTATGTATGGGACTGACTGTGTGTGTGTGCCTATGTATGGGACTGACTGTGTGTGTACCTATGTATGGGACTGACTGTGTGTGTGCCTATGTATGGGACTGACTGTGTGTGTGCCTATGTATGGGACTGACTGTGTGTGTACCTATGTATGGGACTGACTGTGGGTGTACCTATGTATGGGACTGACTGTGTGTGTACCTATGTATGGGACTGTGTGTGTGTGCCTATGTATGGGACTGACTGTGTGCATATGTATGTGACTGACTGTGACTGTGTGTGTGCATATGTATGTGACTGACTGTGTGTATATGTATGTGACTGACTGTGACTGTGTGTGTGCATATGTATGTGACTGACTGTGTGTGTGCATATGTATGTGACTGACTGTGTGTGTGCATATGTATGTGACTGACTGTGTTGCGAGAATGTGTCTAGATTTTTTATCTGGCTCCTAAAACTAAATGAAATTTGTCAAGCCCTGGAGTAGGTGCTCAAGCCCTATTGTGCATATATATATATATATATATATATATATATATATATATATATATATATATATATATATATATGTGTGCTCATGCGATATAAGGTGCTTTTAGCACAATAGGGCATGAGCACCTACTCCAGGGCTTGACAAATGTAATTTAGTATATATATATATATATATATATTCATTCATTCATTCTAAGGTTCCAATCAAATATTTCCAATACATATTCCATTTTTTTTCAATCCCTCAAAAATGACCCCCGCAATGTTTCAAATCACACACACAGGTTTGTGAAGCATGTGTCAGTATCGCAACAGGAAGAGCATGGCCCCAACTTTCATTCCCCAGTGTTCAAATTATATATTGGTGCTGACCCTTCCCCTCTCAAGCCACGTTCCCCCCCCCAGAGTCCCGCATTGTGAAGGAAGTACCAGTGCTACTACCTACATCTGTCTCAATTTGTGGCATGTGGTTACCCTGCATATAGCACAATGTCAAGCGTTAAAAAATATATTAAACCGAATAATGATGGAAGCAATAAGACATAATTTCAGGAATTAAAACTTTCCGAAGTTTGAAAGAAATGAAAAACAAAAATCCTACCAATTTCACTTCCGCTGCTGCCATCTTGAATACTCCACAGGATGATACTGCTTTCAGACGCCACGGCCACCATTTTATCCTTATCCCCGTGAGGTCCTCCGACAACTTTTGCGTTAAGGGCTACACGCTCTATAGTCCAGTTTAGGTAAGGGCTGGAGAAAACCTGTTGCCAACCAGAGGATTCCTTTATTCTGTAAACAGGACAGAGCTGATTAATATATTTATATATAATGGAAGTAATACCTTAACAACAAAAAATGGAGTTTAAAAAAAAAAAAAAAAAGATATTTGTAAAATAAACAGTATTTAACTCAGGCAATTGTTTTTAATCTAAATTAGATCTTACAATTCAAAACATGTCTTAAATAGAGGTATTTGATGCCAATGGAGAAATGAAGATGTTTTTCATGTTCCCGTAAAGTTTGAAATGGGAAAGTTGCATCAATACCATTAATATCAAACTTTGGCCCTGTGCAGAGATTTCGATTTTTCTTTGAGCTGCCGTGTATGTGTCTGACGGTGACTGAAACAAATGTGAATGAGCAGGGGTGGACAGGCAGGTAATCCATTAGAGGAAAAGGTCTGGACAAAATTTGACAACATTTTTTTTTTGTTGTGTTCACATTGAGACAAAAAGACGCATTTGCCAAACACGTAGATTACTAATACTCTTATTATATATGGATTGGATTCTACATCTAACGAAATGTACAATACTGTACGAAAGAAGGAAATGAAAATAATTTTATAAACGAAAGAAAGCCTTACAAGACATCAAACCTAAATACCAAAAGATCACAGAGTGTACACTGTGTTACCACTGCTTAACAAATATCTCTAGATTTTAGGAGCCAGTCTAGTTTCAAAGGAGCCAGAAGTAGGGATTTTAGGATTTGTCAGGCCCCTAAATCAACCTAAGGGTTTTCAACCTCTCCCCCTCCAAGTACTCCTGTGCCCCCTATACCACCCTTTGTCTCCTGAAATCATTAAAAAAAATCCTCTTCCACAGACTTGTTTTATACCTTACTAAAGGCCATATTTATAAAGACAAAACTGGTGCTATTTCTGGAAAAAGTGCTAAAAGTAAGTAGTAGTAGTATACACGGATACCAATGGATTACTATGGCAGTTTGCAAATTTAGCACCAATTTTTAAAATTGGCACTTGTTTTGCTTTAAAGGGACACTCCCACCAAAAAATGATGGTGCGTGCTCTCTCAAATGTTTTACCAACCGTATAATCAAATCAGCAGGACTTTGGGGGCTATTCACTAAAAGGTGAGTTGAGTTGAGATGGACATTTCATTTCACCAGTTTAGCTATACATTCTGCAGGGACAATCCTGGGGAGTTTGCTAAGTGGGGGAAACTCCCCATGTTTGTCCCTGCACAATGTATAGATAAACAGAGTAGATATGTTTCATCTCACCTTAGCTTCCCTCATCCTAACCGTTTAGTGACTAGTCCCCAGTCAATTAAAGGAACATTAAACATTGTTTAATCCTTGCTTCCTTGAAGGAAGCAAGGGTTAAACAAAACATGTCCCAGGACATATAAGTAAATCCGAAGTGTATCTTAATAGATACACGCGGGTTTACTATCTGCTGTGTCTCACATGCGAGACACAGCAGTTCCCGGTTGTCACGTGCTGCGGGGGCTCGCCCCACTCTGACAACAGAATGCGAGGGTCTCTCGCTGCTAGCACAGAGAGAGAGACCCTCATTTTTGCATGGGATCAGTAGGGGGAGCTATTTAAGATCCCCCCTGCTGATCCCATGCAAAAACGAGGGTCTCTCTATGCGCTAGCAGAGAGCCAGTCGCTGACCATACAGCTGCCAGTCAAAGCATAAACTAGCGTGTACTATCAAAAGTACACAACAGTTCATCCTAACACTAGGGACAACTAACTTTTCACTTGTGCTTCTATATTAGAAGCATAAGTGAAAAATGACATTTAGTGTCCCTTTAACTCCTGTTATGTACATTGCTAATGCAATTTATAAAAAGGCGTTAAAAAAAAAAAAAAAAAAGATAAATTATATGCAAAAAGCAGTAGTAATTGTGCTGGAAATAGGTTCTGATATACACACACTGTATTGTATTCGTGACGTGCATTACACAGCAGAAGGAATTCATGTTGTCGCTGGATCAGCACACCATCGGTATGTGTCTATCTATATAAAACTTGCTCTGCTGTTGCAAAGTAGCATTTTACAGTGTCTCATGAAAAATAGTGAGAACCAATTTTTTTCCCCGCTCCTATTGTAACTCTTCATGCTGTTCTAGGAGAAAAAATGTATTGCGCCGTGCTTGGCAAGGTGCACTCTGGGTAAAAAGTCATAATAATAATAATCAGGGACCAATAATAAACAGATGAAGAAAATAAATTGTGAATGAATAATTCATACCTGTAGCAGACCACAAAATGAGCGAAGGCAGTGACAATCCAGTTGTGATGGCCTGCTACTATTAGTACTTTCCGGGGATCCACTGGGAACCCTGCAAAATACACGCAAGAAAAAAAAAAGTGTATTTATAATGGCACGGCGGACAACAGAGACTCTGCAACAAACCAAAAGACAAATGACTGAGAGCGGGGCGCACTTTCCAAAACCGTCTGCAGATTCTTCATCATAGTTCCCAGTTTGCAATTTAAATCCTCCCCCCCTTATATTAAAGTAAAAATTATAGGTTGTTTGGGATGTAGCCATCGTGAAGGCCCCCGCAAAAGAAATTGGATTCTCAAATGAGATGGTGGACGGGGCTTCTTTGTGGGATAAATGCAACCTTGGAACGCAAACACAGTGTATGCTCGCTGTGCCTCCATTTATCTCCAGGTCAGGTACGCTGCTGGCAACTTCCATAATTGCATCACCATCAATGATCCATCAATGTTACTCACATCTGAACTCATGAGACCATCCTCTGGTGAAATGGGGCTATTGAAGCTGACATCCTCACTAAATCATAAGTCTCTTAAGTAGAAATTGCCAAAGCCATACTTAATAACTATAGTTTTGCTCAAACACAGCTATGTCTACGGATACAGACGATTGTAAAACATTTGTTCTGTATTTATTTTCCTTGATGGCCGCCGTGAAACGCTTTGTTCGGCTCTAGGAGGCTTGTCCTGATGTTCGTTGCTGGAAATGTTAAAATGTCACTGGATGGCAGAGTCTCGTCGGGGATCAAAATGGCTTCCCATTTACTGCCAAGAGTGCACACATCCCGTTAGAAGGAACGGTTATTACAAGTAATAAGTATAATGTGTGCGTTTTAAGCCTTTGGAAGTAATAGAAAACAACCTCATGGAGTGAACAAAGATATCTCTCTTGAAATTGAAACATTAGACGGGGGAGGGGGGGCTACATAGACGGCAGCTGGGTTATGTATACAAAATGCCTCATTGGCGGTTGTACATATGTTCTGTAGCAAGTCTATACACACACTCAGCAGGGCAGGTTCTGACAATTCAATCTTAAATTGTGGAGTTTTTAAGAGCAGAAGACACTCTCATAAAGCAGTTATAAAACTTACTGTATATAAAAAAAAAAAATATTTAAAGGGACAGTGAAGGAAATTGAAAACAAGCCACTATAGGCTTCTTCAGGCTAAGGTTAAAAAAAATAAAAGTTTGACGGTTTACTATGTATTTCTTTAACTGTCTACTCAACAAAGAGAGAATTGCAGGGAATAGAGACGGGATTTTCAAACTTGAGGCCAAAATAGCAGAGTTGGAAAAATTCTCCAATGCAGCTGAATGGGAGAGTTTTTCCAAATCCACTACTTTGGCCTAAAGATTGAAGATCCCATCTCAATTGCCTGCAATTCTCTCTTTATTGAGTAGACCCAGTAGTGGTTATGTCTCTGCAGCAAGGCCAAAATCTTTGCAGCAATTTAAGCTGTAAATGTTACATGCCAAATACAGTGGGAAATGTAAGCTACCATGCTAGCGCCCAGGACACCGAATGCATAATTCTGTTACCATTGGTCTCTTTAACATACAGAGCTACTGGTGAATAATAAACTGGCCTAGGGTCCATGTAAAAAAAAAAACAAAAAAAAAAACTAAATATTTCAAAAAATCTGTTTTATTCTGCACCCAATAACTTCATTTATGCCGTTTTATTAACTATAAGATGTTTTCATTTGTCCAGAAAGTTGCAGGATAGCTCAGAAAGCAAAATGAAAGAACACTTGGCACTCCAGGGCCTATTGTTATCAGCAGCACAAGACTAGTAAATCATGGATAGGGTTAAAGACAGACAACGACATCGTACACATTTTACATCCCGACAGGAAGCTGTACTCATAAGAGCAATTACACTAACGCGGGGTATTTAAACGCGGCTGTTATGACATCATGTGCCAGTTAGTATCAGAAAGCTTACCAAGTCTAACCATTCCTTCTGCAGCTGCCAGTGTTGGCTGGACTGTGCCCCCTTGGGCAGCTCCTTCGTTAGGCTTCTGTCCAGCTTTAGCATCTGCTGGAGGGGATGGGTCACATGTAAATTTGTGACTGGGAATAGCTGGAAAGAAAAGAAAATAACAATAATAATGGCATTAATAGGAGAATAACAAGAAGCCTTTTGGTCTTGCAAGACGATATGTGCCTGTTTGACATGGTTACCTAACCACAGACTGAGGTGATACCGTGTGTGGGATATGGGATGATACTGCCTTACTAATATGATGTGAATAGGGGCATCCTCAGTGAAGGTGCGTCCCGTCTTAGATCACAGGAACCCCATGGATATATTGCTGGAGGTGCGACACAGTGGAGATGCATGCTGATCGGGTCTATAGATTAATGGGCAGGTTCTCCTGACCCGAATGGTGAAGAACTCTCTCGCAAGTGCATTATAATTAATCAAGACATACGAGGGTGCCAGGATAAGTCCTATTAGTATTACTAATGATAAGGCCGTGCTTCCAGTGGACTTATGGTTGGAATTATAGAAATGAACCTTAACGTGGGTATTTTTTTCTATTTTGACTTTTCAGTCATCTGCTGCTTGCGAAAAATTGATATCTTAACATATACGTTTGCAAATTACCTGCCCTGAGATTTAAGTCCTAGGAGTGTTGGTTTAAAGACCTATCTAGAAAAACTTCCTTTTTTCCTGTTTTTTTGATATTAACAGGTCTCCGAATAACCTGCAACATACCCAAACTATTTTACACCCCTCTCCTTTACAAAGCCACAGCTACCATGGGTAAATTCTGAAGAGCCAGCTTTAGATCAAGCTATCATACTGATTATTTTACTCCTAATGGTGTATTGAGATTTCGACACAAACCTATCAGTCAATACCATCGATTGATTGGTATTAACCTTATTCAAGGACCTTTTTTTTTTTTTTTTTAATAGAGCTGCTGCTCCAATTGGTGGC
Organism: Pelodytes ibericus; assembly: GCA_036172795.1. Classification (NCBI taxonomy): domain Eukaryota; kingdom Metazoa; phylum Chordata; class Amphibia; order Anura; family Pelodytidae; genus Pelodytes; species Pelodytes ibericus. Next base: position 23,306,221 of record CM069862.1, read on the forward strand.
TTTAAGTAATTTAAACTTGGGCAACTAAGATGCATCTAGTTCAGTGATTCCCAACTTGGGGGCACATGTCATCTCTGGGGGCAGAAGTGGGGTTGTGAGTAGTCTAGGCAAGTTGTTGAAACTTTACTGTTCCAGTAAGGCTCAAAAACAGAGGGGACTGAGCGAGGGGAACAGAAAAAACGAAAGCATAGAATGCAGTTGATAGAAAGTGTCTATTTACTGATGACTAAGCGGCAAAGAGGTTTCAAATATATAGATGGGCTTGAAGGGGGGGGGGGGAGAGAACTTGATTTTCAAAAAGTTTGGGAACTCCTGTTTGAGAGGATGATTAGTTGAAAATCAAAAGAGTACACAAGGCAAAGTGACTGTTTACTAATCTGCTCCACGTTGCATGACAATGCACTTAGCAGGGTCCAAGAGATACCACCATGTACAGCTCCTGTGCTACCCACAAGTAATTCTCATAAAACAACTAGCCCAGTGTTAAACAAATTCCTATAAAGTGTCTGGCTCAGAATGCATCATCTAAGAGACGCAATGCATTCTGGGTGTAGCTGGTGACATACGACAGATCCATGTTATTAGTAAATGGATTACAGTTACAGCAGTAATATGTCTAGCACAGTGCATAGGAGCCACACTTAGCACTCTAATGTGAAGCAGCCATTTTGTCAGAGCAGGTAGAGATTGACAGTATTGCGTATTACCTGGCGGGGGTAAATATCCATGAAATAAGACGCTTCCGCATGATGACCGCTCAAGTTCTTCACATAGCAGCAATCGTCGCACTATAAAAATATACACAGCAACGGATTAAAAGAACCCCCAAAAAAATATCAAATATGGAGTATGTGAACTGCAACGTAAGGAGCAGCACTCTCAGCAACGCAGCGGCACTCTCGGCAAAGGATAGGTGCAATGGAACAAGAAACTAAAAAATAATCCAATTTGAGGTTTTATTCATGAAAGAGGGTATTTCAGGGAATTGAGAAGGGAATCTCAAACTGCAGGCCAACATAGCCGAGCTGAATGTCAAACTGCAGGCCAAAAGTAGTCATTTCCAACTCGGCTACTTAGGCCTACAGTTTGACATTCCATTCTCAATTACCTGTCTCATGAATAAAGCCCATGGTCCTTGAACTGAAACGTACACGCATAATTGGCAGCTAATGTATTGGTTAAATTATATGGCAAATGTGCATCCCCACAATGCCTGTGACAGTGGCATGGTATTCACTGTAAAATCTCACACATCCATGTGTCACAATGGGCGGGTTTGGTTGTAATCTGTTGTTATGTTGCTGGACCATTGCAAATCCACACTTAAAGGAACGTTGAAGGAAACAAGGGTTAAACAAAACATGTCCTGGTAGAATTATGTAAAGCAGACGTTTATCTTAATAGATACGCGCAGGTTTACCATCTGCTGTGTCTCACATGCGAGACACAGCAGTTCCTGGTTGTCGCGTGCTGACAGCACAGGCCCAGCCAATCAGAGCGGGGGCTCGCCCTGCTCTGACAGCTGAATGTAAGGGTCTCACGCTGCTAGTGCAGTGAAAGACCATCGTTTTTGCATGGGATCATCAGGGGGGACCTAGTTAAGGTCCCTCTGCTGATCTCATGCAAAAATGAGGGTCTCTCTCTGCGCTAGTAGCGAGACAGTCTCCGACCAGACGGCTGTCTGCTTTCTATGGAATCATGGCAGCTGTCGGTCAGAGGATAAACTGTGTGTATTATCAAAAGTACTATCACAAGTACACTCCAGTTCATCCTCATACTAGGGACAACTAACTTTTCACTTGTGGTTCTATATTGGAAGCACAAGTGAAAAAAACTAAATGTTTAGCGGCCCATTAAACAGCACATTGAAACATGCGATAATAATGTTTACTGTAACATGCATTGCTTCCATTTCACAAATGTGAACCCCCCCCCGGTTCTCCCACACGCATCTAATAAACACAAAATAGAGTTACCCAATGGAGTAATTCCATAAAATTCCGCTTCATGTCTTAGAACATTCAAACTGACGCCCCTAAAACAAATAAGATTAAGGTTATTCACCACATTTACCAATGCCTGGGCAGGATAATCAATATTTAAAGGGCTAGTCATCCAATAGCATAATATCCCACTCTCATTTTAATGGAGCAAAAAGGAACTTGGAGAGAGTGTGAGTGTGCATTGCCTGTGGCAGCTGTGTTAAGTATTAAACCCAAAGGCTTGCAAGCAATGCCATGGAAAGTAGAGAAGTTCAACTTCAACAGATATAAATATAATAAAAAAATATTGGTTCTTTGTTTAAAATATAAAAAGCAGTCAGGTGCACAAAATGCCCAAGTCTAGTGAATATCCTAAATAAAATTTAAAAAAATCGAACCCGTAAACATAAAAGAACAAAGCCAGACTTTGTAGCTAAACATTGGCCCAGGGTATTAAACACGATGAGCTGTGGGAGGATCCCGCCACAGGGACTTTAAGCGGGATCCACAGTGTCAGATGAGGCCATTTTGAGTGGCTTCAGTCTGACATAAACTAACAACACTCAAACTAACTCAAAACACTCAAACTGTGCGTACCCGAGACGTCACATGTGACATCGCAAAAGTATCAGGGGATGTTAGCAGGGACCCGAGACGTCACATGTGACATCGCAAAAGTATCAGGGGATGTTAGCAGGGACCCGAGACGTCACATGTGACCTAATTGGGTCTCTGCCTTTATGTTCCTGGCTCCTAATCAAAAAGTGATAGTGGCCAGGAGCACAAAGGCTGGTTTGGTACTTTGGCCGTTAAAGATCAAAGACCCATCTGGCGCGATGGGGTTAAAATACCTCATACGTTAACTCCTTAATTTATTCTTATGCCATATGTTAACCCCTTGTATTCTCTTAAAAAAAAATGCTTACACTTTATGCCATACGTGCTGTTCTTACCTTAAATCAAGCTCTTTTGTGCGAAGGAAGTTTAAAATCGGTGCAAATGCAGTTGGATCTCGATCAATAAATATCTGTTTAAAAAATAAATAAATAGAGAGCACAAGTGGAATTACAGTAAAATAAATAGCAGGAACTTACTGGTAGAAGTGTTAATTCCACAAAAACAGCCCATTTCCCCATCACCAATAAACTTCCACTTACGTTTTCTTGAATATGCATTTTATAGAGCCAATTAAACTTAATAGACCTCTTAACATATTCATGGAAAAACACTTAAAACCTTAAGTAAAAGGCAATATATTTCCAAATCATTATTACCCTGTAAAGATCTTTTTTTATTTTTTCATTACACTGCAAACTGGAAGCGTTCTCTTTCTCTCTCTTTCTGTTTTGCTGCAAGGTATGTGCGCGGGAAGTGAGGGATTTGCAAGCCGGCTTATAACCGAGAGTCTAAGGCATAAAAATGAATTTGAGATAGGCCATATCTGAAATGGGATTACATAAAAGACTCTCAAGCACATGAACATTTAATTAGAAATTACATCCTGTGCTACAATAATCGAAAATCTACCCATTGATGGCAATAAAAAAATCAGGCTAGAATAAATGTTGACATTATACTTTCTTTATAGCTCTACAAATACAAATAAAAAGGGACGGGATCTAGATTTGGCATTATACAGACAATAAGAAGAGGTGTTTTATTTGTAGAATTACAGGGTTGAGAACAGTATTCTAGCACTGAAGGCGGAAGCTTCTATCACTGGAGATAATCACACGTTAGGTCTTTTTTCCCAAAAATGAAAATTATAAATATTTTTTTTTTCTTTTTTCGGGCACAGTGTGATTTGATCAAATGTAACCAGAGCTCACTTTGAGTGTAGTCTATATGTAGCCTGTCTCAGAATGACTCAAAGTGGTCTCATCTGACACAGGGGTTACAGTGGGAGCCGGAGCACAGCTCATGGTGGTGTCCCCACTGAGCTGCCTTTCAGCGGAAGTTCTATGCTGTCCTCATGATCAGTTGAGGCTTGTGTTATAGGAAGGTATAGAGCATTGTTATTCCAGCGGTAGTGGAAGCGTTAAACATGTGTGGGATAGGCACAAGGCTATTCTACATATAAGATAAGGCCAGGGTCTAATACAAGTAATAAGAACATTGAGCAGACTAGATGGGCAGAATGGTTATTATCTGCCAACACTGTTTTAAATAGAAGTGCTTTAATGAAAGAATATAAATAAAGTACCTTATTGATCCCTCTCTGCTTGAATTGCACTATGTAGGAGCAAACATGATGGGTCAGATATTCCTTTAATTACACAACTTTAAAATCATTTTTTTGATGAGTTACACGCTATAACACATATGAAGTATCCATTCTGCTGGGCACCATATCAAATTGATATGTTTGCCTCAAAAATGCCAGAACATGCATACATTTGCAGTGCAGTTTTGAGAAACAGTGCAAAAATAAAAAGGGACATGCTGGAAATAAAAAAAGATCAGAGAAGGGCTACAAAAATGATTTAAGGAATGACAAATGTCAGCTATGAAGAAAGACTGTCCAAACTGGAATGGATATCTCTACAGAAAAAAAAGATGTCTTCATGTGGATAAACCTTTAGAAGTATGTTCAAGGTCAATACAAAGATATTTTTGGACATTTCTGTATAAATTGTACCTTCCAGACAACACGTCTGGAATTTTCCTCAAGATTGGAAGAAAGGAACTTTTCAACTTAAATATAGAGAAGGATTCTTTACGGTTAGGGCAGTTACATTGTGTTATTTTATTGTTCCATCTGAAGTTGTTTTGGCTGATTCAATAAAAATACTCAAGAAATGTTTGGCTATTTTTCTATATATGTGTACAGGTTTACCACAAGTAGATAAGGTTTGACATGACTGTCTTAGAGGGTTACCTATCTTTGCCCTCTTATGGATGTATGGAATAGTTGAACTCGATGTATAGACTACAAGTCAAGGAGTTTAAGCATGCGTGGGATAGGCGCAGGCCTATCCTAGATATAAGATAGGGAACTGGGGACTAATACACGTATTTAGAACATTGGGCAGACTAGATGGACCGAATGGTTCTTATCTGCAAACACATTCTATGTAAGTCTTTTTTTCACCCTAATTAACTATGTAACGTAACTATGTAATATGTATGGAATCACAAGTAGAAGGATTTAACCCCTTCATGACCAGACTGTTTTTGGAATGTTGTGCGTTAATGACCGTGGCTGTTTTTACACTTCTGAGGTGTTTGTGTTTAGCTGTAATTTTATTCTTTGTTATTTGCTGTACCAACACATATTATATATTGTTTTTTTCAGGACAAGAAGGGCTTTCTTTTGATGCCATTATTTTGTTTATATAATTTATATTATTATGAAAAAAATAGAAAAATATGTTGAAAAATGTATAAAAAAACACTTTTCCTGACTTTTATTTGTAAAATCTTTTACTAAGCTACAAAAGCAAATAAAAAACCCTGCTAATTAGATTCTAATATTGGTTCTGAGTTTAGAAATACCCAATGTTTATATGTTTTTTTGCTTTTTTTTTAATGTTGTATTGTAATAAATACAAGTAGCACCTAGCTGTTTCAAAACCATTTTTTCCAAATTTTGTGTTACTGACATTGTAACATCGATATTAGACATGCATTGCTGAATCAGCCCCGCATGTACACATTTTTTTTAAAGTAGACATCCCAGGGTAGTCAAATTGGGGTATTTTGAGACTTTTCATGCAGTAATTTTCCCACCAATCCTTGACAAGTTTTGGCGTAGTAATTTTTTTGCGTTTTTTCCCCCCACACTCTTTGTATTTAGGTAAGAATTTAAAGGGGTTGTTCTGTTTTTTTTTGCCAAACAACACCCCAATATATGTTAAGCAACTTCCCCTGTAGCTGTACCCCACATGTATAGGTATGCTAGTGTTATGTGGCAGGTAAAGGGACAAATTTAGGATACGGTCATTGCAGCTTTAAAACATGTATTTATTATGTAATGCTTGTGACTACATTTCCTATCATGCTCAGCCAGCCAAAAGTGACCGTAGCATCATAGGGAATGTAGTCTATAGTAGGAAGCACAAATTGTTGCTATCCTTGCTATCCTGCGGCTGCATGGATGATATATCCAGCTGCTGCGGGCCCCTATCTACTGTTGGGGGGCCAATGCAAGGCACTGGCCCCACTTGCAGTTTTTTTTTTTTTTTAATATAAAATATCCATAGAGGACCACCAACAGACCTAACATGTCACTGGTCCTCTAAGGATTAACGTCTTATTTTTATTTAATTTAATAGTATTTATTTATTTATTTTATTTTTATTATTTTTATTTATTTAATTGTATTTACTTTTTTATTTATATTAGACTCTAACTTTATCCCTAGGGTTATGGTTAGTACAAACCCTAATTCTAACTCTAGGATTAGGGTTTTGATGATCTCTAACCCTAACCCAAGGGTTAAGGTTAGCAAAATAAAAATCTAAATAAAAAAATGTTTTAATTTTATTTTTTTTTAATAAAAAAAAAACCTGGGGGGCCTTGATGGGCTTGGGGGGGACCAGGGGTGGCTTCCAGCACTAGATTTAGTCTCTCCCTGCCCCATGATCGCTGTGGAGCAGGGAGAGATTATAGCTGTCAAAGCAGGCAACTGCTTTGACAGCTATTAACATCCGGGCACTGTGATTGGCTGTCACGGTGCCGGGATGTTTCCGGGGGTGGCCTCAACCGACATGGCTGAAGTGTCTCGATATCGAGACACTTAGCCATGCCGTTTACATCACGATCGCGGCATGCCAGAGCACATACCGCGATCGGATCTGCATGACGGTCCTGGACCGTCATTGGTCACAAAGGGAGTTTTTCCTCATGACGGTCCAGGACCGTCATTGGTCACGAAGGGGTTAATTTAAAATCTATTCAGAAAGTGTAACTAAGAAGGATGCTTAGGGTACATAAAACAAAAAAGGTGGAATTAGTTTTGCTTCAAGTGGCTTCTAATTATCACTTGTACAGGATCAACAAAATTGTATTACATCCTCTGTAATACACGTATAAAAAAAAAAAAAAAAAAAGAGAATTGAAACATGAATTTCAAACTTAAAGGGACATTGCACTTTGTTTAAACTTTGCTTCCTTCAAGGAAGTACGGGTTAAACAAAACATGTCCTGGGACTTGTAAGTAAACTCAACGAGAGACCCTCGTTTTTTTCATGGGATCAGCAGGGGGGGACCAAGTTAAGGTCCCCCCTGCTGATCCCATGCAAAAACGGGGGTCTCTCTCTGCGCTACGGAAGCATGGCAGCTGTTGGTCAGAGGATAAACTCGCGTGTACTATCAAAAAAAACATTTAGTGTCCCTTTAAGGACAAAGTAGCCAAGCTGGAAAAAATCTCCAATGCATCTGAATGGGTGGATTTTTCGAAGTCAAGTTTGGAATTCCAAAAATACCAAAAACTGCACTGAAATACTTTATGCCCCGAGGTAAAGTCATGATTTGGCTTGCAAAGGGTCAGAAAGCAAACCAAACTACAGTAGAGTAGATGTATAGAGAAGCACAATGTTTCATAATGAAATGCAAATGTTCCATTATTTTAAAGGGACAGTGTCACCTAAACATTGTTTTTAATGTGACTTTAGAGAATAATAAGTGATTGTAAGTGATCTGTACATTGTGTTAGCAGAATTGCTAATGTGTTCTAAATGTGTCTGTGGAGTCCCGTTTATGACATCACCTGCGGCCTGATTTGCAAATTCCACATTAACCCAGTGAAAACCAGTTCATTTGCACCTCAAGTCACAGGTGATGTCACAAACAGGAGACACATTTAACCCCTTTGTGACAATAGATGTGGCAGGCACGTCCTGTGGAAACGAGCGGTTTTCATGATCAACGTTAGCGAAAACTGCACTGATGGTTCTGCTCTAGTGCCTCGATGTTGAGGAATAAGGCTGCATGCTCCTCCAATATGGCTGCTGCCCTCTTGAGGGTAGAGCGTCGGAAGTGGGAAAACTTTTTTACTTACTTCGCTCTGATGTTGTTGCTTGACTCGCCCGAGAGGCAGTCAGCAACATTGCATTTATTAAAAAAAAAAAAAAAAGACTCACTAAAATCTAGGGTTAGGGTTATAATAATTGTTGGGGTTACAAGTAAATTAGGGTTATCATAAGGGACAGAGCTAGAATAAATTAAAGGTTATAGTTAAGGGTTAAATATAGGGTTCGGGTAAAAACGTCACTGTAGGAAAAATAAACTATTTTTGGTTTTTGCCCTATAAGTCGCAAAAAAAACTGCAGAAAAACATGGAAACAAGCATATTTCTGAACTCAGGACAAAATGTCTTTTTTTAAATGATTGTATTTGTGTAAATAATTTTTTAGGTCAAAGTTAGAAAAAGTTTTTTAATGATATTTTATGAATCTTTTGTAGTAAATTATAAAATATGATGAACATAATGGTATCTAATGAAAGCCCTTCCTATGACGATAAAAACAACATATAATTTGTGTGGTTACAGTATGCGAGAAAGAAGAAAATTGCAGCTAAACACAAACACCCCAGAAATGTCAAAACAGCCCTTGTCACCAAGGGATAGACAAGGTCAAAAGGTCTTGTCACTAAGGGGTTAAAAGCACATTTTTCTTCTAATTTTGAAATTTGCTTGCAGTTTTGCCAACACAAGGTATAAATTATTTTCAATAATCTTGTATTCTCTACAGAGTAAAAACAACGTTCAGGTGATACTGTCCCTTTAAGCAGATAATGTACCATAGGATACAGAATTACACCTCAAAATATTTATGCATTTTAAGGGTTAAGTAACGAAGCTCACTGTCTCTGCACAGAAAATGTGGTTGCATATTCTTTTCTCTATTTATATTAGCAATATGTTGCATTATCCTTATTGACAGTGATAGCTTTCAAGCTTTGCAGTTCCTATAACTACCACTAGATGGAGGAATAGGCAAGAAAAAAAGTAGCTCAGACCATGTTCAACTGTTTTTAATGTTCTTTGAAGCAACAGATTAACTATTACAATCAACTCTTGTTTGTGGTCACACTGCAACAAATATAATGATAATATAATAACCACTGATCAGTTAGTGTAAGAAAGACCACCGATTCTATAATGATAAACTCACATCTCTTTCTTTCACAACTGAGCATCTGCAAACGATGCCAGTCTAATAACATGTAGTACGGTATAACCAGTGAGTGACATACAGTGGGATGTCTGCATTCATGGGGGTCACACATCTATTAGCCTATTTCAGAGATGGGTGATGTTTGGCACTGCAGACCATGTGGACTACATTTCCCATGATTCTCAGCAAGTCACTGACATTATACACTAGCACCATTAATTCAGGAGCCAGAGGAATGGCATTTCCATATAGCCAGCAGCGGAGCTGTGTGATATCCACATAGATAAAACTCACACTGATGCATTGCTGTGGAGCTGTGTGACACACTCATACATGGTTCATTGATGTATCACACAGTTCCACATGGATAAAACGCACACTGATGCATTGCTGTGGAGCTGTGTGACACACTCATACATGGTACATTACTATGGGTTTTATTGCTGTGGATCTCTATGGTACAGACACCACCCATTGCTGTGAGTTGTATGGCATTGGATCAGTGTGATACACTGACACATGGCACATAACTGTAGCTAGGTCCAGACAGACTTATATACTTTGATTGAATGGAGCAGAGCTTGGGACTATTTGGTGTGTGCCTCAGTAATACACTGAAACTAATGAGAATGAGCATTCGTTACGTTTTACATTGTAATACTTCACCAATACATCAAGGTTGGTATATAAAAAATAAAAATAATACTCACAGCTCCAGTTTCATCCCGAAGTGTGGAAATTCTTCCGCTTAGCAGACTGCAAGCAAAAATGTATCAGGACAGACACACTTTAAAGATGTAGAATACACAGCTATTAATCCCTGGCAAGTCAGGTAACTTCCAATAAAGAGCCACACAATTTTCTATTCACTTATACTTCAATCATAGAAGAACAAGTGAAGTGTTCTGTGGCTCTAGTGCCCCCAAACAGCTATAAAATGACATATACAAGAGAAGGAGCGCTTATTATAAAGAAAAGGTTAGTGGCACTTTAAAGGCCAATCATTAGCAGAACATGGAGTGATGTTTAAGGGAAAGATTTCACCAGATGTAGGTATTTTAAATAGAAATGTTTTAATGCAGGGCTTGACAAATCCCAGGAGGCAGGGAGCCACAGCCCATTTTCTGTTGGTCATCCATAGAGTTGTATGTAAGAACCATTTCCATGGCTTCTAGAAATAAGATGTCTGGATCTTAAAATTAAGCAGTTTGGCTACCAAATTCTACAAATATTTGTCAAGCTCCACTTTATAGAGCTTTAAAATACAAAGTGCCTTGTATAGCACAGATCTGCCCCCTGATAAAACTATGGAAGCAAAGAGGGCTCAATAGGTACTACGGTACTGTATTTGTATTCTTTCATTGAAGCATTTCTATATCTACATTTGATGTGATCTTACAATTAAACAGAACTAAAAAGGGACTATCACCTAAACGTTTTTTTACTGTAAATGTAAAGATTAAAAAAAAGTTGAAAATTATCTATACAGTGTTCACAAAACTTTCAGCAAATGCCTAAATTAGGAGAAAAATGTGTTTTGATTTATTTTCATTTTGTATCCTCTACATGCACAGTAAAAACAAGTTTAAAGGGACACTAAATGTTATTTTTCACTTGTGCTTCTAATATAGAAGCGCAAGTGAAATGTAAGTTGTCCCTATTTTTAGGATAAACTAACAGTACGCGCCAGTTTATCCTCTGACCGACAGCTGCCATGTTTCCATAGGAGGCAGGTAGCCGTCTGGTCGGCGACCGGCTCTCTCTACTAGCGCTGAGAGAGACTCTCATTTTTGCATGGGATCAGCAGGGGGGACCTTAACTTGGTGCCCCCTGCTGATCCCATGCCAAAACAAGGCAGCGAGAGACCCTCGCAATCGTCAGTTAGAAGGGCGAGCCACCAGGAACTGTTGTGTCTCGCATGTGAGACACAGCAGATAGTAAACCCAGGGGATGGGACTCATCGCGGCTGCTTCCGCGCAGCTGCTTCACCGCCGACTCTACACAGCAAGACAGATCGTCGCTGGAGATTTAATCGCGGGACATTTCATCGCTAAAGGTAAGTATTTTAGCTATTTTAGTTTGGTTAGAATTAGGGTTTAGGGGGTTAATTTTAGTATTAGGGGTCGGGGGGTTAGTATTAGGGTTTAGGGGGTTAATTTTAGTATTAGGGTACAGGGGTTAGTATTAGGGTTTAGGGGGATAATTTTAGTATTAGGGCTCGGGGGTTAGTATTAGGGGGTTAATTTTAGTATTAGGGTACAGGGGTTAGTATTAGGGTTTAGGGGGATAATTTGAGTATTAGGGCTCGGGGGTTAGTATTAGGGTTTAGGGGGTTAATTTTAGTATTAGGGCTCGGGGGTTAGTATTAGGGTTAGTATTAGGGTTTACGGGGTTAATTTCAGTATTAGGGCTCGGGGGTTAGTATTACAGTTAGTATTAGGGTTTAGTGTTTAGTGTTAGTATTGGGGTTTGGGAATCATTTATTAGGGGGGGTTATTTTATTTTTACTTTTACATTTGTAAGAGCTGACAGTTCAGCGCTGTACTGTCAGCTCTTACATAGCCGCGGCCGCGATGTAACAGCGCGTTATTCTTCATTGCTGACAGTTCAGCGTTCTAACTGCCGCACTGAACTGTCAGCGATGAAGATGCGGCGCGTAAGTGTCCTAGACCCAGTAAACCCACATGTATTTATTACAGGGTTTACTTAAGTCTCAGGACATATTTTGTTTAACCCTTGATTCCTTCAAGGAAGCAAGGGTTAAACAAGGTGCAATGTTCCTCTAAGTGATCTAGTCCTAACTTTTTGTTGACAGTTTACTTTTTTTTCCCTCTCTTCAATTATTGTTAGTATTTAGAACATAATAGATGTAAATGTGCATATTTTACTAAATGAAAACCAATTCATATTGTTCTCATGCTAAAAATTGCAAAAAAGATAACAAAATATAAATCGAAACGGCTACTGACCATAACCAGACACCATGAGATATATCTAATAAAAAATGCTTAATGCATTGCCTTGATTTAACTTACCTGGAAAAGAAAGAGTCAGGAATCCACATCAATGTCTGCTTTGATGTGCTGAATCTAAAACAAAAACAAAATGACATTTTTTTTTTTCTGCCCGAATTCCAACAACCATTGATCGTTAACTCTCTCGGACACACATTTAATTAAAATAAGCAACATACCTTGTACAATAAACATTGAAAAATAAATAAACCCAAATAAATGACTCCTTTAAAGCTCACAAACACACAGTGAAATGAACTCAAACATAAACTCATTGAGCCATTTTAAATGATCAGTATACTTAGTGTCGCAAATACAAAAATCTATCAAGTGGTAACCACATAAAAGAGACTTTTAAACATAGCCATAATTAACTGATTTGTTTTATTGGTTTACCTTAAGTTGGACGTTTCTCATAAAAGACCGGGAATGGCATGCTAGGAGTTGTGAGAGTCTGTGTGCGTGCACCACAAAGACCAAGTAGTCTAAACAAAAGCAGCAAGTAAGCCCATCAATTAAAGGCACTCAAACAGGAATATTATTTATAATGTGACTGTAGAGAATTCAAAATGATCTAGAACATTTTGTAACAAATGCATTATGTTCTCAGTGTATCTGTGGTGTCTCCTATCTATGACATCACCCTGTCGCTTGATATGCAAGTCACACATTTCCCCATTGCAAGTAGTTCAGTTGTGTCTTACTGCTGAGATGTATCCAGCTCATACATAGTAATATTTAATCTGAAGAAACTTGTTCCCCCAGCTCTGTTTTGAAACCTTGTGTGTGAATAGTTACATGTAGAGCATTGTGATATGGATAGCTAGTATCTCCATCTGTACCATTCTTATATGGCAGGCCCGGCCTCTGTAACTGTTTATCACAATTATGTCTGGCTGAGGTTCATGTTATTCACATCTGGGATGCAGTATCAGCTCTGAGACCCTCTATTACCTCATCCCCTCCAACCATCCGCATTGGGATTATTTGATTGTTATGCAGAACTTTTTGGCTATAGATATTTCTTCGGACAATGCATATTACACAATAAATATTTAATATCTAAACTAGCATGCTGCCTGTATAGCTTTCCAACTTCATTTTTTTTTTTTTTTTTTAAATAACGATCGTTGGGATTTTATTTTCAGCCATACCAGTTTCCATAAACAAATTAATTTAGCAAGCCAGGGAAGGGTTGGCCACCTAATTTTTAGACCCCTTGGGAACGGTTTGTTGGCTTGGCAATCTTTAGCCGTGTTTACATCCACTTTCCAATCTGACTAGTTTGAAAGGCATTTTTTCAACACAGATGTATGGGTGAGATGTATATTCATCTATGCAGCAGCTGGAATTTTAAAACATTTCTTTTTGTTTTTAAGTGAGATGCAATCCTTTACGTGACTAAAATTACTAAGGCTGTGAAAAAGAAACACACACGTCTAACATGTGTAACACTTTACTCTATCCAGTATCCTTCCTGTACATATATATGTGTATTCACTAAAAGGTGAATTAAGATGCACATTTTGTCAATTCATCCATACCTGTATTTTGCAAGGCTAACTTGAACTTTGCCGGCTAGAAGAGATCAGCTGGCCATGGATACGCCTGATAAACTCACTTATAAGCAATGCAGGGTCAGCCCAGCAAATTGTATAGTTAAAAGGACAGTCTAGGCACCAAAGTATCTTTGGTGCACGTTGAAGTCTGCTGTCCCGAACATGCTATATAAAATGTTTATTGTTTATTATTGTTTTTTTGTTTGCTCAAGTCTGTGGTCCTTCTCTGTCCCATCTCCAGTGCAGCTGCATTAGTGAAAGTAATATAATAAATGTTCATTTCACTGAAAGTGAACTGCATGTATCAGGCAGTATTAGCAGAGTTAAAAAAAAAAAATAGCCAAGATGGAGAATTTTTTTTAACTCTTCTATGAATGCCAGGCTTGGCAGTTCACGTGTCTATAGGGTATTCAATAAGGTGAACGTTTTTTTTTTCTTTGGAACTTAAGTTTTTAATATACATTTTTAGATCGTATTATTATCGTGCAATTATCGAATATGGCAATGCAACCAAAAACAAAATCTACAAAATTATAAAAGCAATTATGGAGAATTCTACTTTATGAAAGGGATCGATTGAAGGTACAGCAGCCTTGCCGCAAACAGTACACACAGGCCTGCTGCTGATTTAGCGTGCTGCCCTCGATCCCTCACATGTCAAGTTAAGGAGAGTAAACATTGACTCAGAGGACTAATAGACAGTAACTCCATTGTGTGGCTCCCTAGCCGCACTAGAGAATGCAATCTCATGACCCATCTTCTGCAAGGTCTGCATACCTGGCAGCATTTTGATTGCTCAAATTAAAACACACTATTTTATTTATAAGGCGCCAACATATCCTCTGGTGTTGGGTAAGTAGAACGCGCAAGTGGCACAACCAGTTTAGGCAAAATGTGAGGAGAGCCGTTCTCTCTCTCTGAAAGAGAAGTGATGGATTACTAAGTAAAATTCTCAATATTAAGCTGTAAATTCACTTTGAATATAGCCCTGGAAAGACTGGTGTTTGAGAACGATATGGTGACTGTATACACTGAACTGACGCAAGCCTCAGCTATTGGATTTCATTGGTAGGTTGTAAGAAGCTATGCCCTCTCTACATACATATCTATGGGACCAATGTATGTATATATCACTGACTTACCAACACTTACGCAGTCACAGGACAGTGGACCATCTGCGTCCAGACGTGCAATGCACAATCACCTCTCTTAGCAGTGAGTCTCATACTTTTAATGTACTGTAAAGAATCCCTTCCTGTCTTGTCTATGAAATCTTTGCTCTACCAGTCTCAGAAGATGACCTCTTGTTCTTTGTACAATTCTGTTAATGAACGACCTGAAGTGTTTGTTATATTGGTCCTGCATGTATTTATATGGTTATAATATTCTTCTAAGACGCCATTTTTCTAGCGTATCCAAATGCAACTTTTCTTTTATTTATTCATTACTAAGAACTTCCATTCCCCTTATTACATTTTGTAGACCAATTTCTTCAGTTCCATAACTTATTTTATAAGGACTGGTGTCCAGAATTGCACTAAATGTGAGGTCTAACCACTGACATCCTCCTCTCGTGAATCAATACCGATTGTCATCCTTGCCAATATTTCATTGGCCTTTGCAGCTGCTGACTGACATTGCAAGTCTGCTGTCTAGGATTATTCTTAAATCCTTCTCATTAGAAGTTTTTCCCAGACATATACCATTTAAAGAATGTTCCATTGTTATTGTCTTCCCAAAATGCTAAACTTTACATTTGTATACATTGAACCTTATTTGGAGATTCTTTCTTTTTTCTCATTCCTTTTATTTATTTCAGTTCACATGTACAAAGACAATAAAATATTTTGAAATATATGCATAAAATGAACATTGCAGATATCACTGTGTGTTACATATTAATTATTTGGCTTTGAGCTTATGACGAAGGAGCTATAGGTCAGCTATTCTCTAGTAGTATGGTATGGTATTCCCTGGACTTTAGCTAAGAATGGCCAAGTCCTACATTAGAGTGAAACGGATATTGGTTCTATATTCAGGGAAAAGAAATTCTGGTTGGTTAATATACACAAGAATCTATTCAAACAAATATATCTCATGGGATGTTATGGTAATGATACAATAACTAAGGAAATAAATTCCCTGCTATAGGTATCTAACAGAGTAGACTTGCTAACATATTGCCTTTATACCATGATCTAATAAACAAATAACCATTAACTAACAAACAATCCTGGCCTCTTGATACAATTGATCAAACTTTTTGTCATGAATCGGTGGTACCCTAGTTAATGAAGTGCAACAACCTGGGTGCTACATAGTCAGTGTAAAATGTCGCACTCGGGATCGGCGCTCCCCCATCTGATCTATCATGAAACCTGTATATTGATTGGATCAGAGTTGATAAGTAATTGTGTCATATACCAGGGCGTGTTCTGGAAAATCTGTTGGGTTTTCAGATCAATCAGTAGGGAGTCAATGTATGGTTTCTAGAGGGTGAAGAATTGCTCTGCCCTGACGTTATTTGAAGATTCTAATTCCACTACATTACATTAATTTAGGTAGCGCTAGAAACAGAGCTTAGAAGGGAACTACATACTAAGTTAGACAAATTAGAACAGATTGGTACGTGAGGTAGAGAGCCTGCTTACAATCTAGAGGGAATGGGGTACATGAGACACATAATGGAGTGAAGAGGACAGAGGGAATGTAGTTGTAGTACCAGTTATGTGGAGGGTTGGTACTAGGTGGGTTTGGCCATAGATTAATTGTGTGCATTCTAGCTGGATCAGTTGTAAGCTACCTAAAATTAACAGTGATTGAGGACAGCGAGAGCTAGGTGGGATTAGCTAGAGGTAGATCAACTGGTATGCTAGTTGGATTCATTAAAGTAAGCTTCATTAAAGAGATGAGCTTTGAGGGACTTTTCAAAGTTTGAAAAGGAATTGGAGAGCTGGATGCTCTGAGGAAGGGAGTTCCAAAGAGAGGGCGCAAAATCTCGGAGGTGTGAGTGGGAAGAGCTGATGAGGTTGGAGGAGAGCTGTAGTCCCATTGGGGAGCGCAGAGGTCGTGCAGGGAAGTATAGGTTCATGAGGGAGGCAATGTAGGGAGGGGCTGAGGAGTGGAGGGCTTTGTAGGTTAAAGACAGAATTTTAAATTTGACCCTAGAGCAGACGCGGACATGGCTTTAAATGAAACTTGTGAGATCATTAAAAAAAAAATACTTTATTTTTTATTTTGTACTTCTACTATAGAAGCGCAAGTGAAAAAGTAGTTGGCCCCAGTCTGAGGATAAATTGGCATGTATTTTACATACATCTTCCCATGTATGAAGGCAGCCCTTAACTAGGTCCCCCCTGATGACCCCATGCAAAAAATGAGTCTCTCTCTCTCTCTGCTCTAACAAGGAGAGATCCCCAGAAAAAGCAGACCCCAATCAGACTCTGATTGGATGTGCACGTGTACAATGTCAGCCTCCAGACCTGTCTCACCTGTAAGCGACTATATATTAAAGTGACTGTCTAGTGCCCAAAATGGATCTTCCAAATATGAATGCATATTAATGTGATTTCAAAGTACTTTAAAATGCATGTTTTAAAATTATAAAAAACACTTACAGCTTGATGAAATTGTGAAATTACAGCAGTTTTCAAGAAGTAAGTAAAAGTGATTTCTTTTTTTTTTTTTTGCTGCAGGAACTAATGAGAATAATTTTATTCAAATTAATGGAATATCCTGTCTCTCTAGTGATGTCATCAGACAATGTGTTGCACTGTTAAGAGATCCTACTTTGTACAAGAGCAAGGTCACTCAGAATCCACATAATGTATTCAATTGGAAGAGCACATGAAGTGACTAAATGAAACAAACCTTTATTTGCTCAGCGACTATATAATCAGTGCTGTCGCACCTGTAGTAAACATGTAGAGTAATCACTGGGGAGGGCTCGAGTCAAATATTAAAAATGTGATTTATGCAGAATGCCTGTATGAATTCACACTGGGAAAAAAAGCCTGTGCACTATTCAAGCAGTAATCTTCATCTTGCACCAAAGTGAGTTTGGGGACTAGACTGTCCCTTTTAAGTTACTCATATTTTTTTTTAACCCTTGCTTCCTTTAAGGTTCCTTCTGCTGAGCTCATGAAAAAATTAGGGTCTTTAACTGCGCAAGCAGACCCCGATCAGGCGAGCCCCTGCTTTGATTGTCATGCACATGCGCCAGTCTCCAGACCTGCTGTACAATATGTGAGGTTAGCAAGCAGTGCTACAAGGACAGGCTTCCTGGCTAATAGATGGTGTACTGTGTCTCTATGGGGTGAATGTATAATCACTGACGTCCTGCTGAATTGTACAATTAAAGAGGCATTTCTACGCCCTGCCCGTTTTGTTTTTTTACTGCATAGGTCGAGCCCGTGCAAAGAGCAAGCCACGAGTGGGGCACACACAGCAAAAAAAGCCAGACTTTTGTCAGGAGTTTTCATTACACATTGACTTGTGTAGAGATTGTGCCACTATCAGTTTTGATTGTGAATCCCTATGGAAAAAGTACCGTATATGAAAAAGCATCAGATATCTGGCTACATGAGCATCAATGGAAACGGAGTGTTTAAACTCCCTTCTCTGGGAGTCTCTTTACTTTGAAGGCCATTTAACTGGAAGGAGCAGGCGAATAGTGAGCCAGGCGAATACAAGGGAGCAGCTTCTAAAGTGAAAAAAGCTTCTTAAGTGTGGGAGTTAGAAGCAAAGAAGGAAAGTATATTTTGATTTTTACTGCAAGGGGAGCACTGTTTATTTTGTGTGCATTTTTGATAAAGATTGGTTGAAAAAAAAAAAAACTGTTTGGAGGGAAAAGGTTTGCAAGGCTGTTTGCAATCAGTTAATTAACCTTCTCTGGGAGTCTCTTTACTTTGAAGGCCATTTAACTGGAAGGAGCAGGCGAATACAAGGGAGCAGCTTCTAAAGTGAAAAAAGCTTCTTAAGTGTGGGAGTTAGAAGCAAAGAAGGAGTTAAAAGGAAAGAAGGAGGGTAAAGTATAAATCTTTTATTTTTCTTATTTTATTCTATTTCTAATTTTGTGGTTTACACTAGAGAGCATGTTGGACAATGCCACTAAGTGCATGTCTTGCAGCATGTATGCGGTCTTGGAGCAAGTTCCCCAGGGTCCATACCACTGCTGCAGATGTGAGCAGGTTGCTGCTTTGGAAAATATAATATTAGATCTAAAGAGGCAACTGGCAACACTTAGGGACATAAGCAACATGGAGCGGAGTTTACTGCTCACAGAGCAGGCATTGGCTGGGGCCAGTGTAGAGGAGGGTGATGATGGAGGGGAAGAGGTGTCTAGGGCAGAGAGCTGGGTTAGTTGTGTAAGGGGCAGTAGGGGTCGGAGAGCTAGGGAGGCTTGTTCTGAGCTAGTTCACCCCAACATGTTTGCTAGCTTGTGTGAGGATGCTGGGGGGATTAGCTCAGAAGAGGCATTTCTGGGGCAGGCGGACTCTCCTAGCAGCCAGGTGAGTAGCCTCTCCAGCGCAGTTGGGAGCCAGGACACTAGGAAGGCTAGACAGGTTGTGGTGGTAGGGGATTCTATTATTAGGAAAGTAGATAGGGTAATCTGTCGCCAGGACCCCGAATGCCGAACTGTATGTTGTCTCCCGGGTGCTCGGGTTCGGCATGTTGCGGAACGGGTAGGCAGATTATTGGGAGGGGCTGGGCATGATCCAGCGGTCATAGTACACATTGGTACTAATGACAAAGTAAATGGTAGGTGGGGGGTCCTTAAAAATGATTTTAGGGAACTAGGAAAGAAGCTAAAGGAAAGGACCTCCAAGGTAATATTCTCGGAAATATTACCAGTACCACGCGCTACGTCAGGGAGACAGCGGGAGCTTAGGGAGATTAATGCGTGGTTACGAAGGTGGTGCAAGCAAGAGGGATTTGGGTTCTTGGAGCACTGGGCAGACTTTGCAGTCGGCTACAGACTCTTTGGACGGGATGGGCTGCACCTCAATGATGAGGGGGCTGCAGTATTAGGGGCGAGGATGGCTATAGGATTAGATGAGCTTTTAAACTAAGCTCTGGGGGGGAGGGTCAAGATCAAAAAGAAGCAATGGTAGCTAGGGTAGATTGGAAGGTGGGTCTAGCTATGGGAGAGGAGGAAAGCAGTGGTGGGGTTAACATAGACCAAAGGGAGGTCCATATAATTAAACCTGCACACATTAAGTGTTTGTCAACTAAACAGAAAATGGGTAGTAATCTCAAATGTCTTTTAGCAAATGCAAGAAGCTTGACAAACAAAATGGGTGAGCTGGAGATACTGGTAAGTGCTGAACAGTATGATTTAATCGGAATCACAGAAACGTGGTGGGATGAGACCCACGACTGGTCAGTTAATTTACAAGGTTACTCACTTTTTAGAAAGGACAGAGTAAATAGAAAAGGGGGAGGGATTTGTCTGTATGTAAATCCTAAATTAAATCCCAGTATTAAAGAAGGTGTACATGATGTAACTGGAACTGATGTGGAGACACTGTGGGTGGAGATTAGCTTAGACGCTAAAAAGAATCGCACATTACTTGTAGGTGTATGCTACAAGCCACCAAATATTAGCATTGATGGAGAAGATCAGCTTTTATTACAAATTGAAAAGGCTGCAAATATGAATGAAGTTCTAATCATGGGAGATTTTAATTACCCAGATATAGATTGGAAGTGTGGCACAACTAGTTCAGCTAGGGGCAGCAAGTTTCTGGACCTGCTTAATAACAAATTTATGGCACAATTAGTAGACACCCCAACTAGAATGGATGCCTGTCTGGATTTGGTAATAACAAACAATGAGGAGCTTATCTCAAACATCCAAATAAGAGAACACTTGGGGAATAGTGACCATAATATGGTCTCATTTGAGATTAATGCAAAAAAGCAAATTGGTAAATACGCCACCAAAACACTTAATTTTAGAAGGGCTAACTTTGATGGACTAAGGGCATCGATTGAACATTTAGACTGGGAACGATTGTTTTCTGGACTAAACACAGAAGACAAGTGGAATGCCTTTAAGCACACATTACAAAAGTACACATCCCAATATATACCTTTGGGAAACAAATGCAAAAGACACAAATCAAAACCAATGTGGCTTACAGGTAACGTGAAACAGGAAGTACAAAACAAGAAAATGGCATTCAAACATTATAAAAACACGGGATCAGCATTATCATTTATAGAGTACAAAGAGGCCAACAAAGCCTGCAAAAAGGCAATTAAAATGGCTAAATTGGAAAATGAGAAAAGGGTTGCCAAGGAGAGTAAAACTAACCCCAAAATGTTTTATAAATATATAAATGGAAAAAAGCTAAAGAGGGAAAATGTTGGGCCCTTGTTATCCCAAATGGGAAATTTGGTAAGTGAGGACAGAGAGAAAGCAGACATTTTAAATACTTTTTTTTCTTCTGTTTATACTAAGGAAGAGCAGATGGACGAGCCCCTGCTACAGGAAGTTATGGGACATTCGCCGCAAACATGGGATTGGCTGACACAGGAAAAAGTGCTTAAGCAATTACACTCTGTTAAGATAGACAAGGCCCCAGGACCAGATGGTATACACCCAAGGGTACTTAGAGAGTTAAGCATATTTCTGGCCAGGCCACTATTCATGATCTTTAGGGATTCATTCAGTTCAGGTACAGTGCCAACAGACTGGCGAAAGGCGGATGTCATTCCAATATTTAAAAAGGGATCAAAATCTCTGCCAGGTAATTATAGGCCAGTGAGCTTGACATCTGTAGTGGGGAAACTATTTGAAGGATTGCTAAAGGTATACACTCAAGAATACATCTTGAACCAGAATATAATTAGTAAAAGTCAACATGGTTTTGTGAAAGACAGGTCTTGTCAAACAAACTTAATAACATTCTATGAAGAAGTCAGTAAAAATATAGATCTAGGTGTGGCAGTTGATGTGATCTATTTGGATTTTGCGAAAGCATTTGATGCAGTTCCACACAAAAGGTTACTCTACAAATTGAGAGAAATAGGTTTGGGGGCAAATGTGTGTATGTGGATTGAAAATTGGCTAAAAGATAGAACACAAAGGGTTGTTGTAAATGGAAAATTCTCAAATTGGACAAGGGTATTAAGCGGAGTACCTCAGGGGTCTGTTTTGGGCCCTCTTCTTTTTAATTTGTTTATTAATGATCTGCCACATTGTGCTGAGAGCCATGTCTCCGTGTTTGCGGACGACACTAAATTAGGTAAGGCAATAAAGACTAATCTTGATGTTTTTTCTTTACAGGAAGATTTGGACAGAGTGGGGGACTGGGCAGTAAAGTGGCAAATGAGGTTCAATATAGACAAATGTAAAGTTATGCATTATGGGAAAAATAATAACAAAGCAACATATACGTTAAATGGTTTTTCCCTGGGAAAAACTACTAATGAAAAGGATTTAGGAATAATTATAGACAACAAACTTGGCAACAGTGCCCAGTGCCAGTCAGCAGCTGCAAGGGCCAATAAGATATTGGCATGTATAAAACGAGGTATAGATTCACGGGAGGAGGATATCATCTTGCCTCTTTACAAATCAATGGTAAGACCTCACCTTGAATATGCAGTACAGTTCTGGGCACCAGTCCTTAAAAAGGATATTAAGGAACTAGAAAAAGTGCAAAGGAGAGCTACAAAATTAATAAGGGGTTTGGAGGATCTTAGTTATGAAGAGAGACTTAAAAAATTGAATTTATATACGTTAGAAAAAAGGCGTCTCAGAGGGGATATGATAACATTATATAAATATTTGCAGGGCCAATATAAAGAGCTCTCCAGTGACCTGTTCATTAACAGAAAGGTACAAAGAACAAGAGGTCACCCCCTCAGACTGGAAGAGCAAAGATTTCATAGACAGCAAAGGAAGGGATTCTTTACAGTTAGGACAATAAAGTTATGGAACTCACTGCCAAGAGAGGTAGTGCTAGCAACCACAATAGATGCATTTAAAAATGGTTTGGATGTTTTTTTAGCAAAGCAGAACATACAGGGCTATTAATAATAGAATAAGCATTAATAAAAGAGCTTATTGATCCAAGGAGAAATCTGATTGCCTCTTGGAGTCAAGAAGGAATTTTTTCCCCCAGGAGGCAAAATTCGAAATAGCTTCCTTAGGGGTTTTTTTGCCTTCTTTTGGATCAAAAGCTGTAATGATAGGTAGAAGGGTTGAACTTGATGGACTTGTGTCTTTTTTCAACCTAAATTACTATGTTACTATGTTACTATGTTACTATGGAGTGTTTAAAGCACTCAGCTGTCGGGAAAAAAAAATAAAAGTTATATTTAGTTGAAATATTGCATCAAGTGTTGGCATTTTAAATAGAAATGCTTTACGGGACAACTGTAGCAAAAATAAATCGGTTTAATTGAAAGATTGCACCAGGAGTAGGCATTTTATACAGAAATGCTTTAATTAAAGAATACATTTAAAGTACACCAGGAGGCAGACATTTTATTTAGAATCTTTGGTCAGACGGGTCAGATCTATATTCAGCTGAAACAAGGTGAGTAACGACCCAAGATTCTAAACAAAATGTCCGCCCCCAGAGAGAACTATTTGGAGCAAAGAAGACTCAATAAGTCACTTAATTTGTAGTCTTTCATTAAAGAATTTCTTTATAAATCATCTACAATCATATACAATCTTTTTATTAAACATGAGTTAATTTTTTGCTACAGATGTCCTTTAATCAAAGAATACAAATAAAGAAGCAATATAGAATGTTGGGTCAAATGAAGGAAGATGTGACCCAAGATGTCCATCTCCTGATTTATTTGGAGCACAGAGGGCTAAATAAAGTGCTTCATTGGTATTCTTTCATTAAAAGCATCTGTTTTTAAAATGCCTAAACTTAATGCAATAGTTCAATTAAGCATAACTTTCTGCTTATAGCTGTCTTTTAAAGATTTAATAGATCACACAAAAGGAATAGAATATCCATTAGTGTAGGGCAGGGGTCACCAACCAATGTTATCTGGCCCACGGTGGAAGTCCTGCTGTCCCTCCTAACTTTACCTCTGTCCTCATTTTCAGGAAAGAGGTAGAGCTCTGCTGGATAGGGGCACCACAATCCTGAATGCCATCTCAGCATCACCCCAGAGAATGCATGCGCAGTCTCACTGCCCATTTCAGTGACATCACTACTCCGCACACTCGATTTCCCAACGTGAGTGTTAGTGGCCGCCATCAAATAGTTTGCTTTTGGCCAGTGAGCCTGGTGTAGGGTATCTGTACAGAGAATTCTCACTGTGCTGCTTCCATGCAGTAGACCAGAGAGATTATTATTACTGGTAATATTAACATAATGTAAAAAGAAAAAAAATAGGCATCCAACAGATCTTAGGTGTCCAACTGTGGTCATCCAGCTGTTTCTGGACTACAACTATCATATTTCTCACTTTTCTAGGGGGGGGGGGGGAGTTAGGAATAATGGGATTTGCAGTTTAGCAGCAGCTGGAGGGTTGCAGTTGGATGATTAGGCAATAGATCATACATCCAAGGCATATATACCATTTTTTTTCATGGAAATGACTATAGCAAATGCACCCTGCGGCAGTGAATGTATACATCCGTTGCCCTGCGTAATGCATGTTTTAACGTGAAGGTGTACAGTGTAAACGTCAAGCTGTGCATGGTGTCAGAGATGGGATATAATGCATAGGACATGGTGTCAGAAATAGGAAAGAATATATAGGTCAAGATTAAAAATAAGCCATTATATACAAATATGTCTCTTAATCTATGCATTTCTCTTGCAATTTCCAATATAAATACACCCTAGGGGACACATTGCTTTAAGTACATTGGACAGTGCGACAATGATGGATACACTTTGACACGCCAGCTGTCATGGACTACGTTCCCCATCATGCTCAGGGAGCCACACGTCTGACTGAGCATCATACGAGCCAGAGTGCTAAAGGATACCCATCAGTGACCTGCAATAAGAGGCATGGGGTCAGTGCTACGTTACCTGGTGCCCCCGACATTCAGCTGGATGATGTCCCCGTTGCCTGGGTTGAAGCTGTAGCAGTTCCCAGCCATGTCAGCGGAGGCCTCCTGCCTGCGTTATATCCCCGGCTCCCAGCGTGTGCCAGGCCCGGGAAGGTTTATTCGTCGCCAGTCATGGAAGGATCGCGGCTCAGCCCGAGCCCAGCATGTCCCAGGCCGCGGTGACGGGGAGGGGAAGGGTATGCAGACGGGAGAGGGAGCGCTGCGACGCCTCCGATCCCATGGATCCAGGCCGGGCTGCGTCACCTCGCCATAGGCCTCAGCGCTCGGCCCATCGTCTCCATGGCAACCATCCCGTGAGACTCGCCGGCCTCTGATTCGCTGGCGGAGTGAGGGAGCTAGAGATGACTGGGAGCAGAGGATGGAGAGGGGAAAAGGCGGGAAAGGAAGTTATATCGAGCACCCTGTACAGTGGTAGAGGTGGGCTACCAGGGTCTGGCTACCTGCATTCACAAAAACCCCTCACACACACTAACACCCATCTAGGAGCCAGCTCCCCATCACCCACATTGCACACCCAGGGAAAGCTCCATCACACACATTACATGCCCCATCACCCACATTGCACACCCAGGGAAAGCTCCATCACACACATTACATGCCCCATCACCCACATTGCACACCCAGGGAAAGCTCCATCACACACATTACATGCCCCATCACCCACATTGCACACCCAGGGAAAGCTCCATCACACACATTACATGCCCCATCACCCACATTGCACACCCAGGGAAAGCTCCATCACACACATTACATGCCCCATCACCCACATTGCACACCCAGGGAAAGCTCCATCACACACATTACATGCTCCATCACACACATTACATGCCCCATCACCCACATTGCACACCCAGGGAAAGCTCCATCACGCACATTACATGCCCCATCACCCACATTGCACACCCAGGGAAAGCTCCATCACACACATTACATGCCCCATCACCCACATTGCACACCCAGGGAAAGCTCCATCACGCACATTACATGCCCCATCACCCACATTGCACACCCAGGGAAAGCTCCATCACACACATTACATGCCCCATCACCCACATTGCACACCCAGGGGAAGCTCCATCACACACATTGCATGCCCCATCACCCACATTGCACACCCAGGGAAAGCTCCTTCACACACATTACATGCCCCATCACCCACATTGCACTCACATTACATGCCCCATCACCCACATTGCACACCCAGGGAAAGCTCCATCACACACATTACATGCCCCATCACCCACATTGCACACCCAGGGAAAGCTCCATCACACACATTACATGCCCCATCACCCACATTGCACTCACATTACATGCCCCATCACCCACATTGCACTCACATTACTTGCCCCATCACCCACATTGCACATCCAGGGAAAGCTCCATCACACACATTACATGCCCCATCACCCACATTGCACACCCAGGGAAAGCTCCATCACACACATTACATGCCCCATCACCCACATTGCACACCCAGGGAAAGCTCCATCACACACATTACATGCTCCATCACACACATTACATGCCCCATCACCCACATTGCACACCCAGGGAAAGCTCCATCACGCACATTACATGCCCCATCACCCACATTGCACACCCAGGGAAAGCTCCATCACACACATTACATGCCCCATCACCCACATTGCACACCCAGGGAAAGCTCCATCACGCACATTACATGCCCCATCACCCACATTGCACACCCAGGGAAAGCTCCATCACACACATTACATGCCCCATCACCCACATTGCACACCCAGGGGAAGCTCCATCACACACATTGCATGCCCCATCACCCACATTGCACACCCAGGGAAAGCTCCTTCACACACATTACATGCCCCATCACCCACATTGCACTCACATTACATGCCCCATCACCCACATTGCACACCCAGGACATGCCCCATCACCCACATTGCACTCACATTACTTGCCCCATCACCCACATTGCACACCCACGGAAAGCTCCATCACACACATTACATGCCCCGTCACCCACATTGCACACCCAGGGAAAGCTCCATCACGCACATTACATGCCCCATCACCCACATTGCACACTCAGGGAAAGCTCCATCACCCACATTGCACACACATTACATGCCCCATCGCCCACATTGCACACCCAGGGAAAGCTCCATCACACACATTACATGCCCCATCATCCACATTGCACACCCAGGAAAATCTCCATCACACACATTACATGCCCCATCACCCACATTGCACACCCAGGGAAAGCTCCATCAAACACATTACATGCCCCATCACCCACCTTGCACACCCAGGGAAAGTTCCATCACACACATTACATGCCCCATCAACCACATTGCACACCCAGGGAAAGCTCCATCACACACATTACATGCCCCATCACCCACATTGCACACCCAGGGAAAGCTCCATCACACACATTACATGCCCCATCACCCACATTGCACACCCAGGGAAAGCTCCATCACACACATTACATGCTCCATCACACACATTACATGCCCCATCACCCACATTGCACACACGTTACATGCCCCATCACCCACATTGCACACACATTACATGCCCCATCACCCACATTGCACACCCAGGGAAAGCTCCTTCGCACACATTACATATCCCATTACCCACATTGGACACCCAGGGAAAGCTCCATCACACACATTACATGCCCCATCAACCACATTGCACACACATTACATGCCCCATCACCCACATTGCACACCCAGGGAAAGCTCCATCACACACATTACATGCCCCATCACCCACATTGCGCACCCAGTGAAAGCTCCATCACACACATTACATGCCCCATAACCCACATTGCACACACATTACATGCCCCATCGCCCACAGTGCACACCCAGGGAAAGCTCCATCACACACATTACATCCCCTATCACCCACATTGCACACCCAGGGAAAGCTCCATCACACACATTACATGCCCCATCACCCACATTGCACACCCAGGGAAAGCTCCATCACACACATTACATGCCCCATCACCCACATTGCACACCCAGGGAAAGCTCCATCACACACATTACATGCCCCATCATCCACATTGCACACACATTACATGCCCCATCACCCACATTGCACACCCAGGGAAAGCTCCTTCACACACATTGCATGCCCCATCACCCACATTGCACACCCAAGGAAAGCTCCTTCACACACATTACATGCCCCATTACCCACATTGCACACCCAGGGAAAGCTCCATCACACACATTACATGCCCCATCACCCACATTGCACACCCAGGGAAAGCTTTATCACACACATTACATGCCCCATTACATCCACCATCACCCATATTGCACACACATTACATGCCCATCACCCACATACATTGCACACACATTACACGCCCATCACCCACATACATTGCACACACATTACATGCCTATCACCCACATTGCACACACATTACATGCCTATCACCCACATTGCACACACATTACATGCCTATCACCCACATTGCACACACATTACATGCCCCATCACCCATATTGCACACACATTACATGCCCATCACCCACATACATTGCACACACATTACATGCCCATCACCCACATACATTGCACACACATTACATGCCCATCACCCACATTACATGCCCCATTACATGCCCCATCACCCATATTGCACACACATTACATGCCCATCACCCACATACATTGCACACACATTACATGCCTATCACCCACTTGCACACACATTACATGCCCCATCACCCCATTACATCCACCATCACCCATATTGCACACACATTACATGCCTATCACTCACATTGCACACATATTACATGCCCCATTACATCCACCATCACCCATATTGCACACACATTACATGCCCATCACCCACATTGCACACACATTACATGTCTCATCACCCCCATTACATGCGCATAGTTGCCAACATCGGCCATGTTCCCAGGGACACATATTTGTTCCACATGCTGCAGGAAGAGCATGCAAAGTGCAACCCAGCAGTATGTAGGATGGATATACTCACAGACACAATCCAATTAATTAATCATGGTAGGTCCTAGGAGATCTCCACCCTGATTATGTAATTGGATTGTGTCTGTGCGTGTATCCATCCTACACACTGACGGGCTGCACTTTGCATGGTCTTTCTGCAGCATGTGGAACAAATATGTGTCCCTGGAAACATGGCCGTTGTTGGCAACTATGCGATGCTCCATCACTCCATTACATGTCTCATCACCCCATCACATGCCCCATCACCCCATTACATGTCTCATCACCCCCATTGCATGCCCCATCACCCCCATGACATGCCCCATCACCGCACAGACATGCATACCATGCTGCCTGTTGGGCTCTCTGCACGGCTTGCCAGGTGAGTGCTGACAGGACACGTGATCCTCACGCGTGTCTGATGTCAGACCACTAGGGTCACGTGACCTGTCGCCACTCACCTGTCAAACTACACGGGGTGTCTGGGCAGCGTAAAGACACCATGCTGCCTTCTACTAGACATCGGATTTTCTGATCTCCCCCTCCTCTCTGCCAGGCAAGCAATTTTTTTTTTTCTTTTAAAGGAGCACCGTTCCCCCCCCCTTCCCCAAGCAGTCTAGGCAGGTGCCGCTCTAGAAGAATCTTGCTGCTAAAATCAGTATAAAATGTATATCTAGAATATTATTAGAAATATCAGTATTAAGTGTATATTTTGTTTATAACTCCTGAAAGCAAAACCATTGTTGCGCAAATTTGGTTAGGTGCCTTAGATATCTTTGGGATAATTTTGTACATTGCCTTAATTGCTGTGATTGATTTCTCATGTATTAATTTCCACGATTATTTTTTTTTTTTTTTTAAAGACGCCATTGATTCTAAGTTGCACCCTTTTTCCAGGGATGTTCAAATTGTAAAGTTTTAGAATCGTCGAAATACCTACACCACTAGTACTTACCTTACTACTCCTCGGTAGAGGACTGTCCCATACAAAAGCGTGACACATCACCCAAACCCGAAACTGCTCCCTTCACACGTCAGCCAAAACGAAAATATTTGCTGCCAAGGCAGGCGTCGTACACAGGGCAGTTGAATTTAGCTTCCGAACATAAAACGTCATCGATTCTAACTTGAACCCCTTTCCCAGAGTCCTTACCATAAAGAATCCCTTCCTTTGCTGTCTATGAAATCTTTGCCCTTCCAGTCTCTGGGGATGACCTTTTGTATTTGGTACATTTCTGTTAATGCACAGGTCTTTATACTGGCCATACACATATTCATATAACGTTATCATATCCCTTCTAAGAAGCAACTTTTTAAGTCTCTCTTCATAACTAAGATCCTCCAATCTCCTTATTAATGTTGTAGCCCTACTTTGCACTTTTTCTAGTTCCATAATATCCTTTTTAAAGACTGGTGCCCAGAATTGTACAACCTTTTGGCAACAGTCTTCCTTTATGTAATGTCTCTTATTTTGCAAAAATAGCCATAGATATTACTGCATTCTGAAGATTTCCCACTAGATGTCACCTTTATTCCATTTTAAAACTCTGTCCTTTGTATTTTCTGTTGCTATGTATTATTATTTTATTTGGTCTTTGTAGATCATCATATGGCCTAGGCACAACATTTCTGAGATAACATCTGTACAGTCAGAACTGTACGGCAAACGCAGTCGCTATCTTGGATCTTCTTGATTCGCTAAATGGCACAGCAGAATCATGGGGAATGTAGTTCCATTAAATCTGCTGTTATACCATATCTAGAAAGAGAGGTGTTTAACATCATTATGGGGGTCATGTATAAGTGTTGGGAGAAGTATAAAAAAGTGCAGTTGCTGTTTATTATACATACCGGTGATGATGCCTTTTTATAAATCCCGCAGTGCTGGAAAGGGACCGTGTGTTTGGCGGAGTTTAATTTACACTAATCAGGTGCTTTTCAGGTCCTTATTTTTTTATATACATTGGCTGTGCTGGGACAAGCAAAAAGTAATATGCGATGGACGAAACGCAGAATCCTGACATATGTTGGGAGTCTGCTTTATAACTATGCGCACAAACAAATAGCTACCTGCATGTTTATACATGACCCCCATTATGTATCTGGTGTTTGTTATTTGTACATTATGTGTTTAGTGTCAGTTTATTAAAAATGGGAAACAAAACCTTTGGTCTTTATTAAATACAAACATAGTCGCAGTCGATGGTCAGCATGCTGAGTTAGAGCTTTGCCGACGGGGATTTCAAGGATGATCGCTCTTCCTTCAGCAGTTTAAGATGGCTCGGGGCCTGGATCAGAGGCCAGTCCAGCAGTCCTAGTCCGAAGCCCCCATTTATACTTCCTGGTCACTGTAACACAGTCTCACTCGTTTGAACAATAAGATCTGAAAAGTTTCTCAGACCCCATCAGCAAGTTCCCCCTTCCTCTGCCATGATGGAGGTGTACCTGCAGGAGAAGACGGTAGTGTGCTCGTCCTCTCCTCTGCCTGGAAAGTCCAACGAGGCCCCCAAAACCTCTCTGGGGTCATTTGAGAATCAGTACAGCAGCCTGCTCGGCACAAGGCACAGTTATCTGTCCCAGACACCGGAGAATGCTTACTGAGCATGCGCAGCAATGCTGAAATTAACAGAAGTATAGGATTTGGGTTATGAGATGATGGGAGGCAGGATTGAGGTGCATAGATCAAAAGATGTTGAGACGCAGGGGTGCAAATATGAGGTGAGGGAGATTGATGCTATTTGTATTTCATTAACATTAAATGAGGTTGCAAAAATAAAAGGCGGAAAAACAGATTTAAAAAAATCTTTATTATATTTAATAAATACCCTGTCAAAACTTTAAAAAGATTTGAATAAAAGAGAGAATTTAGACATGAATTACAAACTTACAGCGGCGTTGAAAAATTCTTCCATTCAGCTGCATAAGAGAATTTTTCCAGCTCTGCTACTTTTGCCTAAAGTTTGAAATCCCGTTTTCCATTCCCATTTTTTTTTAACAAAAACCGCAGTTTCAAAAATGAAGTATAAACTTTTGAAATCCATTATGCGTCAATTGGGAATTATGTTTCTAATTCAGGATTGCTGTCTGGCATGGTACGCCACATATATTTCTCTAGTTTTTTTTACTTGGTTAAATAGAATTTCTTGTTTTCTAGTTGTATAAGCAAAATAAAAGGTCCGCCAGAACTATTAGAAAGCAAATTGCATGGTTTGTTATTTCTGCATATTAGGCCTACATTTTATTAGTAATGACCCAAATATTAAAGAAAATGAACAAACAAATATCCGAAGCAGAACATCTATAATTACTGTTTAAAAATTAAAGCAAAACAACTCTGTAAATTTCATTTTTTTTCTATGTCAGATGCCCTTATGAGTAC
Source organism: Pelodytes ibericus (assembly GCA_036172795.1). Classification (NCBI taxonomy): domain Eukaryota; kingdom Metazoa; phylum Chordata; class Amphibia; order Anura; family Pelodytidae; genus Pelodytes; species Pelodytes ibericus. The sequence continues at coordinate 23,338,337 of CM069862.1, forward strand.
AGGAAATGAAAGGGGCAGCAATGCTCTCATTTAAATTGCTTTTTCATTTTTAAATAGTTATTTAAAAGTCATATCAATAAATTACTGTGGCAAGAAAAACAGCAAATACATGAAGATCTAATTACTGAAGCTTAAATCTGCAGTCAAACCTTGCTGGAAATTTATAGCAGGGTGGTGTATACTTGACCAGATAACAGCAGTGGAAATGGTGTTAAAAAGTCTGAGTCATCTAAACATTATTTGTCCTGTGAATGTACGGCTACTATACATTTGCCCGTCTGGCAGGGCGTGAGATAACAACCACAGATCTGGAGAGTCCGATTTCCTGGGCCATTCTCTCTAACGGTTTTAGCACATCTTTCTGATGTCCGCCTCGAGGTTGCGTTGCCAAATGTTTCTTGAATGTCTCATTTTGCAACAGAGAAGTATACTGCATGTGCACTGACTTATGTGCAGTAGAACTGCCTATTTGCTGTAGTGTTGAAACTCGACCTCCCAGGCTTTGCGCCCCCAGCATGACGTGGATGGACCAGAAATTCTACATTCTGTTCTTATGTTCGTGTCAGATTATCGGTTGATCATCGTTTGGACAACTATGAATTTTTTTCTGTTTTTTTGTCTGAAGCAGGAAAAACGCTTGAATGCTGAACTCAGGAATCATGAAATTTGCACTGCTTATTCATGCTGGAATTTCTAGGTCAACGCAACTATTTTCAGCTTTCTACAGTGTTCCTTTCCTGAATTATGAGTAAATTAAGTCTGAATAAGGACTCGACTTGCAGAACAACGATTGCGAACTTCAACCAGACTGCTGAAGAGATGAATGGCAAACATCTAATCGCCTAAGAGCTTCAACCTCTAGAATTACTGAAAGTGAGGAGCTGCAACAAGAATCTAAATCCTGGGTGAAGCCGGGTAGTAAAGTATAAGCTTTAATTCAGTACAATAGTGCTTGAAGTTTGTAATAATATTGCAGTATAATGTCAATCAATGCTTCTACATATTACTCCCTCTTACACTATAGATATGTTATTTCACTTGTAAAGCATTAGGTGCTTGTATGGTCTCTCACATTGATTCTTTAACAGAATTAGGCATTTTTTGAAATTAACCCTTTAGTGACAGTCACAGGACTGTTGTGAAATTTGACCCCTCGTGACAATGTCTGCAGTGTTTGTATTTAGCTTTAAATTCCCTCCTTTGCCTTTAATGCACCCACATATATACTGTTTTTATCACCATAAAAGGGGTTTTCTTTAGATACCATTAATTTCAACATATCATAAAATTTACTATAAATATTTTTTTTAAAATATGATGAACATTTTTTTTAAAACATACTTTTTCTAACTTAGAACTGAAAATTGCAAAAAAACAACAGAAAAAACATGTAATCATGAATATTTTTAAACTTGGAATAATATTTTGAAACTATTTAGACTGAGTCTTTTTTTTACCTTTTGTAACTGTGTAAGTTGTAGGACAATAACCAAAATAGTGTTTCTTTGTTTCCTAACCATTTTCTCTTACAGTGACCTTTTGACCCTAAATCTAACCCTTGCTCTAATTCTAATTGTAACCCTAACTCACCTGTAACCCTAAGTGGAACTCTAGCCCTAACCCTTTTTTAAGAGTGCCTCTAGGGGCAGTCAATCAACAGTAACAGAAGTAACAGAAGTGATTTCTTATTAGTCCCGTCGCTCTTGCAATATTGGAGAAGCATGCTCCTCTCCAACAGGGTGCCCGATTAAGCACATAGCAACATCATATGAAAGCATTCAAACATTGCTTTACAAAACCTTTCATACCTCATTTCATATATGCATTTTCTGTTTGCAGCCATAATTCAGAAGTCAACATAAGAGGACAGGTGTTGTGCACCTTTCACCTCCCAAACATAGATTTGCAGCTATTATTTTTAACCTTTTTTAAGTTAACTTGCTAATTATTCTGTCTATTTCAGTTAAAAGTTAGACTAAATTACCCCAGGATAGCTGGCGTTTGACAGAAAATCTACATAACTATTTCTCCATTCTGAACTCACCTGCTTTGTCCCTTCTCCTCCTTCCTCAAAAATGCTCTAGAACAGGAATTCCCAACCTTTTTGAAATTGTGCCCACCGTTTCCAATGTCTCGCATCCCTCCCCTCCCCTTGACTCCTATAATCTCTTAGTCATCACTGATATAGGTTTTAGTAGATAAAAGTGTATAAACTGCTTTACTGAAACAATTAAGTATATTGTGTATACACATTTTGCATACAGAGAGGTGTGCACATCCTGATTTTGTGTATAATTTGGGCATAGTTTGAGAAGAGACAGATCAGGTAGTGAATGTCTTTATACATGACTTTCCTATCTGTTATTAGTAAAATATACCCAGGAATTCCTCTCTCATCCGTCCTTCACTGAGGATGGATACTTAAAGCTAGGGCTGGTCATTTTTTAATTTATTTATTAGGTGGATTCATTTTTATTTCTGGATGGCCCCTTTTCTATGGACCAAATCATAAGGGCTCAAGGGTGCAGTGGATCATCGCTGGCCATTTGGAAAAGGGATATTTTTCCAAATGTCCAGGGTACCCTTTTTACACTGCCCACCCTCCTGGCACACAAAGGGTGTTTTTTTTTTTTTTTTCTCACAGGTTTCACCTATTTTAAAGAATCATTCCCCCCTATCTGGGCAAGGTAAAGGTAGGGAGGGTATGAAATGGTTTTTACTGTATTTATTTATGGGGCTACAGACCCTTGGGTAGTCCATTTTAAGGGGCAAGCAGACAGCCGCTGTAATATATATGTATATATGTATCACTCCGAATAAATTAGCGTAATAGAAGAGGGTATCCAGATTATTATTTCATCACAATAGAACACGATATACCAAGATGTATATACATGTATGTAAAATGCAAACAATATATATGTTCGAAGAGAAAAAAATGACATAAAGCAAAATATAAAACAAAGTATGTATAACAATACAGCACCAAAACATAAAAAAAACTAGGACCAAAAGTGAAAAATTATAGATAATACAGAAATACGTATAACAAAATGTAGAATGATTAAAAGAAAGAAATATATAAATGAAATGAAAAATTACCAAAACTAACCACCAGAGGGAGATATATGATAGCGTCCATGCCTATGAATACTTTATAACCACAACAAATAATTGCCATCCCGAATTTTTGTGTCAATCTAACTTTGGTGAATAATTGAATTCCCCTTGTGATGAACTAATAGTCTGAAGTGTATACCCTGATATATACTTATATATATATTTATTTTTTAAAATTCCTATATGTAGAATTTAAATTACTCCCCGAGTTGTTTACTTTCCTGTGATAAAGAAAGCATTGGTTTTTCATATACTGTGTTCTTTGACATCACTGTCCACTGTTCTATTCGATAACTGTACACTGTTCTATGACATCATTATACAGTGTTCTAGGACATGCACTGTTCTATGACATAACAATGCAGTGTTCAATGGCATCACTTTACACAGTTTTATGTCATCGCAATGCAGTGACCTATGACATCACTATACACTGTTTTATGACATCACTGTGCACTTTTATTTGAAATTTCAATGCACTCCTCTATGACATCACTATGCACTCATCTATGACATCACTATACACTGTTTTATGACATCACAGTGCGCTGTTTTATGACATTACTATGAACTGTTTTATGACATCACTATGCACTGTTCTATTACATCGCTATAGAGTGTTCTATGACATCACTCAGGAACACTACATAGTGATGTCATAGGACAGTGAATAATGATGTCATAGAACATTGCAAAGTGTTGTCATAAAACACTGCATTGTAATGCCATAAACCACTTTTTAGTGATGTCACACAGTGTAGTAGTGTTATAGTGTATAATGATGCCATAGAACAGTGCAAAGTGATGCTATAGAACAAATTATAATGGTTTCATAGGACAGCGCATAGTTATGTCATGGAACAGTGCACAGTGAGGTAATAAAACAGTGCACAATGAAGTGCATTGTAATAATGTCATAAACCACAGTATAGTGAAGTCATAACATTGTTCTATAGCATCGCTTTACTATACACAGTAGTAAAGCGATGCTATAGAACAATGCACTGAGATATCATATAACAGTGTATGGTGATGTCATAGAATACTTCATAGTGATGTCATATAACAGTGCATAATGATGTCCTAGAACACGGTATAGTCATGTCATAGAAGAGTGCATAGTGATTTCACAGAACTCTCTATAGTTATGTCTTAGATCAGTATGTAGTGATGTCAAAGAACAGTCCATATTCATAGAACACAGTATAGTGATGTCATAGGACACAGGATAGTGATGTCATAAAACTGTATAGTGATGTCATAAAACACTGCACTGAGATTTCATAGAACAGTGTATAAGGATGTCATAGAACACTGTATAGTGATGTCATAGAACAGTAAATACTGATGTCATAGAAAAGTGACAGTGATGTCATATACCAGTCAGGGCCGGACTGGGAACAAAAACCAGCCCTGGAAAAAATTTATATACCAGCCCCATCGCATAAGATTTTTAAAGCAGCCCATAGCATAATATAATTTTTTTGTTCATAGAAGGGAAAATCATGCATTTTAAAAAGCACATCTGAACAGTGTATTATTTATAGATAAGACTGATATAAAAGCCTGTCTAGGGCAATATATATACCTCCAGTATGTACACAGAGTTATATGAATTGCCCTGTGCAGAGGTATATATCAGGGCAGTGTGTGAGACATATCCTGTATCCTGTCTCTCTCTGTCCTTTCTGTGGTGTCTCTCTCTCTGTCCTTTCTGTGGCGTCTCTCTCTCTCTCTCTGTCCTTTCTGTGGCGTCTCTCTCTCTCTCTGTCCTTTCTGTGGCGTCTCTCTCTCTCTCTCTGTCCTTTCTGTGGCGTCTCTCTCTCTCTCTGTCCTTTCTGTGGCGTCTCTCTCTCTCTCTGTCCTTTCTGTGGCGTCTCTCTCTCTCTCTGTCCTTTCTGTGGCGTCTCTCTCTCTCTCTGTCCTTTCTGTGGCGTCTCTCTCTCTCTCTCTGTCCTTTCTGTGGCGTCTCTCTCTCTCTCTGTCCTTTCTGTGGCGTCTCTCTCTCTCTCTGTCCTTTCTGTGGCGTCTCTCTCTCTCTCTGTCCTTTCTGTGGCGTCTCTCTCTCTCTGTCCTTTCTGTGGCGTCTCTCTCTCTCTCTGTCCTTTCTGTGGCGTCTCTCTCTCTCTCTGTCCTTTCTGTGGCGTCTCTCTCTCTCTCTGTCCTTTCTGTGGCGTCTCTCTCTCTCTGTCCTTTCTGTGGCGTCTCTCTCTCTGTCCTTTCTGTGGCGTCTCTCTCTCTGTCCTTTCTGTGGCGTCTCTCTCTCTGTCCTTTCTGTAACGTCTCTCTCTCTCTGTCCTGTCTGTGGCGTCTCTCTCTCTCTGTCCTTTCTGTGGCATCTCTCTCTCTCTCTGTCCTTTCTGTGGCGTCTCTCTCTCTCTGTGTCCTTTCTGTGGTGTCTCTCTCTCTCTCTGTCCTTTCTGTGGCGTCTCTCTCTGTCCTTTCTGTGGCGTCTCTCTCTGTACTTTCTGTGGCGTCTCTCTCTCTCTCTCTGTCCTTTCTGTGGCGTCTCTCTCTCTGTCCTTTCTGTGGCGTCTCTCTCTCTGTCCTTTCTGTGGCGTCTCTCTCTCTCTGTCCTTTCTGTGGCGTCTTTCTCTCTCAGTCCTTTCTGTAACGTCTCTCTCTCTCTGTCCTTTCTGTGGCGTCTCTCTCTCTGTCCTTTCTGTGGCGTCTCTCTCTCTGTCCTTTCTGTGGCGTCTCTCTCTCTCTGTCCTTTCTGTGGCGTCTCTCTCTCTCTCTGTCCTTTCTGTAACGTCTCTCTCTCTCTGTCCTTTCTGTGGCGTCTTTCTCTCTCTGTCCTTTCTGTGGCGTCTCTCTCTCTGTGTCCTTTCTGTGGCGTCTCTCTCTGTCCTTTCTGTGGCGTCTCTCTCTCTCTCTGTCCTTTCTGTGGCGTCTCTCTCTCTCTCTGTCCTTTCTGTGGCGTCTCTCTCTCTCTCTCTCTGTCCTTTCTGTGGCGTCTCTCTCTCTCTCTCTGTCCTTTCTGTGGCGTCTCTCTCTCTGTCCTTTCTGTGGCGTCTCTCTCTCTGTCCTTTCTGTGGCGTCTCTCTCTCTCTGTCCTTTCTGTGGCGTCTCTCTCTCTCTCTGTCCTTTCTGTAACGTCTCTCTCTCTCTGTCCTTTCTGTGGCGTCTCTCTCTCTCTGTCCTTTCTGTGGCGTCTCTCTCTCTCTGTCCTTTCTGTGGCGTCTCTCTCTCTCTCTGTCCTTTCTGTGGCGTCTCTCTCTCTCTCTGTCCTTTCTGTGGCGTCTCTCTCTCTCTCTGTCCTTTCTGTGGCGTCTCTCTCTCTCTCTCTCTCTGTCCTTTCTGTGGCGTCTCTCTCTCTGTCCTTTCTGTAACGTCTCTCTCTCTCTGTCCTTTCTGTGGCGTCTCTCTCTCTCTGTCCTTTCTGTGGCGTCTCTCTCTCTCTCTGTCCTTTCTGTGGCGTCTCTCTCTCTCTCTCTGTCCTTTCTGTGGCGTCTCTCTCTCTCTGTCCTTTCTGTGGCGTCTCTCTCTCTCTCTCTCTGTCCTTTCTGTGGCGTCTCTCTCTGTCCTTTCTGTGGCGTCTCTCTCTGTCCTTTCTGTGGCGTCTCTCTCTGTCCTTTCTGTGGCGTCTCTCTCTCTGTGTGTCCTTTCTGTGGCATCTCTCTTCCCCCCCTTCCCCCTTAGTGTCTTTCACCCCCTCCCCTCCCCCTGTAGTGTCTTTCACCCCTTCTCCCTGTAGTCTTTCACACCCTCCTCTCCCCCTGTAGAGTCTTTCACCCCCCCCCCTTCCCCCTGTAGAGTCTTTCACCCCCCCTTCCCCCTGTAGTGTCTTTCACCCCCTTCCCCCTGTAGTGTCTTTTACCCCCTTCCCCCTGTAGTGTCTTTTACCCCCTTCTCCCTATAGTGTCTTTCACCCCCCCCTGTAGTGTCTTTCACCCCCCCCCCCCTGTAGTGTCTTTCACCCCCCCCCTGTAGTGTCTTTCACCCCCCCCCCCTGTAGTGTCTTTCACCCCCCCCTGTAGTGTCTTTCACCACCCCCTGTAGTGTCTTTCACACACACCCCCGTAGTGTTTTTCACACCCCCCCCTGTAGTGTCTTTCACCCCCCCCCCCCTGTAGTGTCTTTCACCCCCCCCTGTAGTGTCTTTCTTCCCCCCCCCCTGTAGTGTCTTTCACCCCCCCCTGTAGTGTCTTTCACCCCCCCCCCTGTAGTGTCTTTCACCCCCCCCCTGTAGTGTCTTTCTTCCCCCCCCCCCCTGTAGTGTCTTTCTCCCCCCCCTCTGTAGTGTCTTTCTCCCCCCCCTGTAATGTCTTTCACCCCCCCCTGTAGTGTCTTTCACCCCCCCTGTAGTGTCTTTCACCCCCCCCCCCTGTAGTGTCTTTCACCCCCCCTGTAGTGTCTTTCACCCCCCCCTGTAGTGTCTTTCACCCCCCCCCTGTAGTGTCTTTCACCCCCCCCCTGTAGTGTCTTTCACCCCCCCCCTGTAGTGTCTTTCACCCCCCCCCTGTAGTGTCTTTCACCCCCCCCTGTAGTGTCTTTCACCCCCCCTTCCCCCTGTAGTGTCTTTCACCCCCCCTTCCCCCTGTAGTGTCTTTCACCCCCCCCTGTAGTGTCTTTCACCCCCCCCCCCCCTGTAGTGTCTTTCACCCCCCCCTGTAGTGTCTTTCACCCCCCCTTCCCCCTGTAGTGTCTTTCACCCCCCCCTGTAGTGTCTTTCACCCCCCCCCCCCCCCTGTAGTGTCTTTCACCCCCTTCCCCCTGTATGTCTCACTCACCTTGCTTTCTCTGCTCCCCATCCCGCCGCCGGAACTGCTGCTGCAGCATCCGGCGGCAGCAGGCGAACTTCTTAAAGCGGCGACGGCCGCCGAATTGCTTAAAGTGGCCCACCGCCACTTTAAGCAATTCGGCGGCCGTCGCCGCTTTAAGAAATTTGCCTGCTGCGGCCGGATGCTGCAGCAGCCGAATTCTTCAATTTTAGTGGCCGAGGCGGCCCCGGGGCAGGCGGCCCACCGGGATTTTTCCCGGTATCCCGGTGGGCCAGTCCGGCCCTGATACCAGTGTATACTGATGTCATGGAACAGTGCATAGTGAAGTCATAGAACACAGTATAATGATGTCATAGAAGAGTACATAATAATTTCACAGAACACTGTATAGTTATGTCATAGAGCAGTGCACAGTGAAGTCATAGAAAAGTGTATAATAATGTCATAGAACACTATATACTGATGCCTAGTGAAGTCAAAAAACACTGTATAGTGATCTCATAGAACACTACATTGTAATGCCATACAATACAACATGGTGATGTCATAAACCAGTGTATAGTGATGTCATAGAACAGTGTCTAGCAATGTCATAGAATGCTGCATAAAGATGTCATAGAACAGTGTATAGTGATGTCATAGAACACAGTGTAGTAGTGTTATAGTGTATAATGATGCCATAGAACAGTGCATAGTGATGCTATAGAACAAATTATAGTGATTTCATAGAACAGTGAATAGTTATGTCATGGAACAGTGCACAGTAATGTAATAAAACTGCACAATGACATCACAGTGATATCATAGAAGAGTGCAGAGTTATGTCATAGAACAGTGCACAGTGATGTCATAAAACAGTAAATAATGATGTCATAGAACAGTGCATGCTGATGTCAAAGAACACTGTATCGTAATGCCACAGAACAGTGCACAGTGAGGTCATAGAATACTACATTGGTATGGCATAGAACAGTACATGGTGATGTCATAGAATAATGCAAAGTGATGTCATAGAACACAGTATAGTGGTGTTATAGTTTATTATGATGGCATAGAACAGTTTATAGCGATGCTATAGAACATGTTATAGTGATGTCATAAAACAGTTGATATTGATCTCATAGAACACTACATTGTAATTACATAGAATACTACATGGAGATGTCATAAACTAGTGTATAGTGATGTCATAGGACAGTGTATAATGATGTCACAGAACACTGCACTGGGACTTCATAGATCTGGGCATAATGATCTCATAGAACACTATATAGTGATGTCATAGAACAGTGAATAATACTGTCATAGAAAAGTGACAGTGATGTCATAGAACAGTGCATACTGATGTCAACGAACACTGTATAGTTATGCCACAGAACAGTGCACAGTGAGGTCATAGAATACTACATTGGTATGGCATAGAACAGTGTATAGTGATGTCATAGAATAATGCAAAGTGATGACATAGAACACAGTATAGTGGTGTTATAGTTTATTATGATGCCATAGAACAGTGCATAGTGATGCTATAGAACACATTATAGTGATATCATAGAACAGTGAATGGTTATGTCATAGAACAGTGTATAGTGATGTCATAGACTTGTGTTTAATGATGTTATGGAACACTACATTGGGACTTCATAGATCAGTGTATAATGATATCTTGGAACACAATATTGTGATGTCATAGAACAGTGAATAATACTGTCATAGAAAAGTGACAGTGATGTCATAGAACAGTGCATAGTAATGTCATAAAACAGTGCACAGTAATGTCATAAAACAGTGCTTCACAATAATGTCATAGACCACTATATAGTGATGTCATAAAACTGTGTATAGTGATGTCATAGAACACTGCATTGATATATCATAGAACAGTCCATAGTGATGTCATAGAACGTTGTATAATGATGTTATAAAACTGTATATAGTGATGTCATAGAACAGTGTATAGCAATGTCATAGAATGCTGCATAGTGATGTCATAGAACAGTGTATAGTAAAGTGTCATAGAACACAGTGTAGTAGTGTTATAGTGTATGATGATGCCATAGAACAGTGCATAGTGATGCTGTAGAACAAATTATATTGATCTCATAGAACAGTGCATAGGTATGTCATGGAACAGTGCACAGTGATGTAATAAAACAGTGCATAGTGATCTCATAGAACATTGCACAATGAAGTGCATTGTAATAATGTCATACACCACAGTATAGTGATGTCATAAAACTGTGTATAGTAAAGTGATGCTATAGAACAATGTACTGAGATATCATAGAACAGTGTATAATTATGTCATAGAACAGTGGCAAATTATGTTATAGAACAGTACATAGTGATGTCATATAACAGTGTATAGTTATGTTATATAACAGTGTACAGTGATGTCATAGAATACTGCATAGTGATGTCATATGACAGTGTATAGTGATGTCATTGAATGCTGCATAGTGATGCCTAGTGAAGTCACAGAATACTGTATAGTGATCTCATAGAACGCTACATTGTAATGCCATAGAATACTACATGGTGATGTCATATAACAGTGTATAGTGATGTCATAGAATAATGCATAGTGATGTCATATCGCAGTGTATAGTGATGTCATTGAATGCTGCATAGTGATGCCTAGTGAAGTCACAGAATACTGTATAGTGATCTCATAGAACACTACATTATAATGCCATAGAATACTACATGGTGATGTCATATACCAGTGTATAGTGATGTCATAGAACAGTGTAAAGTGATATCATAGAACACTGTATAGTGATGTCATAGAACAGTGCATATTGATTTCATAGAACATAGTATAGTAATGTCAAAGAACATTGTTTAGTGATGTTATAATTTATTATGATGCCATAGAACAGTGCATAGTGATGCTATAGAACACATTATAGTGATGTCATAGCACAGTGCATAGTTATGTCATAGAACAGTGCACAGTAATGTCAAAGAACACTGTATAGTTATGCCACAGAACAGTGCACATTGAGATCATAGAATACTACATTGGTATAGCATAGAACGGTGTATGGTGATGTCATAGAATAATGCAAAGTGATGTCATAGAACACAGTATAGTGGTGTTATAGTTTATTATGATGCCATAGAACAGTGCATTGTGATGCTATAGAACACATTATAGTGATGTCATAGATCAGTGCGTAGTTATGTCATAAAACAGTGGATATTGATCTCACGGAACACTACATTGTAATTCCATAGAATACTACATGGTGATGTCATATACTAGTGCAGAGGCGTCCAAAGTGCGGCCCGCGGGCCTGAGCTCTGCTCCGGTAGCCGCACCTCGAACTGCACACCGCACGGGAAGCTGTGTCGGGGAACGAAGTTCCCTACACGCTCTGTGTAGGGAACTTCGTTCCCCGGTACAGCTTCCCGTGCGGTGTGCAGTGCACAAATCCCCTCCTCTACCCTGCGCATGAGGTCATGCGCAAGGGTCAGAGGGAGGGAAGAAGCGCACCGGGAGTCCACAGCCACGCGTGTTGGGTAAGTGTATGTATGTATGTGAGTGTGTGTATCAATGTGTGTGTGGGTTAAGTGTATGTATGTATGTGTGTGTGTGTGTGTATTAGTGTGTGGAGTAAGTGTATGTATGTATGTGAGTGTGTGTATCAATGTGTGTGTGGGTTAAGTGTATGTATGTATGTATGTGAGTGTGTGTGTGTGTATACATGTGTATTAGTGTGTGGGGTAAGTGTATGTATGTATGTGAGTGTGTGTATCAATGTGTGTGTGGGTTAAGTGTATGTAAGTATGTGAGTGTGTGTGTGTGTGTATAAATGTGTATTAGTGTGTGGGGTGAGTGTGTGTATCAATGTGTGTGTGGGTTAAGTGTATGTATGTATGTGAGTGTGTATAAATGTGTATTAGTGTGTGGGGTAAGTGTATGTGAGTGTGTGTGTGGGGTAAGTGTATGTATGTGTGTGTGTGGGGGGGGGGGGGTAACTGTATGTATGTGAGTGTGTGTGTGTATAAATGTGTATGTATGTGAGTGTGTGTATAAATGTGGATGTGTGTGGGGGTTAAGTGTATGTATGTTTGTGAGTGTCTGTATAAATGTGGATGTGTGTGGGGGTAAGTGTATGTATGTATGTGAGTGTGTGTATCAATGTGTGTGTGGGTTAAGTGTATGTATGTATGTGAGTGTGTGTGTGTCTATAAATGTGTATTAGTGTGTGGGGTAAGTGTATGTGAGTGTGTGTGGGGGTAAGTGTATGCATGTGAGTGTGTGGGGTAACTGCATGTATGTATGAATGTGAGTGTGTGTGTATAAATGTGTATGTGTGTGAGTGGGGTAAGTGTATGTATGCGAGTATGTGTATAAATGTGTATCTATGTGAGTGCATGTTAAGTGGGTGTGGGGTAAGTGTATGTATGTATGTGAGTGTATGTGTGTGGTGTAAGTGTATGTATGTGAGTATGTGTGTATAAATGTGTATGTGTGTGTGGGGTAATTGTGACTGTGTGTGTGGGAAGGGGGGGGGGGGTAAGTGTGACTGTGTTGTAGTTAATGTGACCACTACACATTAGTGTAAAATATATATATATATATATATTTACATACACACACATGTATATAATGATATATATTATTCTCTGAATGAATGAAAAATGAATGCGGCCCACGCACGCATACATTTCTAGCGTAGTGGCCCTTTGCAGAATAAACTTGGACACCCCTGTACTAGTGTATAGTGATGTCATAGAACAGTGTATAATGATGTCATGGAACACTGCATTGGGACTTCATAGATCAGTGTATAATGATCTCATTGAATACTATATAGTGATGTCATAGATCAGTGAATAATAATGCCATAGAAAAGGGACAGTGATGTCATAGAACCGTGCATAGTAATGTCATAAAACAGTGCACAGTAATATCATAAAACAGTGCTTCACAATAATGTCATAGACCACTATATAGTGATGTCATAAAACTGTGTATTGTTAGGTCATAGAACACTGCATTGAGAAATCATAGAACAGTCCATAGTGATTTTGTATAATGATGTCATAAAACGGTATATAGTGATGTCATAGAACAGTGTATAATAATGTCATAGACTACTGTATAGTTATGTCATATAACAGTGTATAGTGATGTCATGGATAAGACCGCTCATGACGCTGTCAAACAGGGCCTAGACCCTGAAATTATGTCTGTTCATCAAAACAGCATCGTATCGGATGCTGAGAAGATAAGGAGGTATACCACTATATTCAGTGGTGTATCTTGATTTTGTGCTGCCCTAGGCAGACAAAATCCGGGCACCCCCCTACCCAAGCTGCACACCCACGTTACACACCTAAGACATGCCCCATCATTCAGACTCACATCAAGCTTACACTCCCATCACACTCAGTCACACACTCCTACTCCCATCACACTCAGTCACACACTCCTACTCCCATCACGCACACTCTGACTCCCATCACACTCAGTCACACACACTGTCTCCCATCACACACACTCTGACTCCCATCACACTCAGTCACACACACTGTCTCCCATCACACACAGGTCACACACACTGTCTCCCATCACACTCAGTCACACACAGTCTCTCATCACGCTCAGTCACACACACTGTTTCCCATCACAAACACTCTGACTCCCATCACACTCAGTCACACACACTGTCTCCAATCACACACACTCTGACTCCCATCACACTCAGTCACACACACTGTCTCCCATCACACACCACACTCATTCACACACACTGTCTCCAATCACACACACTCTGACTCCCATCACACTCATTCACACACACTGTCTCCCATCACACACACTCTGACTCCCATCACACTCAGTCACACACACTGTCTCCAATCACACACACTCTGACTCCCATCACACTCAGTCACACACACTGTCTCCCATCACACACCACACTCATTCACACACACTGTCTCCAATCACACACACTCTGACTCCCATCACACTCATTCACACACACTGTCTCCCATCACACACACTCTGACTCCCATCACACTCAGTCACACACTGTCTCCCATCACACACACTCTGACTCCCATCACACTCAGTCACACACACTGTCTCCCTTCACACACACTCTGACTCAAATCACACTCAGTCACACACACACACACACACACACTCTGATTCCCATCCCACTCATTCACACACACTGTCTCCAATCACACACACTCTGACTCCCATCACACTCAGTCACACACACTGTCTCCCATCACACACACACACACACACACACACACCATGCTGCCTGTTCGGCTTCCCGGCGATTGTGCCGACAGGTCACGTGACCGGGCGCGCGTATGACGTCAGCGCGCCCGTCACGTGACCTGTCGGCACTTCTGTGTCGGCACACTGCACGGGGAGCCGAACAGGCAGCACGGAGGTTTCTCTGTGCTGCCTGTTCGGCTCCCCGTGCAGCCTGGCAGGCAGAGCGTTGGTGAGGGGGGATCTTGCGATCCCTTCTCACCTCCGTCTCTGCCTGCAAGCGCGGTGGGGTTTGTTTGTTTTTTTAAAGGGCCAGATTTTTTTTTTTGATTTTTTTTTTTTCCAGTGCTGGGGGGCGCTGCCGCCCCCCAAAATTTGCCGCCATAGGCATCCGCCTAGGATGCCTCGCGGTAAATACAGCACTGACTATATTACAGAAATACTTCAGACGGGCTAAACAGGGGTGAAAGCGAAAAGCTGGGATTGACCCTTTTCTTACCTGGAGACTCCAACTCACTAAAACAACCTGAGGAGACTCCTCATGCTGCTGAAGTCTCTGATACTTTAGATCCAGTATATCGTTAAGTGATTAACAATGTGAATGTCCGCTATAAAAAAAAAAATTGCGTAAACTACCTCACGGGTGGGATATTTTTCTTAAGTCTATGGCCGACCTGAATATACCGTCTACAGTTGTGGGTAACACTTCAAATAGAGACTATTTGGAGCAATTGAAAATTGAGCAACGTGAAAGAGCAATGCCTGCCATATCACCCTACTTAATAAAAAAAAAGACATACATTACCAACGGTGCCTTTTAGACCTCCGGGCTTAACGACCCCTCATGGTTATTTTTTGATGCCTCCTGCTGGATGGCTGAATTTATAATCTGTATTCATTCTGTATATAACATTGGCTGTATGTTGCTTAATTCTAATGTATATAACATTTGAATACAACATTGTCTGTGTATATAACAGTTGCCGTGTATATAACATTTGCTGTGTATTGTTTGCTTCTATTGTATAAAGCCTCTGATTGTTTGTTTATTGTTTGGCCTATGAAATCTTTATTGTTTTGTAATTTTTTTCTAATAAAAATATTTTCTATGATTCATTTTGTCACTGGCATATTTTTAGTCTAGTCTTTAATAAAAACACATATATAAATATGCGGAGAAGACTGGCTACTTTAGGACCCGTCCTGACTTCTCTGCCCTTCACATAATATGTTGTAATACCCCTTATAACCGTAGGGTACCAGTATATGTAATATGTCTATGTCTTAGGACATGTCTGGACAATTCCAGGGCTTTAGAACATGTCTTATCTTGTCTGCGGTTACATAACACATTGTAGTTCCACTTATAACCGTAGGGGTTATTGCCCGCCATGGTTTTATTACAACAGGGGGGCGTCGGTTTATTAAAATGGGGGCTAAAATAGCGGTAGTGTCCAGAAAATGTCGGCCAAAATGTCATTATGTGCAGGGGGCGTGGTTATATCGTGCAGTGGGCGTGGTTTACACAAAAGGGGCGGAGCACCTGTCAAAAATAGTTTGACCTCTTATGTGCCTATATACTACTGCTGAGGATGAAGGGAAGTGTAGTATAGGACAGTTGCAGTGAAGGGCAGGAGATGCTGGGGTAAAGGGTACATGTGCTGGATGATGACAGCAGAGCAGCAGCTTGGAAATCAGCTTGGGTAACATTGCTTTAATGAGGAGATTCTAAAACTCCCCAGCTTGTTATACCAATTTTCGCCACACCCCTATAGGGGATACCTAATGGATACCCAGCCTGTCACTCAAAGAGGTCCCATGACCTGCGTAATGTTTAACCACCTTACACATTGTAACAATCTAGGGGAAATCCCCCGATCTAGGCCTAGTCATGTAGCCCTTCCTGTAATACTTAAATCCAGAGCTTTCTGGATGTCCAGCTAATAGTTCCTGTAGTCTCTGAGCCTATGTGGGGAAGGGGAAAAGGTTGGATAAGGTAATGCTGGGCAGTCATAGCTGGTATTCATGGTCACCGTGTACCCCCTAAAAGGCATAGAATGACCTCCAGTAGCCCAAGGCACACAATCTTCTATAACAATCACTATAAAGTCTTCTATCACATCAATATACAGTGTTCTATGACATCACCAACCAGTATTCTGTAGCATCATTAAACAGTGTTTAATGAAATCATAATGCACTGTTGCATGATATCATTATACAGTGTTCTATGACATCACTATGCACTCTTCTATAACATCACCATACATTGTTGTAAGACATCACTATGTAGTGTTCTATGACATTACTGTACACGTTTTTATAACATCACTATACAGTGTTGTATGGCATCACTATACATTGTACTATGACATCTTAATGCAGTATTTTATGACATGACTATAGACTGTTTTATGACATCACTATACATTGTTGGATGGCATCACTATAGTGTTCTATGACATCACTGTACAGTGTTGTATGGTATCACTATGCACTGTTCTATGACATTACAATACACTGTTTTATGACATCACTATACAGTGTTCTATGATATTACTATAGACTGTTTTATGACATCACCATACAGTGTAGTATGACATCACTATACACTGTTCCATGACATCAACATACGGTTTTCCATGACATCGCTAATCTTGTTGGTGTGCCAGTTGTGGGACGCGTGCCATAAGTTTGCCATTGCTGCTATAAAGTGTTCTATGGCATCACTATATACTGTTCTATGGCATCACAATACAGTGCTATATGGCAAAACTATACACTATTCTATGGCATCACTTTGTACTTTTTTATGACATCATTATTCTCTGTTCTATAACATCACCATTTAACACTATTCTATGAAATCACTATGCATTTTTTCTTGTCATTTGCTGTACCCATATAAATTATATATTGTTTATATTGGGACAAGAAGGGCTTTTTTTGGATGCCATCATTTTGATCATATCCTATAATATAATATTTTAAAAAATGATAAAATATGGTGAACCCCCCCCCCCCCCCCCACACACAAATTTCCTGACTTTTATTTGAAACATCTTATCCTTATCTACAAAAGCGAAATTAAAAAATCTTCTAACTAGATAAAACTGTTTCTCCTGAGTACTGGGATTTCACCCATGAATAGGTTTGTCGGATTGTTTTAGAGTTAAATGGCCACATTTGAGAGGTGCGCTTTTTGGTTTTCGTACTTGGAATTTTGACATGCAGATAACCTGCGCCCATGTCCCATTTGGGACATATTTTAAGCCAGACAGTGTATTTTATCCCATCAACCCAAATTTTTTTTTTAAAGTAGACACCCTAGGCCACTTCAAATGGTGGTAATGTAACGCTTCCCATGCACTAATTCTACCACCAGCCTTTGTCAAAGTTTGTGGTAGTAATTTTTTGTGTGTTTTTTTTTCACAAACATTGCATTTCAGACATGAATTCACAGATTTTGGTAAGTGTCACTGCCAAATAACACCCCAATATTTGTTCAGCAACATCTCCTGAGTACAAGGATACCACCCATGCATAGGTTTGTCAGCTTGTTTGGGGGTTAAAGGGCCGCATTTGAGAGGTGTGCTTTTTGGTTTTCCAACTTGGCCTTTTGACATGCAGACAACCTGCGCCCATGTCCCATTTGGGACATATTTGAAGCCAGACAGCGTATTTTACTTCATCAACATATATATATATATTTTAAAAGTAGACACCCTAGGCTATTTCAAATGGTGGTATTTTAACACTTTCTATGCACTTCTACCACCAGCCTTTGTCTAAATTTGTGGTAGTCATTCTTTTTTTTTTCACATACAGTGTACTTCAGATATGAATTTACAGATTTTGGTATGTGTGAGACAGAACAGCAAGTAAGGTAAGTACTGGGGAAGGGGGGAGGAGGGTGATAACGAGCAACATACTGGCATATTGAGGGGTTCAATGCTGGCATTTTGAGGGGTTAAATTCTGGCATATTGAGGGGGTTAAATGCTGGCATATTGAGTGACAATTACTGGCATACTGAGTGTCAAAATTCTGGCATATTGGGTTAAATACTGCAATATAGAGTGGCAAAATTCTGGCATATTGAGGGGTTAAATGCCGCAATATTGAATGGCAACATTTTCGAATATTGAATGGAAAAATTCTGGCATATCGAGGGGTTAAATGCTGGAATATTGAATGGCAAAATTCTGGCATATTGAGGGGTTAAAAGCTGCAATATTGAATGGCAAAATTCTGGCATGTTGAGGGGTTAACTAGTGGAATACTGAATGGCAACATTCTGGCATATTGAGGGGTTAAATGCTAGAATATTGAATGGCAAAATTCTGGCATATTGAGGAGCTAAATGCTGGAATATTGGATGGCAAAATTCTGGCATATTGAGTGGCTAAACACTGGCATATTGAATGGCAAAATACTGGCATATTGAATGGCAAAATAATACTGGAATATATTAAATGGCAAAATACTGGAATATTGAATGGCAAAATACTGGCATATATTAAATTGCAAAATACTGACAATTTGTCTGGCTTATTAACGGCAAAACAATACTGGCATATTATTAGGCAAATTGTCTGGCTTATAAACTGGTTTATTTTAATTGGCAAAGTGATGCTGTGGCATGGTCTGTGGGGAAAAATAACATGTACTATGAGGAAAGTGACACTGGTTATTTCTGTGGGAAAAGTGACACTGTGGCATGCCAAATCGTGTAGGTGCAATATGAGTGCAAGCCAAGGGCTGTGGGTGCAATGTAGGTGCATGGCAAATTCTGTGGGTACTGCATGGTGCTGTGTTAAGTCCTTTAGGTGCAATGTGGGTGCAGAGGAAGGGAATAAAAAATAGGAATGCAATTTTTCAATAACATTTTTATTACATATGAAAATAGTTGAATATAATATTTTAAAAAAGTATAAATGCAACTAGTTATAGAGAGATGTCTGTGTGTGTGGATATGTATTGTTTTAGAATTGTACAATTGTCACCTCGTGGGGCTCCTGTGTTTCGCATAATTAAAGGCGGTCCCATGTGTGGCATATGAATTGGGCTCCATGTGTGGCATAATTAAGGTGCTATTATGTGTGGCATAATTATGGGGAGCTTGTGTGTGGCATAACTATGAAAGCAAGGGTTAGACAATGTTTAATGTTCCTTTAAGCATTTTTTTTTTTTGGGCCATTTTTACCTTTGGAGATATTATTACTCGCAGGAGGTTTCTGTGAACTGTGCACCATATGCATCATCATATTTAAGTGGATGTTTACATTGGACTGTGCTATCCCACGTGGGCATTGTGGAAACACACTAAAAAATATAAACGTACAGCATATAGACAAGATATAGACACAGCTTCACTGTTTGGCAGTATGATGAGCGAGTCTGGGTTTGGCAGATGCCTAACAACATATTTAAGTCTATTGGGGTTATTCACTAAATGGTGACATTAACATTTCATCTCACCGCTTCAGCTATACATTGTGCAGGAACAAACTTGATGAGTTCACTTAGGGGGGCAACTCACCAGGTTTGTTCTTGCACAATGTATAGCTAAATTAGTGAGATTGAATCACCTGCTATTCCACTTAACTCACCTGCTACTCACCTCAACTCACATTTTAGTGATGTCATAAAAGTTCCTGTTGATGTAATGGTCAGGTGTCCAAATACTTTTGCCAATATAGCTTATGTCTGGTCACATATACTAATCTTACTATCCTCCATATGGCCTGTACACTTTTACACACATGCTACAACTTTTTAATGACTAGTTTGTCTGTTGGACCATGTCTAATGTGGAACTGAGGTTTCTGTTACTTTTGAGACATTGTCCATGGAGAATTATTCTGATCAAAGTTCTAGTTTGCAAAAAAAAAAAAAGAAGAAAGATGGGGATAGTTTAAAGTAATGGGAAGACATTTCCAAAGTGAAAGTGACATTTTGTTATTTCAGAGAAACCCAGCGGAGGTCAACACAAGTAAATTAATAACATGTCAAAAAACAAAATGAGACTATCATCTCTAACATGGTACATACTGACAAAGAGCTAATGAAAGCCTTTTTTATGTACCATTTCAGAGCTTTTCATTTCACAGGACAGTGATTACAACAACTGGAAGAGAGATATTTTTGTTGTTGTCCCATCAGAAACTGACGAAAGCACTTTAGAGACCTTCAATATTCATGCAATAGTTGTGCTGTCCCTCTACCAGTCACCGTGACCACATCACAGTATTGTTCAAACTCTTGTTAAAATGGTAAACTGCAGGTCTGCAATCATTGAACCAACAGAAGTGATCCCCCGAAGTTACAGTCTTTGAAAAGTTGTGAAGTAGATGTGACTCTTTATTCAGGGACACTTATGATAAAGGCATGTGCCAGGATTGGTATCACTTATACCGTATGTAGACCAGCCTACCATTCAGGGACACAGTATGTAATCCGGTTTCACATACATATAAAAAACATATTATAGAAATTATTAGGAAGACTTGGGAGCCATGGAGTTTGCAGATAAAATAATATATTTATAATATCCATAAAGTCAATACTGGACATGAGCAATGTCATATAATTAAACCCTCCATGAGCAGACCCGAGCAGCTTCAGAGAAATAACCCCTCCATGAGTAGACCTGAGCAGTTGCAGAGAATGAACCCCTCCATAAACATTTGCACAGAATTAACCCCTTCATTAGCATACCTTAGCAGTTTCAGTGAATAAATTCCTCCATTAGAAGACCTGAGCAGTTGCAGAGAATGAACCCCTCCATTAGCAGGCCTGAGCAGTTACAGGGAAGTAACTGCTCTATCACCATCACACACTCTCTTACTTGATGCAGGCTCAGGCTGCTGCAGCTTAAACGGAGCTCCATGAAAGAGACGCCACAGAAAGGACAGAGAGAGAGACGCCACAGAAAGGACAGAGAGAGAGACGCCACAGAAAGGACAGAGAGAGAGAGAGATGCCACAGAAAGGACAGAGAGAGAGAGAGACGCCACAGAAAGGACAGAGAGAGAGAGAGAGAGAGAGAGACGCCACAGAAAGGACAGAGAGAGAGACGCCACAGAAAGGACAGAGAGAGAGAGAGACGCCACAGAAAGGACAGAGAGAGAGAGAGACGCCACAGAAAGGACAGAGAGAGAGAGAGACGCCACAGAAAGGACACAGAGAGAGAGAGACGCCACAGAAAGGACAGAGAGAGAGAGAGACGCAACAGAAAGGACAGAGAGAGAGAGAGACGCCACAGAAAAGACAGAGAGAGAGACGCCACAGAAAGGACAGAGAGAGACAGGATACAGGATATGTCTCACACACTGCCCTGATATATACCTCTGCACAGGGCAATTCATATAACTCTGTGTACATACTGGAGGTATATATATTGCCCTAGACAGGCTTTTATATCAGTCTTATCTATAAATAATACACTGTTCAGATGTGCTTTTTAAAATGCATGATTTTCCCTTCTATGAACAAAAAAATTATATTATGCTATGGGCTGCTTTAAAAATCTTATGCGATGGGGCTGGTATATAAATTTTTTCCAGGGCTGGTTTTTGTTCCCAGTCCGGCCCTGAAAGAGGCCCTCAGACTGCAGATGACCTACATCATACTGTCCCAGTGTGAGAAGGTTAGTCCCAATTCGGGACTTCTATCCCACAGTTCCGATTTTCATTCTCCAGTGTCCAAGATACCAGGAAAATGAATACTGCACTTGAGCAGTAACGCTGGAATTTTAAGTGACAGTGGTACCGCGTATTCCCCCTCCGATGTGCCCAGGGGCCCTGTTTTTTCCAGGGAAAGTGTTGGGAACTATGCCTATATCCCCCACAATACTCAGCTAGAGACATGAGAGTATGGGAGATGTCGTCTACTAATAGCTGGAATTCTGCCGTTTGACACCACCTGGTTTATTAGGATATATTTTCTATATATGCCCTCTCATCAGGAGATGACAACTGTTGGTCCTGAGAAAGAGACCTAAGCGGTATTTAAAAAAAAAAATGGTCAACTTGGCTTTACTTGTTTCTTACATATGTATCACCTTTTCGTTAAATACCCTGGCAGGGGGCATGCACAAGGCCTGCAACTCTACCTTGATCTCAGCTTAAAAATGGCTGCACCCTCCCCATCATACTGTCCCAGTGTGAGAAGGTTAGTCCCAATTCAGGACTTCTATCCCACAGTTCCGACATCATGTAGCTTAGCAGGTAGAAGAATCAAGCCATTCATATTTAACCTGCACACATAAATGCACAACACAGCTTCCGCTTTCAGCCACTGGAGACATTTAAATGGGTAAAATATGTTTACAGCTATAAATAAAAAAAAAAAAAAACAATATTAAGGCCTTACTCGTTATATGATTATAAAATTATATTTATATATGTTTCAAAAACAAATGTTTCATCTCATCTTAGATGTTCTGGATCACATAACTCTAGATTATTAGACCTTGAATTGTATTTATTTATTTCATTAATTCCTTTTTTAATTATTATGATTTTTTTTTTTTTTTTAGCAAGGATATATACTCTTTATTATAATAACAAAAGAGTTTTATGGACATCATTCTACAGAGTACACAATATCAAATGTGGCCCATGTCAGGCATGACAGTAACTAAAATACTGTTATTTTATTTTTTAAAACTGAACCAATTTGTGGCCAAGTACTTGATAAAATCCAATCTCAACAAGAAGGAAAACTGAACAACCTTGCTCTCGAACGGCGACTTCTCACACATCCAATTTTAAAAACGAGCTATTGACGGCTAGTAACAGGTGAGAGGGCCTTTACAATGTCAGTGTGTCCCTCTCCGCGAGCCCCACTGCAGCCACAATAAGGCTCTAAATAATTAGCGGTTCCTTGGAACCACTGCAGAGGGAGATGCTAACAGAGCACAGCGAAAAAAAACAGAATCAGGTGATGGGTCGACATGCCACTGAGATTGGCTTGAAGAGAAATCTAATTCTTCCCATTATATAGATATAAAAAAAGACCAAAAATAGAATTTGTGTGTTAAGTTAAAGTGACATATTTCTGCTTTTATTTAAAGCGATACAGTGCCGGATATAGGATGTAAAATATCATATGCACCGAAATTAAAAGCACTTGAAAAAGTTTTGGACAAGTAAAAGTTCCCTTTAAGCGTTGGCGAGCCAGGCTGGCCATGAGGCAAAATTTACTGAGGTTGCTGGAAGAGAAACAGAAAGGGAGTTGTTAGTTGGTATAACTGGTTAGATATAAATACTCACTCAGCTGGGCAGGAATTGGACTGGAAAAGGTGCGTAAAAATAGCCACTGAGAAGGGGTTTAGGAGATGTAAGAGCCTCTGAGAAAGTGGGCAGCAGAGGGGAAATCGAAAGTTCAATAGAATCGACTGCCACGAACAATAACGTATCTCCAGCCAGGAGTCACTATTGACATCTTCAAATTTCATTCAATCCAAAGTAGGGGGGGGGGAATGACAAGAGAAGGTGGACAAGAGATGAAAGAGGCCAAGAGAAGGTGGACAAGTGATGAAAGAGGCCCAGAGAAGGTGGAAAAGAGATGGAAGAGGCCCAGAGAAGGTGGACAAGAGATGAAAGAGGCCCAGAGAAGGTGGACAGGAGATGGAAGAGGCCCAGAGAAGGTGGAAAAGAGATGAAAGAGGCCCAGAGAAGGTGGACAAGAGATGAAAGAGGCCCAGAGAAGGTGGACAAGAGATGAAAGAGGCCCAGAGAAGGTGGACAAGAGATGAAAGAGGCCCAGAGAAGGTGGACAAGAGATGAAAGAGGCCCAGAGAAGGTGGACAAGAGATGAAAGAGGCCCAGAGAAGGTGGACAGGAGATGAAAGAGGCCCAGAGAAGGTGGACAAGAGATGAAAGAGGCCCAGAGAAGGTGGACAGGAGATGAAAGAGGCCCAGAGAAGGTGGACAGGAGATGGAAGAGGCCCAGAGAAGGTGGACAAGAGATGAAAGAGGCCCAGAGAAGGTGGACAGGAGATGGAAGAGGCCCAGAGAAGGTGGACAAGAGATGAAAGAGGCCCAGAGAAGGTGGACAAGAGATGAAAGAGGCCCAGAGAAGGTGGACAGGAGATGGAAGAGGCCCAGAGAAGGTGGACAAGAGATGAAAGAGGCCCAGAGAAGGTGGACAAGAGATGAAAGAGGCCCAGAGAAGGTGGACAGGAGATGGAAGAGGCCCAGAGAAGGTGGAAAAGAGATGAAAGAGGTCCAGAGAAGGTGGACAAGAGAACTAGGAGGTTTGCTTGCAGTAATCTTTGCTAGTTAGCACAGACAATCAATAGAACCACCCCTTACAGGTCTGACAGACAGGCAGGTTCATGTAAAGAGAGCTCAATGAACATGCTCTTGTCTTTTAGACTGACCAATATTTAAGCACCTCCATAGACCATGTCCACAAACAACCACAAAAGAAAGTAACTGTCCTAGTGCTTGGCTTCTTCCTTATTTAAACCCTTCATGAAATAGGATATGACAGGTACGTCCAGCCGGCAAATCTGTTGCAGACATAGGAAGTGCCTGGCACGTCCTGCGGTGGAAGGATCGGTGGACACGATCACCACCAGAGGGTGGTGTTGCTGAAATGCCTCAATGCCGAAGCATTAAGCAGCACCAAAATGTCTGGCCCACGGCACCCACGATCGCCATGGAGAGAATCTTATTCGCCATACTGGAGAGCAGCAGGTTCTTTTTTACCATTTGTAACTGTGTAAAAATGAAAATAATGGTCTCTAAAGAAAGCCTTTTTATGCCAATAAAAACAATATATAATTTGTGTGGGTGCAGTAAATGAGAAATAAGAAAATGACAGCTAAACACAAACAAGGCCCATACAAGAAAAGTATTGTATGTCTCCATTATTGCATCTCTGAAAATGGCAATTAATGGATGATTTTTGCTACACATATGCTATTGAGTCCTTGCATTTTACTTCTGCATTTATATTTATGAGTATTGCTATGTATACATTATTGTATATATATTTTTGTGCAAAGGTGTATTTTTACATTTCTGTTATTTGCACCTTTGTATTTTTCATGCTGCCCATTTTCTTCTGATCCACTATGAAGAGTGTTAGGATCACGGACCGTGGTTCTGATGTGGAGCCCAGTTGCAGGAGTAACACTCTTACAATACACTATATACCTGGTAGGACCAAATTGGCACAGGTCCTCAGGAATGTGGGTTGGTATGAGTGCCCAGAAAAGGTATGATATTTGTGGTACCGGTACTGATGAATAGAACTGGCAGGATGCTTTTGGTTGTAGTACTTAATTTTCGTCAATAGGAGGTGTATAATCAAGTTCTAGATGTAGTACTGAAAAGTGTTAGTGTTAGCGGTAGAGGCTATGCAATAGTCTTTGTTGCAATACCGGATTTTGATCAGCAGGTGGCACACCTTTCAGCAGAAGGCAGGCACAGCAGGCACAAGCTCAAAGTGACGATCTCAGTGGGAAACAGTAACAGGATTTCTTGAAGGTAAGTTTTGCTCACATCCCTTTAGAGGGAGAAAAGTACAGGAACAAATCAGGGTCGTTTGGGAGCCAGATAGTAGAATAGTCAAGGTGTAATCCAGGTCGAGGGAGCCAGAGATCAGGATAGTCGGGTAGAGAAGCCTATCACTTTAGAGGTTAGGGGAGAGCTGAGCCCAAACTTTATTCCAAGGACCATGCTCCTCCTTTTCATTCCCAACCCTGACTGGCAAGGACACGTACCTCCCGCCTGCGGGATCTTTTCTGAGTGATTACATTTTTTGGGGAAAATGGTTGCTGGGGGGACGGAAACAAGGATTATATATCCAGACATCCTTAAACCTCTTCCCCGCAACACTATCAGACACCTAAACCCCCCCCCCCCCCCCCCCCCCACACACAGACACACACACACATGCCCTGTCCGTTATAGCTATGCCTAAATACCAGGGTTCTAATTAAGCAGTCAGAGAAACACTAGGAATCATTTTTAAGATAAATGGTATTATATTCGATTTGTATTGAGAACTGATCCCAAGGCAACATCTCATTTACTATTTCTTAGACTTCCAAAAACAAACGGTTCAGTTTTTCGATGATGAAGATGCAGAATGGAAATGCTGTGGAATAATTCACCAAAAAACCAAACTCCAGGGCATGTGGAAGTTAAATGGCTTGCCTCATCTGCCATCTGATTTAATTTAAGGAGATGGCAGGATGGAGGCATGATGGACACGTTAAAGGACAAAAGTTGAACTAATTGTTTTAGTGACAGTTAAATCAGTGGATACCCAGCATTAAGCTGTGACAGTGGGATTCTGAACAGTGACTGACGATGCCAAGCTGTATTTTGCAAATGCAATACTGGATCAATCTTTCCTTATAAAATTTATAGGAATTAAACAGCAAACCATAGATATCTTTACATTTAAAATGTAGTAAAATGGACCCATAACATTTCCAGAAATAAAGCCTTGCATGAAGGCTGGACCTAAGAAAAATCTGCCTTTATTTTTTTACAATTATTAATTAAATAAATATACAATATAATAAAATACAGAGACAGGGACAATGGAGATAGATGGTCCCTAGCTAGGGGTGAGTAACCTGCCATTTATAGCATTTTGATCATAATTAGGAACTTACTTGTAGACATGGTGGATGGAGGTAGAACTGGGAAATTTAGTAAGGTGGAACAAATTGTGACTTTTTATTCCCAACACCAGATTAGTAGTGGCAGAGAATTGTAGACCAATGAAGTGATCAGAAATAGCTGCAAACTTGCAACTTTTTTTTATTTTTATATACATAGTCTGAGATAGAATTATTACACAATAATTAGATCACTGTTTTATTTTGGTGCAATAGACGCACAGTGATTTTTTTCTGTTGGAAATCATTTTATACATGGTGTAGACAAGCATTATGGCGCACTTGTGCTAAATTTCTGAAAGAAACCTATATACATAACACTCGTTGTTGTCTTTCATCGCCACCACAATGGCACCGCGACATGATATACTTGTATCCACACACCTCACAAAACAGAAATGTTTCAGGAATGGTTTAAGGAACACAACAATGAGTTCAAGGTGTTGACTTGGCCTCCAAATTCCCCAGATCTCAATCCAATCGAGCATCCGTGGGATGTGCTGGACAAACAAGTCCGATCCATGGAGGACACACCTCGCTACTTACAGGACTTAAAGGATCTGCTGCTAACGTCTTGGTGTCATTTACCACAGCACACCTTCAGAGGTCTAGTGGAGTCCATGCCTCGACAGGTCTGTGTTGGAGGCAAAAATGGGACCTTATATTAGGCAGGTGGTCATAATGGTTATGGCTGATCAGTGTATGTCTTGAAATGTTATTATTATCGTGGCACCAAAGAATGTTTTTATTTAATATACTTGTTTTAACATTGTGAAAAATTGCATTCTGTGATCCTTCAGCTAATAAATATATACCCTTGTTATAGCAGAATTTATAAAGCAGCCAAAAAAACACCACAGGCCTTTCTTAAATAATTAATAGTAGCTGTCAGCAAATGTCTTTCTCCTGTATGTTATGAGACCTGAAATGCTATGTTCAGCTCTATATCACAGAGGGAGTGTAATGGGAAAATCAAAGCTAGTCACGAAGTGCGGACTCCGCACTGTAGTCACAGTGCCGCTTATTGATCCGGGAGTATTGTACGTGAGGAGCAACAACAGAGGCAAAATGCAGTGTGGCCTGTGCAACAAACTGATCTCATTACAATGAATTCTATATTGCAATGAACACCCGCCATAGTAAACTGCTAATATAGTGCTGGATGAACTTGCTACCACATATAAATGTATTTCTGCAATGAAAAATGTAGATTAATTGCTGTTATCCTGGTATTAGTGGACAATGGCTCCCATAGCTCTCTGCCATTCTGAGAAACTGGCCTGCAAACTGTGGGAGTTGTAGTCCATTGGGAGCTGAAGGGCTACAGCTTGGACACGAAAGGTCATTGCTTCTTGCACTTATGGAGCTATTCACTAAGATGTGAGTTTAGCAATAGATTGTGCAGGCACAAGCCTCGTGAGTTTCCCACCACTTAGCAAACCTACCAGGTTTGTCCCTGCACAATGTATAGCTAAACTGGATGAGATGATATCTCACCTCAACTCACTGGACCTCACCTTAGTTCACCATTTAGTGAATAGCCCCCTTCGTGTGGGTTTAATGACTAAAAATGTGAAATGGGTTTTGGGTGGACACACAACTCCTACCCTTTTCTGGGATTCCACAGGGGTGCAGATTGCATTTTGGAGTGTCATTCTTCTTTTTGTTCTTTGGTGTCCTGGACCAGGTAGGATGTGGTCAGATCTACAGGAAAGTGTTCCTGAATCAGAACTGTCCCATGCAAAGAGGGACACTGTGAATTGTGGTTTATTTCAGGTGCTGTATGAGCTTCACAATCACAAGTAAATGTGCTGCCCACTGAACTAACAATGTTTAACTATGTGTTGTTGTTTTTTTGTTGTTGTTTTTTTAATTACTCCTTGAGTTCTTTTTGTGATTCTGTTATTGACCTTCCAGCAACATGTGTAATTAAAATCTCTGGTATTTGCATTGCTGATCTTAAAGGAGCAGCCGTTTCATTAGTGGAAACCACGCAAATGTCTGGTTGATTCATTATAGGCAGTGTCTGCACAAGGTCACCAGTGTGCGTGTAAAGGTCTGTCAAGGCTCCTAGAACATCATTGAATTGCCTGTCACCAAGCCCAGTAAATGTCCCCCCATGACAAATGTTGGTTCATTATTGCAGTCTAACAAAGGGTTAGAGAAAAAAATCGAAACTGGAGAAAAAGTGGAACTGGGTCTTTCCTACCAGTCTCTACTAATGTTATAACACTGAGATTAAAGAGTTAAGATCAGTGAGAAACCAAGGAGACTTACTTGAGACTTATGACCACTCTGGCCAATGAACTCCAAAGCTCAGACTAAGTACCGTATTTGCTCGATTATAAGACGACCCTGATTATAAGACGACCCCCCAAACTTTGGATATTCCTTTAGGAAAAATACTAAAAGCCTGAATATAAGACTACCTTTATAGGAAAAAAGTTAAACTTGTATATATTCACATGTAAATTGCTTTTTTAATAAAATATTATATAAAAAAAAATGCATTTCTTGTGTTTATTTCTTTTTATGTGCCAATGCTGCCTCTCTCTTTCCCTTGCCCCCAGCTTTGTCTCACTCCCCACTCCCCCCTCACCTGTCTCTTCCCCCCACATGTTTCTCTCTGCCCCCCTTCCTCTGTCTCTCCCCCCCCCTTCCTGCTCTGTCCCCCCTGTCTCTCTGCCTCCCTCCCCTGTCTCTCTGCCCCCTCCCTCCCCCTGTCTCTCTGTTGCCCTCCTCCCTCCCCCTGTCTCTCTGTTGCCCCCCTCCCTCCCTCCCCCTGTCTCTCTGTCCCCCCCCCCCTTACCTGTACTTCAATCCCTGGTGGCTAGTGGGGGCAGCCGGGGGATGTCTGCACGATACGTGCAAACATCCTCCATGCTGCCCGACACGGCAGACTATTATGACGGACAGCTGTCCGTCATAATAGTCTGCCGTGTCGGGCAGCATGGAGGATGTCTGCACGTATCGTGCAGACAACCCCCAGCTGCCCAATTTACCCTGGTGGCTAGTGGGGCAGCAGAGGAAGTCTGCGCGATGAGCGCAGACCTCCCCTGCTGCCGCCCGGCACGCTCGCCGGGACTTCTGTGACGAAAGCGGAAGTACCCGGCTTCTTCACAGAAGCCCCGGCGGTCGTGCCGGGCGGAAGCAGGGGAGTCTGCGCTCGTTGCGCAGACATCCCCTGCTGTTAGAGAGGGGGATCCAGGTCCCCTGCAGCTCTGCTGGGGACCTGGATCCATGTCTTATGATCTGACCTCAATTTGAGGTCAGATTATAAGAGACCTCGATTATAAGACGAGGGGGATTTTTCAGAGCATTTGCTCTGAAAAAAACCTTGTCTTATAATCGAGCAAATACGGTAAGTAGGGTCCTCCTAGCTTCCTAGTACCAAGCCAGTTCGATATTTGCACTTGCATAGACAATTTGCACTTAGTATTCCTTTTCTCAGGTAATTGACCAGTAATACTCCCTGGGAATATTTCAGGCCTTGAGCCCTCCACTGTCCTCTTCCCTCTTATAAGGGAAGAAATTGCCCCCCTTAGACTGATTTCGAATTTGACTCAATTGGCTGGGGCGCTCCAGTGCCCAGGCTAGGAGGCCATCTTCTTCAGGAGAGACTCTGACAGGAATCAATAGGTTAGGATCTGAGATCAGGTATGCTTAGTGTTTTGGCCTTCCACGCACACCTTATACATATGCACATGTGTGAGAGGGGAGTCCCTCGCTGTCTCCACCTTCATATCCTTTCTCTCCACAAAAAATGGATCCGAAGGCCAAAATTTGCAAGTGCTCCCCCCAGGGAACTGGTTAGGGTGTGAGTAGTAGATAAATTGTGTTAACGTTAGGGCCAACTCAATGTTGACAAAAAAATGTATTTACGTATTTACGCAAATCGAATGCGCCATCGAATCTAATGCACACTGCAAATTTCTCATGAATCAAAAAATATTTTTACTGGCGAATGTAATATGCAGAGTTTATGTTACCAACTCATGCTTGCACTGTGCTTTCCTTTATCCTCTTCATGCCGGATGGTGCTTTGGTCCTTAACGACCAAAGTACCATCTGACGTTTGTGTGCTCCTGGCTACCGATCATGAAGTGATCGGGACCAAGAACATGCAAGCAGGGACCCGATCAGGGTCTCTATAGACTCTGTCGGTCCCTGACGACTTCCTGCAATACTTTGTGACCTCACAGCAGCGTGCCCGAACCCGGAAGTTCGTGCACAGAGGGATGCCGGAGATGTAGTGGACGCTCGGTTTGAACGTTAGCTACATTTCCTATGTCCGACTGAGGTCACTCAAAGTCACTCTTTTTCCATCATTACTTCATGGATGTTCCTTTTGTCTCAAACCGGTGAGTGCTCGAATCAATCTTTTTTACCTTGCTACTTTACCTGCTGAGTCCACGGCATATTCAGAGCACCACCTGACATAGGAATCATACCAACACTCCTACGGGTGGAGCCGGCTATCCCCTTATGGGGGACACCTTTCTTCTATCCTCACCTGACACTGGGGATCCCGCTGCAAGTCCCTGCAGCGGGATCCTCAGTACAGCTCATCGCGGGGAGCCGCTATGAGCTTTTACCATCAGGGCGGCCTATGCCGTCCTTCAGCTTTTTACAGAAAAATGGAGCCGACGCGCACTTTGAGATTTCAGCTACATTTTCTGTGTCATTCACGCAAATCTAATGCACCAATCGCATCTAATGAGCACCCCATCTTTGGAAACCGAATTCTGCCGAAAATGGTGCGCATTCGATTCGCTTCAATACGACATAGCTTCATTGAAAGATTGCATCAAGTGCAGGCATTTTAAAGAGAGAATGCTGTAACGAAAGAATAAAAATAAACACCTTTGTTGAGCCCTCTCTGCTTGTGTAGCTTGGATCAGATGGGTCAGATCTTCCTTCATCTGACTTCAGAGCCTGAACGACATGTCCGTTCCTGATAGAGCTAGACAAACAAAGAGGCCTTCATTTATTTGTATTCTTTCATTAGTTGTTTGCTGACAGTTGTCCATTAATAAGCATGTCAATCTTAGGAGGGCAATAACATGTGTACCATTTTGCAATGACAACATCTACCATCAGCTGCTGAATGGGTTAAGTCAAGAGCCTTTGCTAAAGTCCGTCAAGTCTGTATACAAATAAGTTGTTATTACTATGACCATTAAATAGTTAAACAAATGGGTGGAATGGGACAGAAAAGGGACTACTCTACTTGGAGCCAGTCCCTGTAATCAGTGAAGTAAATAGAGAAGAAATATCACGGCTCCTGTGTCCCTTTCTCTTGCAGTTCCCAGTATAAGCAGTGGAGACAAAGAAAAACAAAGCACTTTTATTTAGTCCCTTCACGTATTTTTTTGTTAGTCGCACATGATACAATGGGATTTAGAACTTACCAGCTGTTAGACCACATGCTGATGGTCATTAGCTATAGATCTGTTCTGTAGTCCAGGAATTTTCCGCCATTCAAAGAGCCAACCAGACAGCTCAAATACTGGAAAGGGAACCTAACCTCTCCCAGGCACACACCGAAAATAAACTTCTCAGTTGCAACCTTGTTTGTTTCTCTCTAATTATATTGGTAACATTTTTTCTTGACAGGAAATTGAATTGAGATCAGAACATATGTTGGGAGGAAGTGGGAAGGTGTGAAAACGAATCGTCAAATACAAAGGAGTTTTTGTTTTCTTATAAATATAGAAATGTAGGTTTGGAACACACAGAGAAATAAGTAAAACAAAAGATAACCGAAACAAAGGGACGGTTAAAATACTCAACTTAACAAAAGCGATCGTCAGTCTGAAAAAAAAAAAAAAAAAAATTAAAAATGCAATTATTTGCTCTAGATTTTTGTCTTGTCAATTGTTGTCATATTTAACTTAAAAACATACTTTTTGCAAGCTTCCTCCTGAGGATTTATCCAACCCACCAGGACACTGGCTCAAGCAAAAAAAAAAGGTCTCCCTGAGATGAATGCTGATAACATCATACTGTTCTGTCTCTCCAATCACTGCTGTAAAACAAAGAAAACAGGAAAAACGTTACTAAATTCAGAAATAATTAGCTACTGCAAATACACCGGGAATCTGAATGAATTAGTTACTACTCAAACACCTGGATTCTGAATGAATTAGTTACTGCTCAAACACCTGGATTCTCAATGAATTAGTTACTGCTCAAACACCTGGATTCTTAATGAATGAGCTACTGCTCAAACACCTGGATTCTTAATGAATGAGCTACTGCACATACACCTGGAATCTGAATGAATTAGTTACTGCTCAAACACCTGGATTCTTAATGAAGTAGTTACTGCACATACACCTGGATTCTTAATGAATGAGCTACTGCACATACACCTGGATTCTGAATGAAGTAGTTACTGAACATACACCTGGATTCTGAATGAATTAGCTACTGCACATACACCTAGATTCTGAATTCATTAGTTACTGCACATGCACCTGGATTCTGAATTCATTAGTTACTGCACATACACCTGGAATCTGAATGAATTAGTTAGTGCACATACACCTGGAATCTGAATGAATTAGTTACTACTCAAACACCTGGATTCTGAATGAATTAGTTACTGCACATACACCTAGATTCTGAATGAATTAGTTACTACTCAAACACCTGGATTCTGAATGAATTAGTTACTGCACATACACCTGGATTCTGAATGAATTAGTTACTGCACATGCACCTGGAATCTGAATGAATTAGTTACTGCACATACACCTGGATTCTGAATGAATTAGTTACTGCACATACACCTGGATTCTGAATGAATTAGCTACTGCACATACACCTGGATTCTGAATGAATTAGTTACTGCACATACACCTGGATTCTGAATGAATTAGTTACTGCACATACACCTGGAATCTGAATGAATTAGTTACTACTCAAACACCTGGATTCTGAATGAATTAGTTACTGCACATACACCTAGATTCTGAATGAATTAGTTACTACTCAAACACCTGGATTCTGAATGAATTAGTTATTGCACATACACCTGGATTCTGAATGAATTAGCTACTGCACATACACCTGGATTCTGAATGAATTAGTTACTGCACATACACCTGGATTCTGAATGAATTAGTTACTGCACATACACCTGGAATCTGAATGAATTAGTTACTGCACATACACCTGGAATCTGAATGAATTAGTTACTGCACATACACCTGGATTCTGAATGAATTAGTTACTGCACATACACCTGGAATCTGAATGAATTAGTTACTGCACATACACCTGGAATCTGAATGAATTAGTTACTGCACATACACCTGGAATCTGAATGAATTAGTTACTGCACATACACCTGGAATCTGAATGAATTAGTTACTGAACATACACCTGGATTCTGAATGAATTAGTTACTGCACATACACCTGGATTCTGAATGAATTAGTTACTGCACATACACTTGGAATCTGAATTAATTAGTTACTGGATATGCACCTGGATTCTGAATGAATTAGTTACTGCACATACACCTGGATTCTGAATTAATTAGTTACTGGATATGCACCTGGATTCTGAATGAATTAGTTACTGCACACACACCTGGATTTTGAATGAATTAGTTACTGCACATACACCTGGATTCTGAATTAATTAGTTACTGGATATGCACCTGGATTCTGAATGAATTAGTTACTGCACATACACCTGGATTCTGAATGAATTCGTTTCTGCACATGCACCTGGATTATGAATTAATTAGTTACTGCACATGCACCTGGATTCTGAATTAAGTGGTTACTGCACATGCACCTGGATTCTGAATTAATTAATTACTGCACATACACCTGGAATCTGAATTAATTAGTTACTGCACATACACCTGGATTCTGAATTAATTTGTTACTGCACATGCACTTGGATTCTGAATTAATTAGTAACTGCACATGCATGTGGATTGTGAATGAATTATTTACTGCACATGCATGTGGATTCTGAATTAATTAGTTACTGCACATGCACCTGGTTTCTGAATAAATTAGTTACTGCTAATACACATTGATCCTGTATTAAGTGGTGACTGCACATGCTCCTAGATTCTGAATGAATGAATTACTGCACATACACCTAGATTATGAATGAATTAGTTACTGCACATGCACCTGGAATCTGAATGAATTAGTTACTACTCAAACACCTGGATTCTGAATGAATTAGTTATTGCACATACACCTGGATTCTGAATGAATTAGCTACTGCACATACACCTGGATTCTGAATGAATTAGTTACTGCACATACACCTGGATTCTGAATGAATTAGTTACTGCACATACACCTGGAATCTGAATGAATTAGTTACTACTCAAACACCTGGATTCTGAATGAATTAGTTACTGCACATACACCTAGATTCTGAATGAATTAGTTACTACTCAAACACCTGGATTCTGAATGAATTAGTTATTGCACATACACCTGGATTCTGAATGAATTAGCTACTGCACATACACCTGGATTCTGAATGAATTAGTTACTGCACATACACCTGGATTCTGAATGAATTAGTTACTGCACATACACCTGGAATCTGAATGAATTAGTTACTGCACATACACCTGGAATCTGAATGAATTAGTTACTGCACATACACCTGGATTCTGAATGAATTAGTTACTGCACATACACCTGGAATCTGAATGAATTAGTTACTGCACATACACCTGGAATCTGAATGAATTAGTTACTGCACATACACCTGGAATCTGAATGAATTAGTTACTGCACATACACCTGGAATCTGAATGAATTAGTTACTGAACATACACCTGGATTCTGAATGAATTAGTTACTGCACATACACCTGGATTCTGAATGAATTAGTTACTGCACATACACTTGGAATCTGAATTAATTAGTTACTGGATATGCACCTGGATTCTGAATGAATTAGTTACTGCACATACACCTGGATTCTGAATTAATTAGTTACTGGATATGCACCTGGATTCTGAATGAATTAGTTACTGCACACACACCTGGATTTTGAATGAATTAGTTACTGCACATACACCTGGATTCTGAATTAATTAGTTACTTGATATGCACCTGGATTCTGAATGAATTAGTTACTGCACATACACCTGGATTCTGAATGAATTCGTTTCTGCACATGCACCTGGATTATGAATTAATTAGTTACTGCACATGCACCTGGATTCTGAATTAAGTGGTTACTGCACATGCACCTGGATTCTGAATTAATTAATTACTGCACATACACCTGGAATCTGAATGAATTATTTACTGCACATACACCTGGATTCTGAATTAATTTGTTACTGCACATGCATGTGGATTGTGAATGAATTATTTACTGCACATGCATGTGGATTCTGAATTAATTAGTTACTGCACATGCACCTGGTTTCTGAATAAATTAGTTACTGCTAATACACATTGATCCTGTATTAAGTGGTGACTGCACATGCTCCTAGATTCTGAATGAATGAATTACTGCACATACACCTAGATTATGAATGAATTAGTTACTGCACATGCACCTGGATTATGAATTAATTAGTTACTGCACATGCACCTAGATTCTGAATGAATTAGTTACTGCACATACACCTGGATTCTGAATGAATTAGTTACTGCACATGCACTTGGATTCTGAATGAATTAGTTAGTGCACATACACCTGGATTATGAATTAATTAGTTACTGCACACTCACTTGGATTCTGAATGAATGAATTGCTGCACATACACCTGGATTCTGAATTAAGTGGTTAATGCACATATACCTGGATTCTGGATGAATTAGTTACTACTCAAACACCTGGATTCTGAATGAATTAGTTACTGCTCAAACACCTGGATTCTCAATGAATTAGTTTCTGCTCAAACACCTGGATTCTTAATGAATGAGCTACTGCTCAAACACCTGGATTCTTAATGAATGAGCTACTGCACATACACCTGGAATCTGAATGAATTAGTTACTGCTCAAACACCTGGATTCTTAATGAAGTAGTTACTGCACATACACCTGGATTCTTAATGAATGAGCTACTGCACATACACCTGGATTCTGAATGAATTAGCTACTGCACATACACCTGGATTCTGAATGAAGTAGTTACTGAACATACACCTGGATTCTGAATGAATTAGCTACTGCACATACACCTAGATTCTGAATTCATTAGTTACTGCACATACACCTGGATTCTGAATTCATTAGTTACTGCACATACACCTGGAATCTGAATGAATTAGTTACTACTCAAACACCTGGATTCTGAATGAATTAGTTACTGCACATACACCTGGAATCTGAATGAATTAGTTACTACTCAAACACCTGGATTCTGAATGAATTAGTTACTGCACATACACCTAGATTCTGAATGAATTAGTTACTACTCAAACACCTGGATTCTGAATGAATTAGTTATTGCACATACACCTGGATTCTGAATGAATTAGCTACTGCACATACACCTGGATTCTGAATGAATTAGTTACTGCACATACATCTGGATTCTGAATGAATTAGTTACTGCACATACACCTGGAATCTGAATGAATTAGTTACTACTCAAACACCTGGATTCTGAATGAATTAGTTACTGCACATACACCTAGATTCTGAATGAATTAGTTACTACTCAAACACCTGGATTCTGAATGAATTAGTTATTGCACATACACCTGGATTCTGAATGAATTAGCTACTGCACATACACCTGGATTCTGAATGAATTAGCTACTGCACATACACCTGGATTCTGAATGAATTAGTTACTGCACATACACCTGGATTCTGAATGAATTAGTTACTGCACATACACCTGGAATCTGAATGAATTAGTTACTGCACATACACCTGGAATCTGAATGAATTAGTTACTGCACATACACCTGGATTCTGAATGAATTAGTTACTGCACATACACCTGGAATCTGAATGAATTAGTTACTGCACATACACCTGGAATCTGAATGAATTAGTTACTGCACATACACCTGGAATCTGAATGAATTAGTTACTGCACATACACCTGGAATCTGAATGAATTAGTTACTGAACATACACCTGGATTCTGAATGAATTAGTTACTGCACATACACCTGGATTCTGAATGAATTAGTTACTGCACATACACTTGGAATCTGAATTAATTAGTTACTGGATATGCACCTGGATTCTGAATGAATTAGTTACTGCACATACACCTGGATTCTGAATTAATTAGTTACTGGATATGCACCTGGATTCTGAATGAATTAGTTACTGCACACACACCTGGATTTTGAATGAATTAGTTACTGCACATACACCTGGATTCTGAATTAATTAGTTACTGGATATGCACCTGGATTCTGAATGAATTAGTTACTGCACATACACCTGGATTCTGAATGAATTCGTTTCTGCACATGCACCTGGATTATGAATTAATTAGTTACTGCACATGCACCTGGATTCTGAATTAAGTGGTTACTGCACATGCACCTGGATTCTGAATTAATTAATTACTGCACATACACCTGGAATCTGAATTAATTAGTTACTGCACATACACCTGGATTCTGAATTAATTTGTTACTGCACATGCACTTGGATTCTGAATTAATTAGTAACTGCACATGCATGTGGATTCTGAATGAAAGAATTGCTGCACATACACCTGGATTCTGAATTAAGTGGTTACTGCACATACACCTGGAATCTGAATGAATTAGTTACTGCACATACACCTGGATTCTGAATGAATTAGTTACTGCGCATACACCTGGATTCTGAATGAATTAGTTAGTGCACATACATCTGGATTCTGAATGAATTAGTTAGTGCACATACACCTGGATTCTGAATGAATTAGTTAGTGCACATACACCTGGATTCTGAATGAATTAGTTAGTGCACATACACCTGGATTCTGAATTCATTAGTTACTGCACATACACCTGGAATCTGAATGAATTAGTTACTACTCAAACACCTGGATTCTGAATGAATTAGTTACTGCACATACACCTGGAATCTGAATGAATTAGTTACTACTCAAACACCTGGATTCTGAATGAATTAGTTACTGCACATACACCTAGATTCTGAATGAATTAGTTACTACTCAAACACCTGGATTCTGAATGAATTAGTTATTGCACATACACCTGGATTCTGAATGAATTAGCTACTGCACATACACCTGGATTCTGAATGAATTAGTTACTGCACATACATCTGGATTCTGAATGAATTAGTTACTGCACATACACCTGGAATCTGAATGAATTAGTTACTACTCAAACACCTGGATTCTGAATGAATTAGTTACTGCACATACACCTAGATTCTGAATGAATTAGTTACTACTCAAACACCTGGATTCTGAATGAATTAGTTATTGCACATACACCTGGATTCTGAATGAATTAGCTACTGCACATACACCTGGATTCTGAATGAATTAGCTACTGCACATACACCTGGATTCTGAATGAATTAGTTACTGCACATACACCTGGATTCTGAATGAATTAGTTACTGCACATACACCTGGAATCTGAATGAATTAGTTACTGCACATACACCTGGAATCTGAATGAATTAGTTACTGCACATACACCTGGATTCTGAATGAATTAGTTACTGCACATACACCTGGAATCTGAATGAATTAGTTACTGCACATACACCTGGAATCTGAATGAATTAGTTACTGCACATACACCTGGAATCTGAATGAATTAGTTACTGCACATACACCTGGAATCTGAATGAATTAGTTACTGAACATACACCTGGATTCTGAATGAATTAGTTACTGCACATACACCTGGATTCTGAATGAATTAGTTACTGCACATACACTTGGAATCTGAATTAATTAGTTACTGGATATGCACCTGGATTCTGAATGAATTAGTTACTGCACATACACCTGGATTCTGAATTAATTAGTTACTGGATATGCACCTGGATTCTGAATGAATTAGTTACTGCACACACACCTGGATTTTGAATGAATTAGTTACTGCACATACACCTGGATTCTGAATTAATTAGTTACTGGATATGCACCTGGATTCTGAATGAATTAGTTACTGCACATACACCTGGATTCTGAATGAATTCGTTTCTGCACATGCACCTGGATTATGAATTAATTAGTTACTGCACATGCACCTGGATTCTGAATTAAGTGGTTACTGCACATGCACCTGGATTCTGAATTAATTAATTACTGCACATACACCTGGAATCTGAATTAATTAGTTACTGCACATACACCTGGATTCTGAATTAATTTGTTACTGCACATGCACTTGGATTCTGAATTAATTAGTAACTGCACATGCATGTGGATTCTGAATGAAAGAATTGCTGCACATACACCTGGATTCTGAATTAAGTGGTTACTGCACATACACCTGGAATCTGAATGAATTAGTTACTGCACATACACCTGGATTCTGAATGAATTAGTTACTGCGCATACACCTGGATTCTGAATGAATTAGTTAGTGCACATACATCTGGATTCTGAATGAATTAGTTAGTGCACATACACCTGGATTCTGAATGAATTAGTTACTGCACATACACCTGGATTCTGAATGAATTAGTTAGTGCACATACACCTGGATTCTGAATGAATTAGTTAGTGCACATACACCTGGATTCTGAATGAATTAGTTAGTGCACATACACCTGGATTCTGAATGAATTAGTTACTGCACATACACCTGGATTCTGAATTAATTAGTTACTGCACATACACCTGGATTCTGAATTAATTTGTTACTGCACATACACCTGGATTCTGAATGGATTAGTTACTGCTCAAACACCTGGATTCTGAATTAATTAGTTACTGCACATACACCTGGATTCTGAATGAATTAGTTACTGCACATACACCTGGATTCTGAATGAATTAGTTACTGCACATACACCTGGATTCTGAATGAATTAGTTACTGCACATACACCTGGATTCTGAATGAATTAGTTACTGCACATACACCTGGATTCTGAATGAATTAGTTACTGCACATACACCTGGATTCTGAATGAATTAGTTACTGCACATACACCTGGATTCTGAATGAATTAGTTACTTCACATACACCTGGATTCTGAATGAATTAGTTACTGCACATACACCTGGATTCTGAATGAATTAGTTAGTGCACATACACCTGGATTCTGAATGAATGAATTGCTGCACATACACCTGGATTCTGAATGAATTAGTTACTGCACATACACCTGGATTCTGAATGAATTAGTTACTGCACATACACCTGGATTCTGAATGAATTAGTTACTGCACATACACCTGGATTCTGAATGAATTAGTTAGTGCACATGCACCTAGATTCTGAATGAATGAATTGCTGCTGCACATGCACCTGGATACTGAATTAATTAGTTGCCTCACATGCATCTGTACTGATCCTTTCAAAAGGCAGGTCTGATCCATTCTGCCTGATTAAAATAGATTTTTGAGTT
The DNA here is from genome assembly GCA_036172795.1 of Pelodytes ibericus. Lineage (NCBI taxonomy): Eukaryota > Metazoa > Chordata > Amphibia > Anura > Pelodytidae > Pelodytes > Pelodytes ibericus. The sequence continues at coordinate 23,379,602 of CM069862.1, forward strand.
TAGCCCCGCTTTGAAAAACACAGAAAACACAATCTGCCCTGGGGATCTGTAAAATCCCAGCTTTAGGAAATCAAATTTGCCAAAAAGTGTAGAACATACAAGACATTCAAAGAAAGAAAACCCCTCAGAATGTATATGAAAAAACAACATTCTGATCCAGTCCTACACTGTGCATTTTAAGTTAGTCTCTCCTTCTCTAAGTGATTTCTACACAGTAGTGGATATTATGTTCACTATAAAGTAGGAGAAATCTTTTTTTTTTTAGTTTACAAGATAATCAATATTTGTGTCATAGTTTTGATTGTGAGCAGATAATTAATCCTACAATCCCATTTTGTGCCTGCTTTGTTTTGTTTCCGTTTGTTTTTAATTCTTGAAGAATTATAGTTTTACTGTTTCTGAACAATATGGTAAATTAAGTACATTTATATATATATATATATATATATATATATATATATATATATATAATACCATTTAACCATTATTACGTCATTGCATAGAAAAAGTGGTTTTATTCTGTAGAGCAAATTTGGGAAGCCACAGTTTTAAGACCAACCAGACGATGTGGTAACGGATTGTTTCTGGGGTGATATAGCCACCATCGGTATTTCTGCCATATAATAGAATGTGTAGAGAAGCACATAAGTAAGCTTGTCGATCCTATAGACATACTCGTCACCACAGGAGGAGGCCTGCAAACAGAATGGGTGATCTGCTTTACATGTTTCAAGCCAGACGTGAGCACTTGAATCATAGGCCTCACACATCATCAAACACGTAAGGCAGCCCAAACGATTTGTATCCAACTTTGTCTAGAGGATCGTCGACTTCTGTATTGTCCTACGTAGTAAATTTGGAAAGCCCAGAGAGTGGGCATGTGGAAAGTCTTCCCTTCATTCTCCCAATAGTTTTGTTTGTTTTTGTTTTTTTGAATTTATATACTACGACATTCGTTGAAGGTGTCTTGGGATAGGAAATACACTTTTGTAAACAACTTTTCCTTGAGACATAATCCAGAGAATTCAACATCTTGCCGTTTATAGCAAATTTATAATTAATCTCCGATTAATCTTACATGTTGGCCGGCAGCAAATACTAGTAATTGCAATTATTTACCTAACAAGTAATTTGTATGGACATCTTCCAACAGCATCTGGTTCAGAGTACGAGGCTGCAAGGGAATTAAACTCTTTAAGCTTATTCTATTCTCATCAAAAGCAGATTGACATGTTAAGAGTTCCTTTTAAGATCCAAAAGACAGTTTTTTTTAACCTAAAACTGATTGGGGGGCCACATATGTGCTCATTGGTTATTGAGGATAATAATTATATGAATAATGTAATTAACATAAAATTATCACGTAAGTAGTGTTGAACGAACCCGAATCACACTGTTCGGGTTCGTAGCGAACATTACGGTTTTTGGACCGCGGACCCGAACACGGACATTCCACTGTATATTCGTGTTGGAGTTCGGGGTTCGGCGATTACATTGTATGTAATGCTATTGGCTTTCTATAAACCGAAATAGAGTCCCAATTCATAAGAATTTCTTATGAATGGGGACTCTATTTTGGTTTATAGAAAGCCAATAGCATTACATGTATTCCATAAACCAAAAGTCTATAAACTGAAAGACATTCGGTTTATAGACTTTCGGTTTATGGAATACATGTAATGCTATTGCTATTCTATAAACCGAAAGTCTATAAACCGAATGTCTTTCGGTTTATAGACTTTCGGTTTATGGAATACATGTAATGCTGTTGGCTTTCTATAAACCGAAATAGAGTCAACCATTCATACAAATAGGTCAATTGACCTATTCGTATGAATGGGGACTCTATTTCGGTTTATAGAATAGCAATAGCATTACATGTATTACATCTGAAAGTCAAATAGAACCATCAAATACTGTGCTTACAGCGCACTTTGAAAAATTCTAATAGTTTTGGGTGCTAAATAGTACATTTGCGTCTTGCGGTGCACTTCATATCTGAGAGTCAAATAGAACAGTCCAATACTGTGCTTACAGCGCACTTTGAAAAATTCTGGCTACCTCCTCCTGCTCCAGCGCCGCTTCCACCTACACAGTCACGGTCACTGCCTCCTCAACCTATGGGTCACTTAGTATAAACTGAAAGAGAATGCCCTGCACTCCAACCCTCTCTCAAATGGATAATTCTGTTGATCCTCCTGGCAGCCATGCTTTAGATTTAGATTTATGTTTTCTAGAGGCATTTTAGTGCCCAAAAGTTCGGGTCCCCATTGACTTCAATGGGGTTTGGGTTCAGGGTCAAGTTCAGGGTCAAGTTCGAGCCTGAACCCGGACTTTTTCCCGAAGTTCGGCCGAACCCGAACATCCAGTAGTCCACTCAACTCTACACGTAAGCACAACACAGGAAAATGGAGCAATCCAAACATCCCCAAGTTCTCTTTTCTGGGTTCTGAAAACAATGTTTCTTTTCTCACATGCCCACTTAGCTCACAAGTGAGAAGCGGTAACTCCTCAACCCAGCTCGAAATAGCAACACAGTATATTAACCCTTTCTTGTACAAGAGTGGTAAAAGACCCAGATTTCAGCGTTCACTCTGACTGGAAAGTAGATTTTGGCCTACGACATTGTTGTATCAAATAGTGATGCTGTTGCAGCATGTTCAAGCAGATTATTATAACTCCCAAACAATAGTTGTGCAACTTGCAGCCATAGCGCTAACAGGTTTCTCACATGTACTTAACTCCTCCCAATCAACACTAACTAGTTACCAACAACCTACGACTTCCCACGAAATAACTGAGTCTTCAAGGAGGAGAGTCTTCATTCAGCAATCATGTAGGGGAAAAAATGGGCATGACTAAACATACACCTTCCCCTGACATGCCACTCTTAAGAAACCGCCCTAAGTTTTGGGGTACCAAGGCCCTGTGTCAGCAGCTTAAAGATGCATGCATTCCCCCTTACATCCAGAAAATGCATGCTTTAGTTTGAGGCACTCAGTGTGTGATACCTCCTAAAATACACAGCACCTCTTTCGTTGTATTAAAGGCAAAGAAAAGATAACTGTTGCTTCTATTAACCCCTTTGTGGAGCATGGTGCTTCCCAGAAGACGCAAGCACCAAAACAACACTAGGTAGGGGAGAGGGGCTGTGTTTCTCCATGTTTTATGAAATGCCCATGGTGCTTAGCCTGCTATGTCAGTTCTATTGTTCTGGGATTGTGTCACCTGAACTAAGAAGAGCTTTCCTAAATGGGGAACCCCAGCTCCTCAAAGTGTCATGAACTGGAACAGACCCAACCACAATTTATGTATTACCATAATCGTATTATGTTGAATAGTTATTTTTAATTTGAAGCTTAATTTGATTTTCGGCTACTTTGGCCTAAAGTTTCAAATTCTCGTCTCAGTTCCCTGCAGTTCTCTCTTTATTGAATAGACCCTTGAATTACTTTCATATCCAAAGGCAATTCAAGTAATGCAAAGGTATCCGTGATTTTTGAGTTTTTTTTTTTCCATTTTTCTACATTGATAGTATAAAAAGATAACCAGAGGATGGACATCACTGGTATACAAGATCAAATGCTAATGTAAAAATACTGTATGGATGTAGAATATGGATTGACTCACCAGCATGCATGGGCGTCCGCAGGGGGGGGCAAAGGGGGGGGGGGGGGGGTACTTGCGTAGAGTCAAATGCTGTGGCAAGTGCCTTGATCATGTGTGTATGAATAATGTGGGGGCATCGTGTTAATTGCCAATCAGACAATGGCAGCTTGATCCTTCTATTAAGCTTTTACATCAGGTTTATCAACCCTTTGCATGCTGCACTGATAATGACTAAGCTCCTCCACTTCATGATAACTTGTTAAAAAGAGGCGTGGAACAACAAGGACGATGGTAAAATGATGGCCCCCCCTCTGAAAAAAAATTCTGCGGGTGCCCATGCCAGCATTGGTATCGGCAAGTGAGACGAGAGGACTCAAGAGGAAGGACGGCGGCGACCAGCGGGAACAAACTTCACAGACCGGACCACAGATAAAGCTGAAGGTGAGTTTAATATCAGGTGTACACAGCTTCAAGGTCTAAGTGCCTGCTCCTACCCGGTGAAACACTGAACGCCTACGCGTTTCGCGCCAAACGTGGCGCTTTCCCAAGGCTTGGTATCGGAAACCCTCGTTGTAGCCAGATAACAACCAGTAACAACCAACTTTGTCTGCAAAGTAACTGCTATGAAACTGTATCAAAGTGGGGTGCAATGCTCTAGTTTTGCACTAGAAACATAGAATGTGTCGGCAGATAAGAACCATTCGGTCCATCTAGTCTGCCCAATGTTCTAAATACATTTATTAGTCCCCCGTTCCCGGTCTTATAGCTAGGATAGCCTTGTGTCTATCCAACGCATGCTTAAAATCCTTGACTGTGATTTCACTAGAAATTCTAACTACCGGTAATAAACATTAAAAAAAGACTTTACACAAGTCAAATTTTTTTTAACTTAACATGATTTTTAATGAGTTGTGTGAAATTTAGCATTTGACGAGTGATAAATGAATAGACATCTGCGCCGTCAATTCCTTTATTATCTGGCCATATGGCACGTTGGATGGGGATCTTCTCTCTTCTTTTGTCATCTCCCTGACAAACGAATGTTATCTCCGAGTAGACAGCTTTGTTAAGAATGAATATTTTGGCTGTTGGACTAGAAAAATTCAGCAAACTTAAAATGTCACTGGAGGTGAATTATTTACAAGATGAAATATTTATCCTGGTTTTTTTTTTCAGTTTATAAATAAAGATTTCAGGAAAGGTCAGCCTCAAAATAACATTTGCAAACATCTGCTAAAAAACATTGTTAAAATAAACCAACATGCCAAATGTAAGTTGGTCCTTGTCTTTTAATTACTTTGTATGGGGTTTTTTTATTATTAAAAAAAGGAGGAGAAATGTCCAACAGTGTGAACTTTAGTTTTACTACTGAATATTCCAGCTTTTTGCACAGTAAAGCCTGGTTTTGATTCATGTTTGTTGTTAATGTAAAAAAATAGATGTTTATTTCTAAGAGAAATGCTGAATAGTCCCCTAGTCTCTTTAAAGTGAGGACTCCAGTCTGTCACCAGGGCTAAAGGATTTATACAGGAGTTTATTCAAAGAAAGCATGAAGAGACACTCAAGCAATCCTCAAAGTGTTTATTCAAAGCAGGAGAAAAATGTGAAACGCATCGGCCAAAACAAGTGCATAATATTGCAGGAATTAGAACAGAAAGAGTAGGCACCTGATCGGGCGTGTTCTGTCTCCCGCAATGTTATGCCCAGGTTTTGGGCGGTGCGTTTCACATATTTCTACTGGGAACTGGGTAAAAGGCGGATCTGCCGGATCTAGCCGGATCTTCCCGGATCCAAACATGTTGACTTATAAATGTATTTTATCATTGCATATTTTATTTATATAGAGCTGGATCCACGCATATTTCACATTTACACAGCCGAATCCACGCATATTTCACATTTACACAGCCGAATCCACGCATATTTCACATTTACACAGCCGGATTCACGCATATTTCACAATTACACAGCCGAATCCACGCATATTTCACATTTACACAGCCGAATCCACGCATATTTCACATTTACACAGCCGGATCCACGCATATTTCACATTTACACAGCCGCATCCACGCATATTTCACATTTAAACAGCTGGATCCACGCATATTTCAAATTTACACAGCCGGATCCACGCATATTTCACATTTACACACCTGGATCCACCCATATTTCACATTTACACAGCCAGATCCTCACATGTTTGACATTTACACAGCCGGATCCACGCATATTTCACATTTACACAGCCGGATCCACACATATTTCATATTTACACATCCGGATCCACGCATATTTCACATTTACACACCTGGATCCACCCATATTTCACATTTACACAGCCAGATCCACGCATGTTTGACATTTACACAGCCGGATCCACACATATTTCATATTTACACATCCGGATCCATGCATATTTCACATTTACACAACCGGATCCAATACTATTTCACATTTTCACACCCGGATCCACGCATATTTCACGTTTACACAGCTGGATCCAAGCATATTTCCCATTTACACAGCCAGATCCACAAAAATTTCACATTTACAAAGCTGGATCCACAAATATTTCACATTTACACAGTCGGATTCACGCATATTTCACATTTACACACCCGGATCCACGAATATTTCACATTTAAATACACGGATCCATGCATATTTCACATCTACACAGCCGGATCCTTGCATATTTCACATCTACACAGCCAGATCCTTGCATATTTTACATCTATACAGCCGGATCCTTGCATATTTTACATCTATACAGCCGGATCCTTGCATATTTCACATCGACACAGCCGGATCCTTACGTATTTCACATCTACACAGCCGGATCCTTGCATATTTTACATCTATACAGCCAGATCCTTGCATATTTCACATCTACACAGCCGGATCCTTGCATATTTCACATCTATATAGCCGGATCCTTGCATATTTTACATCTATATAGCCGGATCCTTGCATATTTTACATCGACACAGCCGGATCCTTGCGTATTTCACATCTACACAGCCGGATCCTTGCATATTTTACATCTATACAGCCAGATCCTTGCATATTTCACATCTATACAGCTGGATCCTTGCATATTTCACATCTATATAGCCGGATCCTTGCATATTTCACATTTACAAAGCCGGATCCTTGCATATTTCACATCTACACAGCTGGATCCTTGCATATTTCACATCTACACAGCTGGATCCTTGCATATTTCACATCTATATAGCCGGATCCTTGCATATTTCACATCTATACAGCCGGATTCCTTGCATATTTCACATATGCAATGATCCGGCTGTGTACATGTGAAATATGCAGGGATCCGGCTGTTTAGATGTGAAATATACAATGATCCGGCTGTTTAGATGTGAAATATACAATGATCCAGCTGTGTAGATGGGAAATATGCAAGGATCCAGCTGTGTAGATGGGAAATATGCAAGGATCCAGCTGTGTAGATGTGAAATATGCAAGGATCTCTATTCCAGGATTTTGCCCCTCTATGTGCCAGGATTTTGCCCCTCTATGTGCCAGGATTTTGCCCCTCTATTCCAGGATTTTGCCCCTCTATGCCAGGATTTTTCCCCTCTATATGCCAGGATTTTGCCCCCCTGTGTCAGGATTTTGCCTCTCTATTCCAGGATTTTGCCCCTCTATGCCAGGATTTCCCCCCCTCTATATGCCATGATTTTCCCCATCTATGCCAGGATTTTGCCCCTCTATGTCAGGATTTTGCCCATCTATATGACAGGACTCTGCCCCTCTATATGCCAGGATTTTGCCTCTATATGCCAGGATTCTGCCCCTTTATATGCCAGGATTTTGCCCCTCTATGCCAGGATTTTGCCCCTCTATGTCAGGATTTTGCCCCTCTATATGACAGGACTCTGCCCCTGCCCCTCCATTTGTCAGGATTTTGCCCCTCTATGTCAGGATTTTGCCCCTCTATGCCAGGATTTTGCCTCTATATGCCAGGATTCTGCCTCTCTATATGCCAGGAGTTTGCATCTATATGCCAGGATTCTGCCCCTCTATGTGCCAGGATTTTGCCCCTCTATGTCAGGATTTTGCCCCTTAATATTCCAGGATTTGCTTGTTTAATCCACCCTCCTCCCCCTTCCCCAGACAGTACTTACCTCCGGTCTTCTCCTCCGTGTATCTTCCCCCCTGCACGGAGGAAGGAAGCTCCGGTCGTCACGTTTGTTTTTTTTAACTTTATTGAAGTCGCGCGACTTCAATAAAGTAAAAAAAAAAAAAAAAAAACGTGACGACCGGAGCTTCCTTCCTCCGTGCAGGGGGGGGAAGATGCACGGAGGAGAAGACCGGAGACAGAGAGCAACAAGGAGGTAAGTACTCACCATCTTGGTGCTCCCTGTCTCCGTCCAGCTCCTCCGTGCGGTCTTCTTCCCTCCTGCACGGAGGAGGGAAACAATGCCACCGGATATGACTTGTTGTCAAATCCGGTGGCAGTGACAGGAAGTCCTGCAGGCGCAAAGGGAACGGCGTTCCTGCTATGAAAAAAGTGATGGGGAACGCCGTTCCCACGCGTTCCTGCAGGACTCGAGCCCTGGATCCGACTGTTTAAATGTGAAATATTCGTGGATACGGCTATGAAATGTGAAATATTTGTGGATCCGGCTGTGTAAATGTGAAATATACTTGCATCCGGCTGTCTAAATGTGAAATATTCATGGATCCGGCTGTGTAAATGTGAAATATACTTGGATCCGGCTGTGTAAATGTGAATTATTCATGGATCCAGCTGTGTAAATGTGAAATATTCATGGATCCGGCTGTGTAAATGTGAAATATTCATGGATCCGGCTGTGTAAATGTGAAATATTTGTGGATCCAGCTGTGTAAATGTGAAATATACTTGGATCCGGCTGTGTAAATGTGAAATATTCATGGATCCAGCTGTGTAAATGTGAAATATTCATGGATCCGGCTGTGTAAATGTGAAATATTCATGGATCCGGCTGTGTAAATGTGAAATATTTGTGGATCCGGCTGTGTAAATGTGAAATATGCACAGAGCTGGAAGAATCCAGATCTATATATATTAAATACGCAACGATAACATACATTTATAAGTGAAAATATTTGGATCTGGGAGGATCCGGCTGGATCCGGCAGATCCGCCTTTTTACCGGTCCCCTTTCTACTGCTCTGAGATGGCACGAGTGCCTGTTTCTGTTCCTTCCATTTTACAGACCTCAGTCAGTGCTGCTTCCCTCTATCCACGCATAGTGATGAAGCCGAGTGTCATGTTCTGACGCTCAGCGTTATCACTGTGTTGTGGGGCAAGGGAAGCCACGCCAAGTGAGGTTGTAATTTGTGTACCTGCGCAGTACATGCTGCATCCATGTGTTGTGCTCCTGTTGAGATGCATGTATCCCGAGCGGCAGGCAGCTGTTTTCCACCACAGAGCTGGAGCCATAGGCATACTCCTAGTTCACAATATGGTAGCGCCATATCTGTGTGCGAATATGTAATTGTGTGTTTGTCACTGTATGTTTGTTTTTGTGGCTGAGTGTGCATGTGACTGTGTGGGTGTGTGTCTATGTGTGTTTGTCTGGTTGTGTGTGTATGTGACTGTGTGACTTTATGTGTTTTAGTGTGACTGCATTTGTGTGTGTGAATGTTGTGTGTTTATGGGACAGTATGACTATCTATGTGTGACTATGTGTACATTATTGTGTGTATGGGACTGTATGTGTCTGTGTAACTGTCTACATGAGGCTGTATGTGTGTGTGTATGTGACTTTGAGTGACTAGATAAACGTGTATATACCATTATGTATATGTGTGTATGTGACTTTGTACGTGATTCATCTTTTGACAGTGTGTGCTTTACTTTTACATACACACACAAAATCACACAGTCACAGACACATAAAATACATATTATTTTATCGTATAAATTATTGGAAAGCTGTGTGAAACCTATATGCATATAACATGTCACACATATAATATGTATACATTATGTGTGTGACAATATACATATAATAATATTAATATTAAAATATAAATACATTATTAATTCTGAAATCTACATGGTTCCCAAAGTTTCCTAGCAATTTATATAATACAAAAAAATATGTGTTTTAGGCATGTGCACATGTAAATCAGTTAGCCTGTGCTATACATGTATATGTATAGTAACATATATATAATACACACACATAATAAATATCTGTGTGTGTAATCTCATCTGTGAAATACTGAGTCCCTGAATGGCAGAAATATAAGGTGGTCACCCTAATCTCCAGTTACTGCAACTATGGTTTTTACTACTCTCTACAGAATAAACTCAAATAATACATGTGATAATTGATGGGTGGGTGAGATGACTTAACCAGAAATATAGGTGGCCGAGAATCATGGGAGTTTTAGTTCTCCTTAGTTGGAGAGTAATGTTTAGCTATCTAACCACCCCAGTGACCTCACCACCATTTTCCAAATTTTGGGGAATTGGAATCTTCCTTGTTGTCCTCAAACTCAGGTCTGTAGGGGTTAAAAACAAAGAATATCCAACTTCCTTTTTGTATATGTTACTTTTCCTTTACAAAATGTCTGTGCATTTCTCCCAGTCACTGATAAGTGACTCCCTTCTCATTACTGAGTGATGTCATGACAGTGAGGTCATAGTTCTCATTTATAATGTAACCTACTGATATACCTCCTCTCACACAGACCTTCCCACACATAACACGCACTTGTATCTAGCAGCACAGTGCCCTGCTGATTCTCCCCAACGCATCCCACGCAGTAACTCAAAGTTACAGCACAGACAATATCTTGAAAACTGTATTGGGGTCAGGTGCATGCATCTATTACAGTGGGCATCTTGTCTGGGGCAGAATACAATATCAGGTAAGCCTTAATATTAATCTATATATGTTCCCCACTCCAAAAAGGATGTTCACACCTAGGGGTCGACTCAATATAGACATTTCTGGACCAAACTAATTAGCCCGAAGTCCAGAATAATTCAAGGCATATCGGGGACAAATCGTGAGCCGAATTTTGAGGATGATAGGGACTCATTTTGGGACAAATTTGCTATTTTCAAAATAGCCGAATTCCCCCCCAAAAGGAAAAGAGGATTTTTACAAGGGGACCAGGGAAAGTTAGCTGTATCCTGGTTGGAGCAGTGGTCAGGGACACCCTCAATCCTCATCTTTGGCCCAGGGAAAGGGACCACCAAAAAAAAATAAAAAAAAATGCTAGAACTTACAAAAACAAGTGAAGTCCCGCTTATAAGCATCCATCCTCAGCCAATGAGAAAGCTGGGATTAAAAGCATTTGACTGGATTCCACTAGCCAATCAGATGCTGTTTCTTTTTAACATGAAATTTCCGGTCTCAGGGATTTCATTATGCAACCAAAGGTTCATTATTTTTAGGCAAATTGTTGCCCCCTATCTGGGCAAGGCAGAGGTGGAGGGGTTAGTAGGAAAATAACATAGAGTAGATCTCCTAGTATTCAAAATTCTGGTACCTCTCTACCCACGCTGCACACCCAGGACATGCCCCATCACCCCATTATATGCCTCCATCACATGCCTCCATTACCCCTATTATATGCCCCTATCACCCCATTACATGACCCCATCAACCCATTACATGCCCTCATCACCCCAATTACATGCCCCCATCACCCCACTACATGCCCCATAACCCAATTAAATGCCTCCATCACCCAATTACATCCCCCATCCCCCCATTGCATGCCCCCATCACCCCATTACATGACCCCATCACCCCATCATCCTAATTACATGCCCCCATCACCAATTACATCACCCATCACCCCATTACATGCTTCCATCACCCCATTACATGCCCCATCACCCCAATTATATGCCTCCATCAACAATTACATCACCCATCCCCCCATTACATGCTTCCATCACCCCATTACATAACTTCCATCACCCCATTGCATCATCCCTATTACATGCCTCCATCAGCCCATTTTGTTTTGAATTTTTAAAAAAAAAATTGTGCCGCCCCCAAAGGCATGCAAGGGCGGCACTTGCATCGTTTGCCTTACACTAAATACAGCACTGACAGGGCCTATAATGTCATTGTATCCAACGGCCTGGTTCTTTGAGGGACATGATGGCCGCAGCAGGCTCCAAGGCACATGAGATCATTAATGGGCTGAGGAAGGTGTGCCATGCCATGACATGGATCAGGGGCATCACTAGGGTTGGTGTCACCCGGTGCGGAAACTCATGGTGTCACCCCCTGGATTTCCTCCATTACAATGCCAAACAGATTCCTTAGTAATGCCAGTTAGATGGCCTATTAACTATGCCACACACAGGAGCCCCATAACTATGCCACACACAGGAGCCCCATAACAATGCCACACACAGGAGTCCCATAACTATGCAACGCACAGGAGCCCCATAACTAAGCCACACACATGAGCCCAATAACTTATGCAACACCAGAGCCCCATAACTTATGCAGCACCAGAGTCCCATAAATTATGCCACACCAGAGCCCCACTATTTATGCCTCACCTCTGCCCAATTAATTATGCCACACACGTGCCCCATAATTATGCCACACACACACAGGTGCCCCATAATTATGCCACACAAAAGAGTCCCTTAATTACGCCACACAAAAGAGTCCCTTAACTATGCCACACGTGGGGCCCAATAAATATGCCACACACAAGTGCCCCATAATTATGCACACATGGGACCTCCATTAATTATGCAACACACAGGAGCCCCACGAGGTGACAATCTTACAATTATAGATAGTAATATTGTGCCATTCAGATCCCAGAAGTATTGTCCCACTCAGAGCCCAGTAATATTGTGCCACTCAAAGCCCAGTAATAGTGTGCCAGTCAGATACCAGGAATATTGTGCCAGTCAGAGCCCAGTAATAGTGTGCCAGTCAGAGCCCAGTAATAGTGTGCCAGTCAGATACCAGGAATATTGTGCCATTCAGAGCCCAGTAGTATTGTCCCACTCAGAGCCCAGTAATATTGTGCCAGTCAGATACCAGGAATATTGTGCCATTCAGAGCCCAGTAATATTGTACCAGTCAGATGCCAGTAATATTGTGCCAGTCAGAGCCCAAAAATATTGTGCCACTCAGAGCCCAGTAATTTTATGCCAGTCAGATACCAGGAATATAGTGCCAGTCAGAGCCCAGTAATAGTGTGCCAGTCAGAACCCAGTAATATTGTGCCAGTAAGAGCCCAGGAATATTGTGCCAGTCAGATACCAGTAATATAGTGCCAGTCAGATACCAGGAATATTGTGCCAGTCAGATATCAGGAATATTGTGCCAGACAGATACCAGTAATATAGTGCCAGTCAGATACCAGTAATATTATGCCAGTCAGAGCCCAGTAATATAGTGCCAGTCAGAGCCCAGGAATATTATGCCAGTCAGAGCCCAGGAATATTGTGCCAGTCAGAGCCCAGGAATATTATGCCAGCCAGATACCAGGAATATAGTGCCAGTCAGAGCCCAGTGATGGTGTGCCAGTCAGAACCCAGGAATATTGTGACAGTCAGAGCCCAGTAATATTGTGCCAGTCAGAACCCAGGAATATTGTGCCAGTCAGAACCCAGGAATATTGTGCCAGTCAGATACCAGGAATATTGTGCCAGTCAGAGACCAGGAATATTGTGCCAGTCAGATACCAGTAATATAGTGCCAGTCAGAGCCCAGTAATATTATGCCAGTCAGAGCCCAGTAATATTATGCCAGTCAGATACCAGTAATATAGTGCCAGTCAGAGCCCAGTAATAGTGTGCCAATCAGAGCCCAGGAATATTATGCCAGTCAGAGCCCAGGAATAGTATGCCAGTCAGATACCAGGAATATTATGCCAGTCAGAGCCCAGGAATATTGTGCCAGTCAGATACCAATAATAGTGTGCCAGTCAGATACCAGTAATATAGTGCCAGTCAGAGCCCAGTAATAGTGTGCCAATCAGAGCCCAGGAATATTATGCCAGTCAGATACCAGGAATATTGTGCCATTCAGAGCCCAGTAATATTGTACCAGTCAGATGCCAGTAATATTGTGCCAGTCAGAGCCCAAAAATATTGTGCCACTCAGAGCCCAGTAATTTTATGCCAGTCAGATACCAGGAATATAGTGCCAGTCAGAGCCCAGTAATAGTGTGCCAGTCAGAACCCAGTAATATTGTGCCAGTAAGAGCCCAGGAATATTGTGCCAGTCAGATACCAGTAATATAGTGCCAGTCAGATACCAGGAATATTGTGCCAGTCAGATATCAGGAATATTGTGCCAGACAGATACCAGTAATATAGTGCCAGTCAGATACCAGTAATATTATGCCAGTCAGAGCCCAGTAATATAGTGCCAGTCAGAGCCCAGGAATATTATGCCAGTCAGAGCCCAGGAATATTGTGCCAGTCAGAGCCCAGGAATATTATGCCAGCCAGATACCAGGAATATAGTGCCAGTCAGAGCCCAGTGATGGTGTGCCAGTCAGAACCCAGGAATATTGTGACAGTCAGAGCCCAGTAATATTGTGCCAGTCAGAACCCAGGAATATTGTGCCAGTCAGAACCCAGGAATATTGTGCCAGTCAGATACCAGGAATATTGTGCCAGTCAGAGCCCAGGAATATTGTGCCAGTCAGATACCAGTAATATAGTGCCAGTCAGAGCCCAGTAATATTATGCCAGTCAGAGCCCAGTAATATTATGCCAGTCAGATACCAGTAATATAGTGCCAGTCAGAGCCCAGTAATAGTGTGCCAATCAGAGCCCAGGAATATTATGCCAGTCAGAGCCCAGGAATAGTATGCCAGTCAGATACCAGGAATATTATGCCAGTCAGAGCCCAGGAATATTGTGCCAGTCAGATACCAATAATAGTGTGCCAGTCAGATACCAGTAATATAGTGCCAGTCAGAGCCCAGTAATAGTGTGCCAATCAGAGCCCAGGAATATTATGCCAGTCAGAGCCCAGGAATAGTATGCCAGTCAGATACCAGGAATATTATGCCAGTCAGAGCCCAGGAATATTGTGCCAGTCAGATACCAGGAATAGTGTGCCATTCAGATACCAGTAATATAGTGCCAGTCAGAGCCCAGGAATATTATGCCAGTCAGAGCCCAGGAATATTATGCCAGTCAGAGCCCAGTAATATAGTGCCAGTCAGAGCCCAGTAATATAGTGCCAGTCAGAGCCCAGGAATATTGTACCAGTCAGAGCCCAGGAATATTATGCCAGTCAGAGCCCAGGAATATTATGCCAGTCAGATACCAGGAATAGTGTGCCAGTCAGAACCCAGGAATATTATGCCAATCAGATACCAGGAATAGTGTGCCAGTCAGAGCCCAGGAATATTATGCCAGTCAGAGCCCAGGAATAGTGTGCCAGTCAGATACCAGTAATATTGTGCCAATCAGATACCAGTAATATGGTGCCAGTCAGAGCCCAGGAATATTATGCCAGTCAGAGACCAGGAATAGTGTGCCAGTCAGAGCCCAGGAATATTATGCCAGTGAGAGCTGAGGAATATTATGCCATCCAGAGCCCAGTAATATAGTGCCAGCCAGATCCCCAGTAATATAGTGCCACTCAGAGCCCAGGAATATTATGCCAGTCAGAGCCCAGTAATATAGTGCCAGCCAGAGCAATATAGTGCCAGCCAGAGCCCAGTAATACAGTGCCAGCCAGAGCCCAGTAAAATAGTGCCAGCCAGATCCCCAGTAATATAGTGCCACTCAGAGCCCAGGAATATTATGCCAGTCAGAGCCCAGTAATATAGTGCCAGCCAGAGCCCAGTAATATAGTGCCAGCCCGATGCCCAGTAATATAGTGCCAGCCAGAGCCCAGTAATATAGTGCCAGCCAGATGCCCATTAATATAGTGCCAGCCTGAGCCCAGTAATATAGTGCCAGCCAGATGCCCAGTAATATAGTGCCAGCAAGAGCCCAGTAATATAGTGCCAGCCAGATGCCCAGTAATATAGTGCCAGCCAGAGCCCAGTAACAGTGTGCCAGCCAGAGACCAGTAACAGTGTGCCAGCCAGAGCACAGTAATAGTGTGCCAGCCAGATGCTCAGTAATAGTGTGCGAGTCAGAGCCCAGTAATATTGTGCCAGTCAGAGCCCAGTAATATAGTGCCAGCCAGATGCCCAGTAATATAGTGCCAGCCAGAGCCCAGTAATATAGTGACAGCCAGATGCCCAGTAATATAGTGCCAGCCAGAGCACAGTAACAGTGTACCAGCCAGAGCCCAGTAATATAGTGCCAGCCAGATGCCCAGTAATATAGTGCCAGCCAGAGCCCAGTAATATAGTGCCAGCCAGATGCCCAGTAATATAGTGCCAGCCAAATGCCCAGTAATATAGTGCCAGCCAAAGCCCAGTAACAGTATGCCAGCCAGAGCCCAGTAATATAGTGCCAGCCAGAGCCCAGTAACAGTGTGCCAGCCAGATGCCCAGTAACAGTGTGCCAGTCAGAGCCCAGTAATATAGTGCCAGCCAGATGTCCAGTAATATAGTGCCAGTCAGAGCCCAGTAATATAGTGCTAGCCAGATGCCCAGTAATATAGTGCCAGCCAGAGCCCAGTAATATAGTGCCAGCTAGAGCCCAAGAATATAGTGCCAGCCAGATGCCCAGTAATATAGTGCCATCCAAAGCCCAGAAATATAGTGCCAGCCAGATGCCCAGTAATATAGTGCCAGCCAGAGCCCAGTAATATAGTGCCAGCCAGATGCCCAGTAATATAGTGCCAGCCAGAGCCCGGTAATATAGTGCCAGCCAGATGCCCAGTAATATAGTGCCAGCCAGAGCCCAGTAACAGTGTGCCAGCCAGAGCCCAGTAACAGTGTACCAGCCAGAGCCCAGTAATATAGTGCCAGCCAGATGCCCAGTAATATAGTGACAGCCAAATGCCCAGTAATATAGTGCCAGCCAGAGCCCAGTAACAGTATGCCAGCCAGAGCCCAGTAATATAGTGCCAGCCAGAGCCCAGTAACAGATTGCCAGCCAGATGCCCATTAACAGTGTGCCAGTCAGAGCCCAGTAATATAGTGCCAGCCAGATTCCCAGTAATATAGTGCCAGCCAGATGCCCAGTAATATAGTGCCAGCCAGATGCAGCCAGAAGCGTGATGCGGGGGGGAGGGGGTGCCGGCAGCACGGCTGTCACCCCCGCTGGAGGTGTCACCTGGTGCGGTCCGCCCGCCCCCGCCCCCCCTCGGGACCCCACTGCTTAGGATGGAGCGCCACAAGCTTTGTCTACTTAGGAAGGTCCGAAATAGACACTTAACTTTAATAATATTACTGCGGTTTTTCTTTAATTTTTGATTTCTACTTTACATTACCCACACAAATTATATATTGTTTTTATCGGCATAAGAAGGGCTTTACGCTGATACCATTATTTTGATCATATCATATAACTGTATATTTAAAAAATAATGAAATACGGTGAAAAATATTTTTTAAAAGTTTTATTTGGGAAATCACATATGCACATACAAAGGCTAATTAAAACTGCTAAATAGTTTCTGATATTTGTCCTGAGTTTATAAATAGGCCATGTTTTATGGGGTTTTGTTCAAGTTACAGGGCAATAAATACAAGTAGTGCAATGCTCTTTGAATTAATTTTTTTCAAAATTATCGATAGTGACATTGTAACACTGATATTGGTCATGAATCCCCCCCACATGTACATATTTTTTAAAACTAGACAACTCAGGGTATTTACACCGATCTACAGTATTTGCTCGAATATAAGACAAGGTTTTTTTCAGAGCAAATGCTGTGAAAAATACCCCTCGTCTTACATTCAAGGTCGTTTTATAATCTGACCTTAAATCGAGGTCAGATTATAAAACAGGTATCCACAGGGATCCAGGTCCCCAGCAGAGCTGCAGGGGACCTGGATCCCCCTCTCTAACAGCAGGGGATGTCTGTGCGATGAGCGCAGACTCCCCTGCTGCCGCCCGGCACAACCCCCGGGGCTTCTATGATGAAGCCGGGTGCTGCCCCACTAGCCACCAGGGAGAATCGGGCAGCTGGGTGATGTCTGCACGATACGTGCAGACATCCTTCATGCTGCCCGACACGGCAGTCTGTTATGACGGACCAGCTGTCCGTCATAATAGACTGCCGTGTCGGGCAGCATGGAGGATGTCTGCACGTATCCTGCAGACATCCCCCGGCTGCCCCCACTAGCCACCAGGGAAAGAAACCAGGTGAGGGGGGGGGGGGTAGGGGAGGAGACACAGACAAGGGGCGGGGGGGAGACAATAATGGGCATAATGGCTGTGGCAAGGGAGAGGAGGGGGGGAGACGCAGAAAGAAAAGGGGAGGGAGGGGGGAGACACAGACAGACAAGGGGAGGGAGGGGAGACATTAATGGGCATAATGGCTGTGGCAAGGGGGGAGACACAGACAGACAAGGGGAGGGAGGGGGAGAGACACAGACAGACAAGGAGAGGGAGAGGGAAGAGAGAAAAGGGGAGGGGGGACAGAGAGACAAGGGGGGATAGAGAGAGAAGTTTGGGGGGGGGGGGACAGCTGGGGGAGAGGGAGAGAGGCCGCATTGGCACAAAAGGAAATAAAAACAAGAAATGCATTTGTATAATATAATTTTTGTATTAAATATTAAAAAGCAATTTACATATGTACAAGTTAAACTTTTTTTCCTATAGGGTAGTCTTATATTCAGGCTTTTAGTTTTTTTCCTAAAGGAATATACAAAGTTTGGGGGGTCGTCTTATAATCAGGGTCGTCTTATAATCGAGCAAATACGGTAATTAAGGTAAAAACAATTCTGGAAATGTAAAGGGGTACTGCCAAATAACACCTCAATATATGTTCAGCAACATCTCCTGAGTACAGGGATACCACCCATGCATAGGTTTGTTGGATTGTTTGGGGGTTAAAAAGCCACATTTGAGAGGTGAAATCAGTGTATTTTACCCCCATAAACCATATCTTTTTATAAACTTGACCCCCTAGGGCAGTGATGGCAAACGTTTTTGGGCGTGAATGCCCAATTCTTGTCCGAAACCAATTTGTAGACATCTAAGTGCCAACACCGCATACACACACACATATACACACACACCTATACTCATACCCACACTCATACTCACACACACCCATACTCACAAACACACTTATAATCATACTGACACACACACTTATACTCATACTCACACACACTCATACTTACACACACAAACACACCCTCATACACACACACCCTCATACACACACACACACACACATACTCATACTTACATAAACAAACTTACACACACACTTATACTCATGCTCACACACACTTATATACATACTTACACACACACACACGTGTACTCATACTCACACACACTTATACTCATACTCACACACACACACACACACTTATACTCACACACACACTTATACTCATTCTCACACACACTTATACTCATACTCACACACACACACACACTTATACTCACACACACACTTATACTCATCCTTACACATACACACAGTTATACACATAATCACACACATACACACATATACTTACACATACACTCATACGCACACACACTTATATTCATACTCACACACACTTATACTCATACTGACACACACTTATACTCACACACACTTTTTTATACTATATTTCTTTATTTTTATTTATTGGGTTATAAACTGATCTTCTAAATATTACAGTGTGTCAATGTGTCATTTTTCAAATTGTTTAACAGATTATAGAATTTATCAGAATTATTTACAAAGTATTTGATATCAGATATATAACTTAATATTAATAACAGGATGACAAATAAATACTCAAATAAATGAAATAGAGGTTTGTAATTACTTAGCTTAGCTTAATCAATAATTAGATGATATTAGTATTAACAGATCTACCATTAGGGCTAGAAAGCCACGGTGTATACTCACACACACTTATACTCACACACACATACTCATATTCACTTATACTCACACACACAATTTTACTCACACACACTTATACTCACACACACACTTTTAATCAACCACACTTATACTCATACTCATACTCACACACACACACACACACACACTTTTACTCATACTCACACACACTTATACTCATATTCCCACGCACACACACACAAACTTGTACTCATACTCACACACACACTTATACTCATACTCACAAACACACTTATACTCATACAGATAATAACAGGATAAAAAAGAAAAAAAACTCAAATAAATGAAATAGAGGTTTGTAATTACTTAGCTTAGTTTAATCAATAATTAGATGATATTAGTATTAACAGATCTACCATAAGGGCTAGAGAGCCACGGTGTATACTCACACACACACACACACGCACACACTTATACTGACACAAACATATTCATATTAACTTATATTCATATACACACTCAAACTTATACTCATACTCACACACACTTTTACTCACACACACTTTGCTTTCCGACTTGAACGCTTCTACAGCGGTGAGAGCTGAACCTGGCGTGTGCCACAACTGAAGGCTCGGCGTGCCAGACAACGCCTCAATATGTGTTCAGCAACATCTCCAGAGTACAGTGATACCACCCATGCATGGGTTGGTTGGCTTGTTTGGGGGCTAAAATGCCACTTTTGGGAGGTGCGCATTTCCAACTTGGAATTTTGACATGTAGTCATTCTGTTGTTGCCATGTTCAATTTGGGACATTTTTTAAGCCGGCCAATGTATCTTACCCCATCGATCCATATATTTTTGAAAACTAGACATCCTAGGCTATTTCACATGGTGGTATTTTAACACTTTCCATGTACTAATTCTACCACCAGGCTTTATCTAAGTTTTGTTAGTAAAAGACTACATTTGGGAGGTGCGCATCTCAGTGTTCCTCCATTTTTACTTTTTTTATATTCCAGACACTACTATGACATCATATCTACCCAACATAATTAATAGATCTATTTCTCATTAGTACTTATGTCCGTCAACCCTTACAATGTATGACACCGGGCACCCCTCTCTTTTTTCTGTTTCCATTTATATCTGAAAACCTAATAAAACTTATTTTAAAAAAAAAAAACTTTACAAGGAGAGTTTACCCTTTTTCCTTCTTAGTTTTTCTCTTATAATACACAGCCCCTCTGTTTACACATTCTCTGCCCAGCACTGTGGGCACACAATATCTGAGTTTCTGAAACGTCCCTTTCTTTAGCACTGTAAAGGTTATCAGTATCTAAAAATACCAATTTATGCTCCATTCCTGCAGTGATTCTTTAGCTTGGGTGTTGTATAGTTTGTTTTTTTATGTTGTGGCTTGCAGAGGGTGTTAGGATATTCCTGCAGAATGGATCAGATTTCTATTCGTATATTTGATTCGACGCCCTCTCCTCGATCCTTGCTCCTAAAGTGCACTTCAGCTGTCTGTGACTTAGCTCGGAGGATTAGTTCTCTCTAATACAGCGTGTTCTGTATTACAACAGCAAATGGTCACTCGGGGGATGACAATACTATGACATGTACTTTTATCTGGTCATTACACAGGCGCAACACATCCCCATTCCCCCCTGATTGGTTTAGAGTTTAATTAACAATTACCCAGGTCTCTTCACTAAAAAGTGAGTTACAAGTTGACTTGACCAGTGATGACTGACTGTGGCACTTGCAGATACTTGGGAACATCATATCCCATGATGCTTTGACACCTCTAAGACTGAAAAACCATCATGGGATATGTATTTCCAAAACATGTATGATGCCATAGTCAGTCATCAAACCTTAGTAGTGCCATCACTGTATTTGATTATACTTTGTACACAGACAGACATCTTCTGCTAGAAGAGCTCAGCTGGCCATGGATAATGCATGGTTCAATCTTTAAAAACTTGCTAAATTTAAAGGGACTGTATCACCTAAACATTGCTTAGAATCTGAATGTAGAGAATAAAAATGGATTGAACATGATCTAAACGTTGTGTTAGCAGACTTGCATGCAAATTCCTAAACTAGGCCAAAAATGTGTTTTACGTGTGTTTGTGAAGTCTCGTGTTTATGACATCATCAGTGGTTTGATATGCGAATTACAGATCATTTGCATATCAAGCCACAGGAGATGTCATGAACTGGAGACACCACACACTCATCTAAAACACATCGTCATTCTCTTCTCTCTCAATTTAGACATTTGCTTGCAGTTTTGCACAATGTATAGATCATTTTCAATATTTTTTTTATTCTCTATGTTCACAGTAAAAACATTGTTTAGATGATAGAGTCCCTTCAGCCAAGCATTAAGCTGGGCCGACTCTGTTCTTGTTGTAGGAGAAACCCACCAGGCTTGTCCCTGTGCATGGAAAAGGTAATTCAGTGAGATTAAATGCTCGCCTGCATCTCAGCTTTTACTGAATAGACTCCACTATTTCCGTGACTTTTTTCTTAGCCTGCTCAACATGTAAGTGACATTTGTATTGTACATAAAACAGAAACTCATACCTCGTGCAAACGCGTTCTACTGACTGTAAATGCTGCTACTTATAGAACGGCTAATGATAGTATGAGAATTTTTAAAAAACAGCATTTCATTCCTCTTAGTGCAACCAACGATTTGACACTTCAAATGTCAACTGCTAATGCTCTGCCCGGGTTTTCTATGTTTGTGCTTTTGGATCACTGACTAAATGATTGAAATATGAGCAGCGCTATAAATCTGTATTAGAAATATAGAATGTGTCGGCAGATAAGAACCCTTCGGTCCATCTAGGCTGCCCAGTGTTCTAAATACTTTTATTAGTCCCCAGTTCCCTATCTTATATCTAGGATAGCCTTGTGTCTATCCCACGCATGCTTAAACTCCTTCACTGTGCTTACCTCTACCACTTCCGCTGAAAGGCTATTACATATATCCACTACCCTCTCAGTAAAGTAATATTTCCTAATATTACCTTTAAATCGTTGCCCCTCTAATTTAAGACCATGTCCTCTAGTTGTGGTAGTTTTACTACTTTTAAATATACTCTCTTCCTTTACTGTGTTGATACCTTTTATGTTGAACAGGTTTCACCCCAGCCGCACGTTGGGCAGGAATAAAATATAAAGTATTGTGTGAGGCTGAATGATACTATTATCAACTTCTTTGAGGCTAAGTGATTGTATGGCATTAATGATAGGCGCATTCAGACTGAAAATATATAGAAGGGCCAACAATACAATTAGTAAAGTCTCCTTCTATGTCAGGGGTTAGCGCCACCATTGTTCAAAGTGGACATTTAAAGGCATTTTAGTCCTTCAGTAAGCAGAATAGGAGCACAGGCAAAAAAACCATCAAAAATATTTTTCTTAAATCAATGGTTTTTCTGTAGCATTTTCATTCATTTGGAATGATTCACACGATAGATTTGACAATTGCGCTGTTTAAAAAGAGTTTGTTGATTAAGTCCAGTGACCTCTGAATGTGTCAACATTCAACAGTTTCTATGCATTTGCATCTCAAAGAAGGATTGTGTTTTTTACATGATACATTGTAACATCCTTTGAGTTGCAAAATGTACCTGTGACATTTTAACATCACTGGGGATCAGGAAATTCTAGAAGCAACACATTTTGAAATGTAACCTGTCCAGAAATAAGTGCTTAAATAAAGTTATTATCATGTGAATGATTAATGATAGTAAGAGGAGTAAAAAAAACATTTAATTAATTTTAAGGCTGCCATGTTTTATTTTTTTTTAAAAGGCTTTTTTATTTTACTTTGTTTAAACTTTAAATATGACATCTGAAAATCTACTAGCTAAAATAGTTTAAACAGATAAGCTCTATTTTCATGTGACCAGGCCTGAGTAGATGTATCTGTAAGTGCCATCTGGGGATTTGATTGTGGAGCTGGCCAGCTTGGAACTGAATCCTATTTTTTACAAACAAACAAACACACATGAGGTGCTGCAAGCAGCCAATCAGATTTTCTAGATAATTACCGACAGTATTCTACTCTGCTGGGGGAAAAGAAGAGTAATATTTTCTTAATGATGCAGAATGCCCACCGTGCCCAATACATTTTTAGAGAAAATATGTATTAGATTGCATTAGAAACACTGCAGTTACGTGAGATGCAGCTCTCCCAGACTCCTTATGGCTAGAAAGTGCTTCACAGCCGCTAAATTAAAAATCCCATAAACTTATTCCACCCCACAATACAAGAGCTGGCTGGTACAGGTAAATTGCATTTACATGGAACCACTTTAATCAATCTTATATTTTCTCTGTGACAAAGATTTATATGCCACACATGGCAATTCCACTTTAAAAAACTAATACTCCTAAATCTCGTAAAACAAAGTTAGCCTTGAAGACAAACTAATACGACTATCAATCTGATGATGGACATATCAAAGATCCACCATGCATTTATTTATCAAAGCCAATCTTTTTAAAGTTTCCTGCATTCCTTGTTTGCCAGAGAAGCATTTATTAAATGCATTAAACATTAAAAAGCTCAATCTGTAAAATGCAGCTGTAGTTTGTTTCACTGACTTCAAGTAGCAGATTATACATTATTGATATCATTGTGACCTTTGATTTTTCTTATTTTGTGAGTTAGGCATTTTTAGACCAACAAACAGACTCAATGAGGAGAGGGGCTGACACACTGGGGTCTTGTACAAAGAACAGTCAGTAGACACATTGGTTTATCTAGTGCAGTGATGGTGAACCTATGGTACAGGTGCCACAAGTGGCACACAGGACCTCTAAGGTGGTACTCAGCATGTGCCTACAGTATCACCATCATTTGTTCTTATGTTCAATCCATGTCTGCTTTTCCTGCTGTTTATTGTTCTGTTCCATTATTGTGTTTCCCTCTGCCTTGTTTCCTTGCTTCTATTTAAATGTGCTCCACCCGTTTCCTCTGTTTGCTTCATTCCTCAATCCTGTTACAGGTAATTTCTGTTTGTCTGTGCAGTTTCAGTCTTACATATTCCATTTTTTAGTTATTTTAGGCAAGGATAGTGCTAGGACTTGCCATATTGTAAGGTACCTTGATGCTGGTTGGCAAGCTTACATCTTATGGCCATCAGTTGAACTAAACCCTCAGAGTTAGATTCCTAGGCTAGTTCCTGTATTGATGTATGCTTGTTATGTTTCCTTATTCTTTAGCTTTGTTTGTTCTCTATTTGTACCTGTGTAAATTAATATGTAACAAGTCATTTCTCAAAGCTCAAGTATTCTGCTATGCACTTTTACTTGTGATAACACTATATGCATTTTATAAGTAGAAAAACAACTAAATGTTTTTTGTAAAATATATTGATTGAATCGCCCTAACAGTAAAGAAACCTTTTAAGATCAAAGCTCCTTTCTTTCAAGCTGAAGGGTTGCCCACATGTTGTGTGGAAGGTGCGACTTATTAATGATCTTTGTATTGGGCCTTGAACGTACTTGTATAGGTTTATCTAATCCCCACGAAGATGTCTTTTCTCCAGAGAAAACCATCCTAATTTGGACAGCCTTTCTTCACAGCTGAAATTTTTCATGACAGTTGTAGCATCAACTTACCAGGCTGTACGCCAACCTGATAAATAAACTGACACCAATGCCAATTGTGGGGGTGGAAAAAAAGGCCACAGCCAAAATTAATTTATAAAAAAAAACTGTCATTGTCTTAACATAAGACCAACACGTTTGATAAACCAGAAAACACATTGCAAAGCAGAGACAATAACAATATAATATACACCAACAGGTAAGAACCTGCTCCCGGTTAGTCCCCACTGTGACCCATTACACTGTTGTTGGGAATGACCAGATGCCCATCACCAATGTAGATAAGGAGCTACCATCCTATCTCCAAACGTCCCCACATGAGTTAGGCTACAAACCTTCAATGATTAACCAGATGGCTATAACCCAAAGGAGCTAGCTCCTGCCAAGGCTATGACAGAAGTCCTTCCCACCATTCCTGGGCTGGCAAGGAAACCGGGCTCTGCTGCCACCACCTTAAAACAGAAAAGAGAAAAGTAACCAACCCAACGTACCATACCGCTGGTAACTCCCCAAATAACTCAGTCTGGAACTACTAGACTAGCCCCGAATGCCCCAAGAGAAGGGAAATAGCTCAGGAAACCATAACTTAAACAGCAGGGAGGGTGGGACAAATTGATCCCCTTCTGTTTCCAGTGTGTCCTTTTTCGGTATTGGTGGACAAAACTGCACTGCATTTTCTAGATGTGATCTTATCAATGATTTATAAAGAGGCAAACTTATGTTCTGTTCTCTTAAACCTATTGCCCTTTTAATATATGTCTACAGCTTGCTTGCCTTCGCCACAGCTACCTGAGATTGTGCAGAGCGGAACAGTCTATTGTCTGCAAGAACACTTGTAGTTTTTTGTATCATAGAGAATTTACCCAGCACACAACAATTTAGAGTATAATTAACATTTTTGTTATTCTTGTCCAAGTGCATATTTTTACATCTATCTATATTTAAACCCATCTGCCAATCAACTAGCCATTTCCCCATTTTGTCTAAATTCCTTTGCAAAGAATTTACCTCCTACTCAGACTTTATTACCTTACATAATTATGAGTCATTGCTTTAGTGATTTTATTTTCAAAAATCTTTCTGTTATGCAATATATTCTTGTATAAAGAATGTATTTATGTATTTTTTATATTATTGTATTTATATGTAATAACTCATTTATTTATGTGTGTGTTGTGAGAGAAACTGTGGGCGATCAACCATCATGAAAAACACTCTGGCGGTGCTGATCTAATGCCTTGATGTCAAAAAATCTAGGGTTAGAGTTATAATAATGGTTACGGTTACAATTAAATTATGTTTAGCATAAGGGATAGGGTTACAATTAAATTAAAATTAGAATAAATTAAGGGTTAGCATTAGGGTTAGAGTTAGGGTTAATTTAGGGTATTGGTTGGGTTCAAAAGGTCAAAACGATTATGAAACAAAAAAACACTATCTTTGGTTATTGCCCTATAACTCACAAAAAACAGCATGAAAAACATGTAAACAATCATATTTATAAACTCATGCCAAAATTTAGAAACTATTTAGACGAGGTCTTTTTTACCTATTTTATTTGTGTAAATTATTTTTTAGGTCAAAGTTAGAAAAAGTGTTTATTTTTTCATCATATTGATTGATGATTTATTTTGTAGTTAATTCTAAGATATGATGAACATAATGGTATCTAATGAAAGCCCTTCTTATGGCGATACAAACCATATATAATTTGTGTGCGTATGTGAGAACGAAGAAAATTACAGCTAAACATAAACACCCCAGAAATGTCAAAACAGCCCATGTCACCAAGGGAAAGATAACGGTAAAAAGTTCATGTCACTAAGGGGCTGAAATAATGTACCAGGGAAAGATGTTGGGTTTGCAAAAATAGTGCATTGTTGATAATTTGAAAACAATGGTAAGGGTCCCTGGGGAGCAGGGTGGGCCAGTGCTCCAACTGCACTAATTGCTGTTCAAAATCCAGGCCAGAGTCTCATTCTACCCAGGAACTCCCCAGGTGTAGACTGATTAAAGCTCACCTGTGGCTGATCAATTATTAGGCAGTGTGTGAATTGTGCGCTGCATTTTGAGAGATACCATTTTTTCTAAAGTCAGCTAGGAGAGCAATGTGTTCCTCAAACAATTCCTAAATCATTTTTGCTTTGTGGCAGGGCGCATTATCCTGCTGAAAGAGGCCAATGCCATCAGGGAATACCGTTTCCATGAAAGGGTGTACATGGTGTAAGGTCCGCTCCGCTGGTCCCCTTCACTTACCTCACAAGACGGGTATCAGCACTTTCGGGTCTTGTCACCGCCGACTATCCCCTTCTAAACGCAGCCGCAACTGGAGACAAGCGTGCACGCCGCGAAGCTCTTTCACTGCTGTCTCCTTCATCGCTATGGCGACGGGCAGCGTGGCGCGCGTCACGCACGTCACGGGGGCGGAGCTATGCCCTTTAAATCTTCTGGGCGCGCAATTCAAACTTGCTTGAAGATTTCTCAAGCTAGCTCAGCGTGGATTGCTCCCAGCTTCTCCATTTTTGCTGCCTAAGTATTATTCAACTTTCTTGATCTACTGGACTACTGACCCGGCTTATTCCTGACCACCTCTCTCGTCTGTGCCCCGAACATTTGGCTTTCCCCTGGATTCTGCTGCTCTCTGTTTTCCCTGACCCGCCTATCGTTTTG
This sequence comes from Pelodytes ibericus, assembly GCA_036172795.1. NCBI lineage: Eukaryota > Metazoa > Chordata > Amphibia > Anura > Pelodytidae > Pelodytes > Pelodytes ibericus. Next base: position 23,407,439 of record CM069862.1, read on the forward strand.
TGACCATTCTACCCTCTGGCTCCCCGACTCGGACTTCACCTCGACTACTCTTAGACCTTCGTGCCTGCTGCCATCTATTGAAGTCTGCCTCCTCTGTAGCCCTCGGTAGTGGTGGTATCAGGCAAGGATTGTCTTATTCTGCAACTGGGGTTCCCCCCTGCGCTGAATCACGGTACGTACACTACCTTACACATAGTCTGTAACAAGGTTTCCCAGCAGAACATTGCCCAAAGCATCACGCTGCCTCCGCCGGCTTACCACCTGTCAGTCCAAAGCATCACACTGCCTCCGCCGGCTTGCCACCTGTCAGTCCAAAGCATCACACTGCCTCCATCGGCTTGCCACCTGTCCGTGGTCATAATGTTATAGCTGATTGGTGTATATATATAATGTAAAATATATATAATGTATATTATATATGTAATGTAATAATTATATATACACACCAATCAGCCATAACATTATGTATATATAGTTATGAATATATATATATATATATATATATATAATGTAAAATTATATCGTTTACATTTTAATAGTGTTGAGCGAACCCAAACCGCACTGTTCGGGTTCGTACCGAACATTACGGCTTTTGGACCCCGGACCCGAACACGGACATTACACTGTATATACGTGTTGGAGTTAGCGGTTCGGCGATTACATTGTATGTAATGCTATTGGCTTTCTATAAACCGAAATAGAGTCCCCATTCATAAGAAATTCTTATGAATGGGGACTCTATTTCGGTTTATAGAAAGCCAATAGCATTACATGTATTCCATAAACCGAAAGTCTATAAACCGAAAGACATTCGGTTTATAGACTTTCGTTTTATAGAATACATGTAATGCTATTGCTATTCTATAAACCGAAATAGAGTCCCCATTCATAAGAATAGGTCAATTGATCTATTCTTATGAATGGGGACTCTATTTCTGTTTATAGAAAGCCAATAGCATTACATGGCTATTGGCTTTCTATAAACCGAAATAGAGTCCCCATTCATACGAATAGGTCAATTGACCTATTCGTATGAATGGGGACACTCACCCACATTTTACTTCATTTTGCAGCCCTCTAGCCCTTCCCAGGACTTTTTTAGAGGCATTTTAGTGGCCAAAAGTTCGGGTCCCCATTGACTTCAATGGGGTTCAGTTTCGGGGTCAAGTTGGGGGTCAAGTTCGACCCCGAACCCGGATTTTTTTCTTAAGTTCAGCCGAACCCGAACATCCAGGTGTCCGCTCAACTCTACATTTTAATAATTTATATATATAATTATTTACTATTTATTAGCAATAATAAATAATAAATAAAAAATTCAAGTAAATGCTACAATGAAAAAAAAGTTGTCTTTGAGGCTATTTTTAGCCATTTTCAGGGATTTTTTTGTCAATGTGGGTCAATTCGACAGCTGGGAAATTCATTTAGCAGTTGATTGCATACCAGTCATGTCGGTGTAGTTGGGGTAAATTTTGGTGTTACATGAATAACTCATATTGCAATTCTAATCAGTGAATTGATTGGAAATTCACTGAGATGTGGGTAAGTCTTTTTATTAGAAGTTTGTTCTTCACGAATAAAGACCTTAGAGTGAGTAGCAAAAGGCAAAAAAATATAGCAGCAGCTGGAGGAGGTTTTTTTTTTGTAGCAGACAAGTTAGTTGAAAAGGTAGTTATCTGAGCCAATAGGTGTACAAAACACAGGCAAAGAACTCACTGCAGTAGAGCTAGCCTGCAAGTCAAACCTTAGAGTAAACACAGGTTCCCTGGGTTCAATCCCAGTGGATCTTCCACCATGGGGCTTGACGAAAACGTTGGTGAAACACTAGCATAGTGAAGTATTGTTACTACCCAAAGGCTTTCCACATTTATTGGACTAATTTATGGTCTTTGTAACAATGATTCTCAGCCTCATAGAAATGTCTTCTAACTCAGTTGGGACTATCCACTGAAAGGAGGTGAGATGCACATTTCATCTCACCAATTTAGCTATACATTGTGCAGGGACCAACATGATGACTTTCCCCTGCTAGCCAAACTCCCCAGGTTTGTCCCAGCACCATGTATAGCTAAATTGGTGAGATGAAATGTCCATCTCCACTCAACTCCCCTTTTAGTGGATAGCCCCCTATGTCCCATTTTAACAACCTTAGTAACCAACAATGCAGAAGATCCGCATGATCCCAAAAGTGTTCAGTAGTCCAAGGAGACCGTTGTCCCCTTTTGGCGAATTTAGATATTACAAGTAAGTGGTCTTCCAAAACCTATTTGTATGTTGTAGCTTCCAAAATATGACACGTGGATCTTCAAGAAGCCTGTGGTAACCTTGAACGGAAATAAAAACAGCTAGCTTAACCTCTTAAACTCATTAAACTCATCTTTTGAGCAGAAAGTAGTACTTAGTAAATTTCCTAATCTTGCAATAAAATAAGGCAGAAAAATAAAATTATGTTTAATTGAAGGAATGCATCAATTGTTGGCATTTTAAATAGAATGGTGTCAATGAAATAGCACAAATAAAGGAATTTATTGAGCCCTCTTTGTTCCCTATAGTAGTATCAGGGGGGCGGCCATGTTGTTTGAATCTTGGGTCAGATAATACTGGCCGGTGCAAAGAGAACTCGATAAGAGACTTCACTGGAGCATTTCTATCTAAAACATAATGTAATTTTTAAATGAAACATAATTAAATTTTTTTTGTGTGTCTTTTAAACATTAAAGCTACAGTGTAGATATTCTACTCTTAACATAATGAATTGACAAATCAACGACAGAGCAGATAGACTGTCTAGTTTTCAGGTTCCATTCTGTACCCAGTGTGTATCCAGTTTCTTTGGTTTCCTTTCTGTCCTTTTTATTAGTTATACTGGCTTCTGGTTTTTGTTTGTATCCTTGTGTGTTTCTCCTTCCATAGTTCAGCCACAGATTGGCATCCTTCCCTAACTAGGTCACAGAATGGTACACCCACAAAGTGGTACACCCACAGAGTCGCTGAATACTAGAGTCCTGTCATAGTAAATTCCTGTCTTCATTTTTTCAGCCCTGTAATGATCCTGAAAGTCCAGTAAAAGGGGTGACCTGTACCCTAGAATCCCTGTCTTAGTTCTGCCCTGCTCCTGTACCCTGTTTCTGTGTTTCCTTTGTCTCTGTTCTGAATCCATTTCTGGTATTCCATTCTACCTGTCATTATGTTTAATTCTGGATTTTCTCTATTTCCCTCTACCTTGTTAGTTTGCATCTATATAAATGAGCTCCACCTGTCAGTCCTGCTATAGATATGCTTCTCTGTGTGTTGAGTGTCTGTGCAATGCAAGTCTTTAGATTATGTTATTCTTTTGTTAATTTAGTATTACTTATTTCAGCTTAGGGTTAGGAATGTGCCTAGGTACCTTGGTTGGCAAGCTTTTTCATCTTATGGCCATCAGGCGTTAACCAAACCCTCGCTGTTATCATCATTAGTATTAGGCTTGTTCCTGTATTTATGTTTGTATGCTTATGTTCCCTGATCCTCTTACCCTGAAGCACCTGAGATTCCTGCTCCTCTATCCTCTCCCCATAGCCCAGATCCGCTATCCTTATGAAGCATCTGAGGATTCCAGCTCCTCACTCCGTCCCTTGTTTTCCTTAGCTCCTAGCCTGTGGTTGTAGGGATCCAGCTGGCGGAGTAGCAGGGAAGGAAAATAGGACCTATGCAGGCGTAGGTCAAATGGCAGTAAGAAGACAAGGGTATACACCAATAAACAAGCCAAGGGTAGGCAGCAGGCAAAGGGCCAATCCATGTAACAGGCAGGGTAAAAAAAAGGCCGCAGGCAAAGGGTTAATCCAGGTCACAGGCAGGGTCAAAAGGCAGGCAACAGGCAACGGGTAAATCCAGGCCACAGGCAGGATCAGCAATAGGAAGAAAACCTTCACTGGATACAGAGCTCAGGGACTCACTGGGCACAGAGGGATAGCCAACAATATCTGAGCACCATGGGAGTCTGGAGATTTTATAGGGCTACTGGGCAGGGCCTCCTCACTAGAGCTGTAGATCAGCACTCTACACTCGCCCACAAGCAAGAGCCTGGAGAACAAAACCTTGGATTCTAGGAGCGACAGTGGGTGCCAGCCGGAGATGGGGGAAGACCCCGCCACGTACCCGTTTCCCCCCATCTGCACCACACAGAGGTGGCAGGGTGCTACCACAAGGTAGGCACCTGACAGTGGTATATATGTGACGGTGTATTTCTCGTTACTTCTGCAGTATAGTTATATGCCTTTACCCTGTTCATGTATTCTTTAGTTCTGCCTTTGCACCCTGCACTCTATTTTTTACAGCTTGTTTCTATTCTGTCTGTATTTTGATCTGCTCTGCTTGGTCTTATTTTGCTTAGCCAGCAAATATCCTGCTACCCTGTCAAAGTGGTGTCCCATAACTACTCCAGGATGTCTGCAGGGTATATTCAGTTCCTAGTCCTCACCTGTAACTGGATACAGCAGCTGCTTCCACAGAGTCTTGGAATGTGGCTGCACGACCCTGGGGCCCCAAGCCACGGTTATCCTGCACCAAACCCTTCGTCTCTGATCCTGCCAATGAGCTCCTGAACACAGGCACTCATAGTCCCATCTCATCCAGGACCCCTGCGTGACACTAGTAAAAGTCACTAAGGGAAAATAGCATCAAGTTAGTGTAAAGGAAAATAAAACACTTTCCTTTAATTCTGTAATGAGGTGAAGTTATCCTGATATTTTCTTTTCAAATGTGACATTTTCTCCTGCATGATTGAAAAAAAAAAAGCCATAAAACAGCAATTACATTGCCGTGCTTGAATGAGCCCTTTGCTACGTGACTTTTACTAGTGTCACGCAGGGGAGCGGAATTTTAAAACTCGATTTATGAGAGCGGCATTCTAATGTATCTGCCAAGCAGAGATCACCTAGTGACACTTCTCATTGTTCTGGCCAAATTGCTAGCATGACAGAGAAAAAAGTTATTATGATTTCCCTTTGCAGCTTCCACCTGAAAATTCCTGACATGTTGATGGCCCCACAGATACAAGAACGTCCCTGCCATCATCCCATACATCGTCCTAGGACATGATGGGGGCGGAGCTTAAAGTGGCCAATGTTATGTGACAAGATTGATTCTTGGATTTTAGACTATGTATATCTTATTGACATACATAGATTAAATGTGATGCTATGCAGACATACTGGGACAGAACCAGATTTGATGGGGCAGAACTCCAAAAATGGTACTTTCCTAGTCAAAGGTGGTTTTAGATTTTTAGAGGTTAGATCCCGTAGGGGCCACAGGGGCAAAATAGAAACCCACTGTGCCTGCTTTATTACTGATATGGCATAGTTGCCAACAGTACAGGGATAGTCCCATTTATTTGAGACCTGTAACCTGAGGACATTAACTCCAGACACACTCAGCCTGAACTTGAGGACATTAACTCCAGACATGCAGTATTTCTACCGTGTAGCCTGGAGCTCAATTCTCTGGGGGTCAAGCAAAACCGACTAATGTCATGCCATGTTGCATAACTCCAGCTGCCTTTTTGTTCCAGGATCGATACAGTATGATATGGAAGCGCCACCCCTCTTACTTGCACATCAGAACAGTGTAGTGTGTAGCCAAATTTCAGATTTTAGCTGATTTCCGACGATTTTGGGAAAATGTCCGTACATATTCATATGGGGGAAATGGCATACTCAAAACTGCATCAAATTCAGTTGCAAGAGACAAATTTTTCGGGGTATTTCAATTATTCAGTTAAGAACTGAACTGAAACGGTGGCTGCACATACATAAATTGGGCCAGACTGCCCCACTGGCCCCACATAGATAAATTGGGTCCTCTAGAGCCAGAGTGCCAAGGGGTATAGCGGGAGCTTCATGGAATGGGTTTCCATGGCCAAGCAGTTGCATGCAAGCCCCACATCAGCAAGCACAATGTCAAGCGTTGGATTGAGTGGTGTAAAGCATGCCACCGCTGGACTCTGGAGCAGCTGAAACATGTTCTGTGGAGTCTTCACTGTTTGGTAGGCTAAAGGGCAAGTCTAGGTTTGGAGGGTGCCAGGAAAAGGTTACCTGCCTACCTTTACCAACTGTAAAATTTGGTGGAAAAGGGATTCACTTACTTCCAGTGAAGGTAAATCTTAATGCTTCAGCATACCAAGACATTTTGGACAATGCTATGCTTTCAACTTTGTGGGAACAGTTTGGGCATGACTGTGCCCCAGTGCACAAAGCAAGGTAAATAAAGACATGGTTGGAGGACTTTGGAAGAACTTGACTGGCCTTCACAGAGCCCCGACCTCAAATTAATTGAACACCTTTGTGATGAACAGGAACGGAGATTGTGAGTCAGGCCTTCTTCTCCAAGGTCATCGTCTGACCTCACAAATGTACTACTGGATGAATGGGCAAAACGAGCCACAGGAACACTCCAAAATCTTGTGGAAGCCTTCCCAGAAGAGTGGAAGCGAAAGTGGCCCAGCAACTTTATATTTAGAATTCAGTGGCATAAAACTTCCTGTTGGTTTAATGGTCAGTGTCTCAATGTTTGTGTCCGTTTAGTGTATAATGTAGAGCCATATATACTACCCTGAAAACATTTATCCTTGAACAGTGGTCGACCGTCATTTGTGGTCTTGCGCCTTGCATGCTGCAAATAATTATATAATCTTTGTGACTTTTTAAAAACTTTATACAGTTATGTACACCGAAACAATGGGCATAAAAAAAAAAAAGTTAAAACATCCATCATGCATTTTAATATAATTTAATAAAAATTCAGAGCTTTGTGAAAAAGAAGGTTTCATCGTATATAGACATCTGTTGTTTATTTCCAATTTACAGACTCGGTCTCAGTTACTCACACACATTCTCAGGTCATTTGAGACCGTAACATGGAGCATCTCTGACACAATCACAGTCGTTCAAGAACATTGTATAGTTGCAAGTGGCTAGCATCAGCCTGGCGGGTTTACGAAGTCTCTCTTCTGCGAACAGAAGGATTAAAACAAGAATGTCTCACAGTATGTGGGCGTAAGGAAACTTAAGCAGTTAGATCTCCAAAGAATAACAGTGATGTGTCCAATTTGATATTGCTCAGATGGTACAGGCCGTTTTAGGCTATTGGTCTAGGTAAATCAATAAAAACTCAATTTCTGGCAGTGAAATGCACTGGTAATGTGTACTGAATTGATTTTTTGTTGTTGTTTTTGGTATGTTGTTATAATGAGTTCTTAAGTCTTTCAATAAGTCTCATGAACTAAAAAAATGCCCCAGGTGATTCTAAGCTTTTAAAGATGGGGTCTTTTCACTAAGGGTCAAAATATACAATAACAGCAACGCTCGGTTTGAATCACTTGTTTCCATTTTGATTAATTACCAAATTCCCACAAGTAAATTTGGAAAAGAAATTTCGTAGTCTACAGGATCTACTCCATTTGCCCCAAACTGGCCAGAAATGGGGACAGATCAGGACTTGTAGCTCAAAATCGAAAAGTTTGCATAAATTTGCAAAATCAAATTATTTTGCATAATCTTCACTGGTATTTCAAATAGAAAGGTCCGAAAGCTCCCCGAATTTTTGCTACAATAGCCGAATTTATGGCTGTAGCTGGTGAATTGAACTTAAGAACAAAAATAATTTTAAAACTAATGCAAATAAAACAAAAGTAATACAAATCAATATGATATTATATATAATTAGAATATATATACTATTATTATAACCATGTAACTTTTTTGTTACTTTATTTTGATAAATTTTTATGTGTTTTATTTATATTTTTCATTTATTTTTTACTGTAACATCATTTTTACTTTCGCTTATTTTATGGCCATTTTGCAATGGCCACAGTCTTACCATTGACTTCCATGGAAAGACTTTTCAGTGCAATTTCACCGAAATGGGCAGTGAGCCGAAATCTTTTGTGATCACCTTGGTGTTCCCTAAGTAGCCTGAATTAAGGGGCAATTTGGATCACGGACATGTCCCATCTGGGTCACATTTCAGAGCTTCGATTTTCAGCTATCTGAGTAGACCCTTACATTTGTTGAAAACAGGCCTCGAGGAAAAACTGGTATAGGGAAATATTCAGGTTTATTTTAAAATGGAGATACTCACGGAGGTCAAAAGGTGAATATTTGACAAGTGTTTCACTATCATTTTTTTTTATCTGGCTAGTTAGTTGCTAAATGCTGCTGAAATTCCCATAGAGGAAAACCCCCAAGAAATATGGAGGAAATATCCAACACAGTAAGGCATAGCTGCCAACATCGGCCATGTTTCCAGGGATACATATTTGTTCCACATGCTGCAGAAAAAGCATGCAAAGTGCATCCCGGCAGTATGTAGGATGGATATACACACAGACACAATCCAATTAATTGATCGGGGTGGAGATCTCATAGGACCTACCATGATTAACCCGTTAGTGACAAGACATTTTGACCTTGACTTTCCCTTGGTGACAAGGGCTGTTTTTACATTTCTGGGGTGTTTGTGTTTAGCTGTAATTTTCTTCTTTCTCACATAGTGTACCCACACAAATTATATGTTGTTTTTATCGTCATAAGAAGGGCTTTCATTAGATACCATTATGTTCATCATGTCTTATAATTTACTACAAAACAAATCATAAAATATGATGAAAATGTAAAAAAAAAAAACCTTTTTCTTACTTTGACCTAAAATATAATTTACACAAATACAATCATTAAAAAAGACCCCATCTAAATGATTTGTAAATGTTGTCCCGAGTTCAGATATATGTTTCCATGTTTTTCTGCAGTTTTTTGCGAGTTATGGGGCAAATGTTATGTTTTTTTCCTATATTGACCTTTTGACCCCAACTCGACCCCTAAATTTAACCCTAACCCTAAATTGAACCCCAACTCTAACCTTTATGCTAACCCTTAATATACATTAATTTTAATTTCATTTTAACCCTTTCCCTTATGCTAACCCTAATTTAATTGTAACCCTAACAGCTAGTCTAACCCTAACCCTAGATTTATGCTAATTAAGTCTTTTTTTAATTGCAATGTTGCTGACTGCCTCTAGGGTCAGTCAAGCAACATATTCAGAGCGTTGGAAGTGATTTTTTTTTCACTTCCGAAGCTCTCACCACATGAGGGCACAGCCATATTGGAGGAGCATGCTGTGGGTGCCCCAGAGCCTGAAAATCTGCACGTCCACTGACGCAAAGGGGTTAATTAATTGGATTGTGTCTGTGTGTTTATTTCCATTCTACACACTGCCGGGCTGCACTTTGCATGCTCTTTCTGCAGCATGTGGAACAAATATGTGTCCCTGGAAACATGGCCGATGTTGGCAACTATGAATAAGTTCCTTAGAGGGGTCGCTCCACCTTCAGAGTCTGAAATAAATGCTACATCAGGCAAACACATGTTTATTTTAATGTATGCATTTGCCTGTAGCATTGCTATAGAATGTATAAATCTAGCGCCTAAAAATTGCACATAAAATTTCATAGCCTTTTTACTGTTGCTAAGAATACAGTCCCGCCTATCTCCCCAAGCCCTCCTTACTGCCGGCCACAGAATTTAGAGGGTCTTGTAAAAAAATATGTTTTTCAATGTAAACCTGCAGCAGAACTATAAATTGAAGGTAAAAATAAGGGGAAGTGCCCCTTTAACACTTACGACATAATAAGAAATTGAGTGTATTTGACCAGTAATGTGGTACATATTTACCTGCTGTTACCGTCTGCTCGATAAAGAGATAACTGTATGTATTTGAGACGGGAATTTCAAACTTAAGGCCAAAATAGCTGAGTTGGGAAAATTCTCTCATTCGGGTGCCTTGGAGAATTTTTATAACTTTGCTTTATAGGCCTATAGTTTGAATTTCTCATCTCAATTCCCTGCAGTTTTCTCTTTATTGAGTAGAGGCTTTTATTTCACCTCTGAACCTACAAACAAGTGACAAAGTGAAACAGCTGCCCTAGTAGCTGCCAATATTGACCTTGAGTGAACCTACCCACCATACGGAGCAAGCTCGAATCTCCTGATATTGCAGGTGAGGGTTGTTTTGTACACCGCCTAGGAGCGAGGCCTAAAATGGGTGTCTAATGAGTTCTAACATTCTTACCTGACTTGTGCATTATCAAGAGGCACCTTTGCAAGTAATCGCCAGGTTACAAGAAATATCCAACAAAATACATTCCACAAGCCATAAAAACAAAACAAACAAAAAAAACAAAGAAATGCAAACACACAACAGGACATAAATCAGATATGGAGGTTTTTGTGTCTTCAAAAATATAAGGCACTGATGAAAGTTTCTTAGGTTAAAGGCTGCATCTCAATAATTACCTCCAGTTACAAAAATGTAGTCCATAAACAGTCCGTTCTTTGACCAAGTTCGAAACTGAGCATTTTTTTCAGTCCGTCAAAGTTATTCCAAAAAAATATCCGTTGCGTGTGTTATAACTTTGTTATATGGCACGTTAGAAGAAGATAAACAGTCTGGACGAGAGAAAGGCATAAGACATGGCTGAATTCAGTAGTTGCTCCATAATTAATAGTTGTCTTTAACTAAGCGTCTACATATAGAATCTTTTTATTAAAAAATAATTTTAACAGTACTGACTCGCTGTCCCTCTATGCCCCTACATTGCCCCCTCTGAGCTCATGCACACTTTAAAAATGCTGGTAGTCTTAATCATGGCAAAAGTAGTGTTCCGATGACTGGTGGAATAAGTACACCATGCTACTTGAAGGTTTCGATGATGGAGATCTCTTCGGTGGCACAGTGAGGAGTCAAGCCGTTCAGATAAATACTGTCGCATCTTGTCATAGAAGACAGCGTCTCTTTCTCATTGGTTAGGTGATTAACTGACAAGGTTCTCTTACAAGGAGTCATTTCCTGGTTTTGACTCATCACCAGCTCCGCCGAAAGCTTCCTCTTAACGGAAGTGGCCCGCTGAAACTTATCGTAAATCTCCACGCTGAGACGTCTCCGGGTCTCCTTGAATTCTGCTGTGACGTTTGCCGTCCACTCGGCCGCGTGTGCTCTGAATTCACCAACCTGGGAGAAGCGGATAAAAAGTTATAGAGAGATATTTTTATACGTTAAACGAGAGGTTGGCAAAAACAGTAAAATGCCCAAAATACAATAAAAGGTGAGTAATTATGAAATTGTGAAATTCAAAACAATACTATACTGTTCTAGTGAGGCGCAGTTGTCCCAACTGGACACTCTTTCAAGTGCCAAAACCTAAAAGGACCACAAGAAACGGGATGGCGCATAAACATTAGGATATTAACCCCTTCCCGACGTTAGGACATACTATGCCGTCCTGACTTTAAGTGCCTTAAAGTCGTTAGGACGGCATAGTATGTCCTGTATTAAACAGCTTATGGCGGCTCCCCGCAATGAGCTGTTTTCGGATCCCGCTGCAGGGACTTGCAACGGGATCCCACCTGTCATCTGAGGCCACTTTGAGTGGCCTCAGTCTGACAGGGGAAATGTAGCCAGTGCTCAAAGCGAGCACCGGCTACATTTCTCCAAATCGCGCCGTGCCCGTACTTCCGCGTTCGGGCACGCCTCCGTGACGTCCACGATTTTTTTTGCAGGGACCCACAGGGTCTGTTAAGACCCTGAATGGGTATCTGCGAGAGTGTTCCTGGCTACCGATCACCTTGTGATCGGGGCCCAGGAACCAATCGTGATGTTTTGGTGCTTGCGCCGTTTGGGACGCAAGCACCTTGCGTCACGAAGGGGTAAATAAGAATAATACCACAATAGTGTGATATGTCTAGGAAAGTAATATAATGTGAGATATGGTAGAACAATTCACAAAGGTTGGTGGAAAATTAATCTTGAAAGAGAGCACTATCAGTAGATATTCTTCCATATCTTCTTTCATGCTGAAATGGGAAGATTTGGCATCACCTCTTTGTGTGATGGTGAAACGCGTTGAAGCTGGCTATCCATCTATTGCTGGATCCAAGGACTTTATTTATGTTGCTGCTGCTGTGTTTGAATGGCACTTAACAAGTTCCTGGATTCTAAATAACATGTCTGCCCCCTACATTACAGAGCACTCAAATGGCACTTTACTTGTATTCTTTCATTAAAGCATCTCTATTTAAACTGCCTACACCTAAAGCAACCATTACTTAAATGAGAACTATCGGCAGCCACCACGCCTATCACTCTCTGCAGGCATGGCACAATTTAAGTGACACAACATGAGTCGTCATTCAAGGCAAATTTGAAGCTACCTGAATAAATCCAGGAATTTCATTGCTTATACAACTTCATATATTTGTATTGCTGTTTATTTGAATCCAGCACGGTATGGTTTACTTTTATTCAACAATAGAATACATTTTTTTTTGTTTATGTAATATGTATTAACCCCTTTGTGACGCATGGTGCTTGCGTCCCAAACGACGCAAGCACCAAAACGTCACGATTTGTTCCTGGCCACCGATCACAAGGTGATCGGTAGCCAGGAACACTCTGGCAGAGACCCAGGGTCTTAATAGACCCTGTGGGTTCCTGCCAAAAAATCGCGAGACCTCCGGACGTCACGTGTGACGTCACGTAGGCGTGCCCACACCCCTGGAAGTTCAGGCACAGCGCGATTTAGCAAAATGTAGCCGGTGCCACTTTGAGTGGCCTCAGTCTGACAGGTGGGATCCCGCTGTATGTGCCTGCAGCGGGATCCGAAAACAGCTCATCGCGGGGGATGAGCTGTTTAGTACAGGACGTACTATGCCATCCTAACGACTTTAAGGCACTTAAAGTCAGGACGGCATAGTACATCCTAACGTCACGAAGGGGTTAAGCAATCACCCTTTCGGATGCTAATGTACCTCTTCCTACAGCTGTGCGGTTTGATACATTCAGAGTTCTCTCAGAAAGTAAGGTTTGTGCCAACAGAGTCGACTCCGTAATGTAAAGCTGTTCAGATCTGTTAAATGACTCTCACCTAGTTTTAGAGATTTCTGCAGTAAAAGTTTAATAAATCAGCAATAAGTAATAAAAAGAAAATTCAAAAAGAATTTTACATTTCAGAAAGTGTCTCTTAATTTAAATTTAAAAAAAAAAAATGTTTCTTTTTATTGTCTTTCTTCCTTGCCTATTACTGTTAGCATTACATTGTAACATGGACAATATGCTTTTACAGAAATGAAAAAAAGCGTTGTCCCAAATCTAATCAAGGACTGTTTATTGTACTCAGCACAAAGCTATTTCACAATTGCCTTTTCAAAGTTAAAATATATTATTTCTCTATTTAAACTGTACTCTGTGCGATCAATCCAATCACTTTAAATTAATCACACTTTAAATGCCAGCACTAAAATTAATGATATTTTTCCCATTATAGTTTATTAGGTTTTTAATTTAAAAAAACTTAGCTTGGCATGCATATTCCTAATGAGTTGTAGTATGTGTCATTTATAATGTCCCTTATTGCCTAGTAAATGAGTTTATCAACAAGTTTCAAGCACTGTTCGTGGCTTTTTCAGGTAGTATTTCTTAGTAGCTGAAGTGTTTTTAAAGGACAACTAAACCTTTTTTTTTGGCTCAGCATTTTCAGAGTCAATAATTAACTAAATTAAACTTATTTTTTTGACGTGCTTTAAACTTTATTTGATTAATAAAGTGCCCAGCCCCATCTACTTTAATTTCTGACTCCTTGGCTCAGTTGTGTCGCCGACACAAACGCAGCACAGGGCCGAATGTGCCATCCAAATTGCATTTCTGACATAGCCCGTGTCAGGAATGCAATTGTGATGTTGAACTGTGTGCAATCGCATATGTTTTCAAACAAAATCAATAGGAACTCCATTTCCCATGACTCTGCGGTAGAAGAAGGCAAAATCATGCATGCGATCGAGCACAATTCGGCAGTCAGGTATCTTCTGAATTGCATTGCAACACAATTGTCAGCAATGCAATTCGGGTGTTACATTCAAAGAGTCCCTAGGAGGGACTCTATGAATGAAATAAAGTAAAAAGTAAGCCCTCCCCCCTCCCTAAAAAAAAAATAAGGTCATTTAAGTCTAGTCCCCAAACTCACTTTGGTGCAAGATGGAGATCCCTTTTTATCTGGCTTTTATCCCTGTAGGATTTGATGCAGTCATTCTGTATATATCACATTTTTAATATTTGACTCAAGCCCTCCTCAGTGATTACTCTGCATGTATACTCAAGGTGCGGCAGCACTGATTCTATAGACACTGAGGATATAAAGTTTTCATTTAGTCACTTCCTGTGCTCTTCCATTTGAATACATTATGTGGACTCTGAGTGACCTTGCTCTTGTACACAGTAGGACAAAAACAATCCCAGAAGTGTATCTCACGGAGGTTTCCTTTTCTATGTATCACATTTTTTGGCCAATGTCATTCGTTTTGATATGCACTTTGTGGATTTTGATCAAGTAACTAGCACAAGTTGGAGCCATTATTAAACCTTGTCTATTATACTACACAGTCTTTGTCTCTCTCTCTCTCTTGGCTCTAGATGTTTTTTTTAAACCATAAACCATACAGTATTGTGGTCGGGAGGATACCCATTTAGATTCCAAACGTATAATCGACACCAGAGCTCTGTCACATGTGAGTTGGCTGACATAAGGAACAATTCTTTGTATATGCTTTCAGTGAAAACATATATATTGTTCATTTTTTTTTTTGGTTTTGTTTTTTCATGCCATTATTTGAGTCCAAGTGATTAATTTCACGGAAAAGATAGAATCAGGCAATATTCATTCAACCGTACGTTGTCATTATTCCTCCCCCCTCCCATAACTTCCCCAAAACCACGCTTCGCACAGCTTCTCTTTCTCTGGGGATCAAGTCCCATGATTGCAGATTAGGCTCTTGCGTGGGTGTGAGGACTGTCGAATGTCTGGCATCAGTTCTCTGTGGAAATCATTATGAATATGGTAATAATGGCAGAAGATCTCTCCTTCCTTGAAAATGTTAAAACAAGTGTGTCATTACAACTGTAAGTACCAAGTAGCTGTTTAGGCTACAATCCAATTAACAATAGTTTATGTAATCGCCGTTTGTTATGTAGAATAGTGATTACACCTTTTTAAAAATCCCAACACTTGCCAATGCGAGAGAAGGACCTCCGCCAAACATCAGCAACTGATTTTGTATACATTAGCTGCACCAGCACAACAAGAAAGTGCTTGTCTGGCTGATGCAGATCAGTTTCCCAAAACCTGTCAGGAGCCTGCTTTATACATAAGCGCATACACGCAAGTAGGGCCACTATTTGGCGCTATCTGTGTGCGGCATGCTTATACATCGCACTGATATTTATCTCTAGATGTTTCTGTGTTCAAGAAAATTTGACAGTCTAGTTCCTAAACCCACTTTGGTGCAAGATGAAGATTACTGCTTGTATAATGCACAGGCTTTTTTTCCCAGTGTGATTTGATGCAGGCATTCTGTATAAATCACATGTTTAATATCTGACTCAAGCCCTCCCCAGTGATTACTCTGCATGTTTACTGCAGGTGTGGCCGCACTGATTATATAGACACAGAGGATTTAAAGTTTTGTTTCATTTAGTCATTTCCTGTGCTGCTGGAATAGAATACATTGTTTGGAATGTGATAGAGTTGTTTTTGTACACAGTAGGATATCTTAACAGAGCAACACCGTGTCTGATGACATCACTAGAGAGACAGAAAATTCCATTAATTTTATTCTCACTGGTTCTTACAGCAAAACAAAAAGAAGAAAGGAAATTGGCTTTTTACTCAGCTACTGTGGGCAGTCCTGGTTTGTTGCAAACTTCTGTAATTTCACAAACTACTAATATTTTAAGCAATGTAAAATGTAAAACAGGGATTTTAAAGTACTTGGAAAGCACATTAATATGCATTAACATTTGGAAGATGGTACTAATATACTTTTGTGCGCCTGCATTCTGACTTATTTTTTTGGGATAACAGATCATTTTGGATAACGGATAACGATAAGGCAAACTCAACCTCTATAACTTTTTAAGTATCAGGGAGATGTGCTTTTTTGACTAACTGAATTATATTAAAGTACAAGCTTCATTGGCAAAATGATTTACATTACAGTATGCAATTTTATTATCTTACTGAATTACATTAGATTGCGAGCTTCATTATTTATCTGTGTGTGCTCCATGCTTATACATCACCCTGATATTTATCTCCAGATGTTTCTGTGTTCAAGAAAACTTTAAAGGGACAGTCTAGTCCCCAAACCCACTTTGGTGCAAGTTAACATTACATTATCATTTATTTATATAGCGCCAACAATTTAGGTAGCGCTAGGTACAGAGCATAGAAGGGAACTACAGACTAAGTTAGACAAACTAGAACAGACTGGTACAGGAGGTAGAGAACCCTGCTCGCAAGCTAACAATCTAGAGGGAATGGGGTACATGAGACACATAAGGGGTTGAAGAGGCCAGAGGGATCGAAGTTGTAGTAACAGTAGTGTGGATGGGTGGCACTAGGTGAGATAGGCCAAAGATGAATTGTGTGTGTTCCAGCTAGGTGGGAACAGCTGGAGGTAAAGTGACCGGTATTCTAGTGGGTTGGGTAGTAAGCTTCTTTAAAGAGATTAGTTTTGAGGGACTTTTTAAAGTTTGAAAAGGAGGGAGAGAGCTGGATGCTCTGCGGAAGGGAGTTCCAGAGAGAGGGGGCAGCTCGGGCGTAATCTTGGAGACGCGAGTGAGAGTTGATGATGAGTTTGGAGGAGCGGTTTAGTCCCAGTGAGGAGCGCAAAGGTTGTGTAGGGAGGTATTGGTTAACAAGGGAGACAATGTACAATGGGGCTGAGGAGTGGAGGGCTTTGTAGATTCTGTAAAGACAGAATTTAATATTTTATCCTTGAGCAGACGGGGAGCCAGTGGAGGGCATTGCATAGAGGAGCTGACGTGCAAGAAAGAGGAGTCTGGCAAGATGAAGATAACTGCTTGTATAGTGCACAGGCTTTTTTTCCCAGTGCGATTTGATGCAGACATTCTGCTTAAATCACATGTTTAATATTTGACTCAAGCCCTCCCCCAGTAAGTACTCTGCATGTTGGGCAGCACTGATTATATAGACACTGAGGATATTACATTAGAGTGCAAGCTTTATCACCTAACTAAATTACAGATTGCGAGTTTCATTATTTATTCCACTTTAGTTTTAATGATAACATAATGATTGATGGTGGTTTTGGGAGGGTAGAGGAGCAGCACTTCATCTTTGGACACGGACCATACAATATCTTGTAAATGGAGATTACAATCTGTATCACAAGAGAATATCCTTAAAGGATAGCTGTAGCAACAAATTAACTTGTGTTTATTTGAAAGATCATTTCAAGTGCAGACATTTTACATAGAAATGTTTTAATGAAAGAATACAATTAATGTACAAAAAATTGGGTTTATTGAGCCCTCTTTGCTTCATATAACTCTAACAGAGGGCAGACATGTTGTTTAGAATCTTGGGGCAGATCTTCATTCATCTGCATGCAAATGAATGCAAATCGGACCTAAGATTCTATATACAACATGTCTGCCCCCTGTTACAGCTATATGAAGCAACATGAGCCCAATAAGGTGCTTTATTTGTTTTCTTTCATTAAAGCATCTCTATACACACCATCTACATTTGATGTAATCTTTCAATTAAACATGAGTTATTTTTTGTCCTTTAATACAGGGTGTAAAGCAGAGCTCTAAACGTACTGACAGACTCGTTTTTAACACATCAGACTCTTGGCACTTCTAAAGCAGCATCTTTAGATTGCAGACAGTCATCTCACAGCCGACTCTCTCTGTTTACATCTTAAACTGAGCCCCTGGTTAAGAATTTACAAGCCAGCTCATTAAAGACAGTACATGCAATTCCACTCGTTGTGCAGAGATTCTTATTTAAAAGAAAGTAGCTTTTCTATGACAGTATTTTCGTACAATGCTGTCTAATCTCCTGTAATGAACAGATTTACACAGGGTAGCATCTCAGGGGTTGGTGCTATAATGAGGCAGAAGGTTACTTATCCAAGGCCTACAGTGGGGCAAAGCACATCTCGGCTATTTTCTCCTGTTAGGAAAATTGGAATGGAAGAAAATAAAGATAATACAGACATTTTAATAAAACTGGTATCTCCTGGGTTGGCCCAGACTGTCAGAGTGGTCAGCTCTATAGGTACCGTATTTTTCGCTCCATAAGACGTACTTTTTTCCTCCTCAAAAGTAGTCTGCAATAGTCTGCAATAGCTGTAGAAAGAAGTTCCAGTTAAAGAGCCGGGATATGTATCACTTTCAGTCCTGAGTAATAAAACATATACTATCAGGAGGTAGGGAAAGGATCAAAGCTTACTGTGACCTGGTAGTGATTATTTGCGAATCTAGCAGTTTGCAAAGTGCTGATTACCAGCATTATCTGTATGGATATTCACCACCTGGGGTGCACTCTAGGTTTCTCCAGGCAATCAGAAAGTTCATTATGTCTGTAGCTGGCTGATTATGAAACCAATTAATACAGAGCCTTAGATTAAGAAGCAGAATAAAGCTGAGCCCTGGACTTAGAGGGACATTTTTACCTCAAAAGTGATGATGACTAAAGTAATTTTACCGTGACCTCTTCGCGAGGGGACCACCTTTTTGACGCTTTATGGCAGTGATTAGTAATCATCAAAATGCAAATGTGGTTGTTCTATTTTCACAAGTGTCCCTAAATAAAATTATAATCCTAACTCGCTAAATAAAATTTGATTTTTACACCAAACAGATTGGGAGCTGACTATTCATTTAACATGGAACGCCCAATTCCTGACCCCCACACCCACTATTTACTAGGGCATGGGTTGGAACTAAGGGCAAGGGACAGGCAAAACGTACGTACAAGAACATGGCAAGGTCTTTGAAGGTCCATAGAACATTGATCAACACAAACAGTAAATGACCACTGCTTAGGACACTGAAACAGTGATAACATATCAGAGTGGTGATTGGGGGTTTGAAAGCCAATATCTCAGCATTGTACTTTTAAATCCCCGTCGGCATTGTATTCTAGATTCACTACAATGACGCAAATAATTCTATTAGAGTTTCAGCTACTTAGAATGTTCAGTGCTTGGGAAATACTCTTCCTATGATGCACTGCCAGTCATTGCGAATGCGTGGTTTGCTTTGCCTAGTTCTCAACACTGTGAGTTTTCCTGATCTAATGAAAATGACACAACAACAGATACAACAGGATGTTAGAAAGAGGAGCCAAAACAATGGGTATCACTGAGGAATCCATGACAGATATGGTTATTTTAACCACTTTGTGATGCTAGGAAGTCCTATGCCGCCTTATTTTTTTGGTCCATGATGAGCAGCGGGATCTCACCTGTCACACTTTGAGTGGCCTCCGACTGAGAGGAAAAATGTAGCCGACGATAAAAGCGAGCACCGGCTTCATTTTACCAAACCGCACCTTGACCGAACTTCCGGGTACGGTCACAAGTGACGTCGAGAGGTCTCGCGATTATTTGGCAGGGACCCACGGGTTTCTGCCATTGTGTCCGCGGCTAACGATCACCTTTATGATTAGTGGCCAGGAACAAAAAGAGCCGTTTTGGTGCTTGCGTGCTTCTGGGACGCAAGCACCATTCATCCCCAAGGGATTAACCAATCAAATATAAAGGGACTCTGTCGCCTAACCAGGTGTTTATAATATTAATGTAGAAAAAAAAAAAAAACTACAGGTTATCTTACCATAATTGCAAGAAAATGCATAGTAAGTAAGATGAAAATCCATTTTTCACTGTCTCTATAGTGTTTCCCATTTATGCCTTGATATGCATATCTCCTATTGAAAGAAGTTCAATATAAGAAGGTAATGCCATTAACAGGCACATTATTCTCTTAATCTATGCGTTTGCTGGCACAATGTATAGGTCATTTTTTTTTATTCTCTACATTCACATTGCACATTGCACATTGCACATTGCACATTGCACATTGCACATTGCAGTGCCTCTAAGCTCAAAATATCTCCAATTTGCCCTTTAGCAAGTCCACAGCTTCACTAATGTCATTTTGCAGTAATCATGCAAACCTCCAATGCTGTGTGTCACAGTATTTAACTTGAGAATTAAATTAGGATTTCCAATTAGAACCGGTTAATGTGTATGTCTAACCGACAGAAGTGGACACCAACCAGCAAGCAAATTAAATAGAGCATATCAGATCACTTTGACACTTCCTTTACGATGCTTACATCATATTAAGCATGCGAGGAGGAAATGACAGCCTAGAAATGAAAACTCTACCCGTAGTCTATTATTGGAATATCACTATAACAGCTGCTGACACAGGGGTCTGTTACATTTAAAAATAAGTTACCTTCAAACCCCCCCCCCCCCCCCCAAAAAAAAAATCACTCTTCATCCGTTACATTGCAAGATGTATAGATACATACACTTTACGTCAGCCTTTATGATCCTCACGCGTTTCACTCTAGAGGCCCTTAAAGGGACTGTCTAGTGCCCAAAATGCATCTTCCAAATATACCTGCATATTAATGTGCTTTCAAAGTACTTCAAAATTCATGCCTTACATTTTGCATTGCTTAAAATATAAAATACTTACAGCTAGATGAAATTGTGAAATTACAGCAGTTTGCAAGAAACAAGGACTGCCCACACTAGATGAGAAAGTCATTTCCTTTTTTTTTTGTTTTGCTGCAGGAACCAATGAGAATATTGCCATTCAAATGAATGGAATATCCTGTCTCTCTAGTGATGTCATCAGACAATGTGTTGCACTATTAAGAGATCCTACTGTATACAAGAGCAAGGTCACTCATAGGCCACACAATAGACTACATTTGAGGAGGACAGGAAGTGACTATATGAAACAAAACTTTATATCCTCAGTGTCTATAGAATCAGTGCTGCCGCACCTGCAGTAAACATGCAGAGTAATCACTGAGGGAGGGCTTGAGTCAAATATTAAAAATGTGATTTATACAGAATGCCTGCATCAAATCACACAGGGATAAAGCCTGTGCATTATACAAGCAGTGATCTTCATCTTCCACCAAAGTGAGTTTGGGGACCTGTCTGTCCCTTAAGCAGCTGCAGACACAGGGGTCTGTTACATTTAAAAATAAGTATGCTTTAGCCCCCCCCCCCCCCCCCCACCCCCCAAAATCACTCTTCATCCAATACATTGCAAGATTTATAGATACATACACTTTATGTCAGCCTTTATGATTCTCACGCGTTTATCTCTAGAGTCCCTTAATCATTTTCTTTATTGATGTATTTTTTTGTAATTATATTGTGACTGCTGCTGGTGTTACAGGGATACAAGCTCAGTCTCATGCTGGAGGATTTTAATCATAGGAGTTTCAATAAAGAAATGATTTTGGTAACTTTATAAAGTGTAAGCCAGGCTCCTTCTCTCTCACTCTGGATAGTCAGCGAAAGCCAGTCCCATTCACAATTGTACATAACTTTCCCCAGATGCAATCAATTTAAATTATTTTGGGACAGGATCTATCCACTATGAATATCCACAGATTGCATACCTTCAGATACTATAGTAGATTAAAATGATTGGGCGCATGAATGAAGCAGTGGCAGCCCCACTTATGTGAGTTAAACCACGCCCACTTTTGACCTTTTTAAGTCATTTTGCAATGCTTAAGAAGGCTGGACTTTTTCTGAAAAAATTACGGAATTACAGAACTTGTCTATGTGGGTAGATACCTACCAACGCTTTGGACCAACCAACCCTAACAGACATCTGATGGCAAAGGGAAAATCAATATGCACAATTAAGGAGTCCCTGGTCAAACGGTAGTTTTAAAAATAGTAGTTTTAACATTTTAAAAATTGGAATTCAAGGGTCTCTTGGACTCATTTTGCCATCCCCCCGTTAGTTGCTACTTATGTTGCAATTGAAGTACACTTGATCGAGTAATAGTATATTATAAAATGACACTACCAAGAAATATATTTTATTATTCAATTAAACCTTAAATACAGTTTGGAATTTAGTGACATTGTTTCTTGGAGCAATATAGCTGTCTTATTTAAAAAATCTAAAGCTTTATGCATGTGATTTTCCTTACAAATGACTTGTTTTTAGATCTATTTACCTCTTGCACTCAAGAGAAGCAATTCAAACCAAAGATCTTTCATACTGCCAAGAAAAGCCATTCAATTTGCTTACTTGCTCTTTAACGATACATTGGGGGTGTTATGTATAAGAGAGACGTGTGCTGTGCTTGCGACAAAATTACCATCTGCACAAATTTATAAAATGGTTCCCGCCAGGATAAAAGCATGACTGTGCCACTTGCACCAAAAATCTAACTTAGCGGATATATAAAAACGCTTCATACTTTTAGCTGTGTTTATTGTGCCCCAGTTTCCATTTGGTGCTTACTATTTTGTTAAAAAAAAAAAAAAACTCCAATAAATGCCCAGCACACTGTATTTTGAGAATTCAATTTATTGGAACACACGTGGCAACGTTCCGGTTCCCAGAACCTCTCTCAAGCCTGGCCGGAGCACACGCGGAAACATCAGGTTCTCAGAACCTCGTGTGATACAATAAATTGAATTTGAAAATCCCATAATTTTTAAAAATACTTTTATCGCAATTAAGTGTTTCTGTTTCTAAGTCCTCTTCTCCAATATTATATCAAGTACACCATTAAAAAGAAAATGCTTACAAATTTACAAAGAACCAATGGTATATTAAGGCCTAGGCCTTGGGTGGCATGACACAGGGGGTAGCATCAAATGCCCTCTAGCTTTTTGGGCACAAATGTGGTACAGACAAGCTGCTTAAGGTCAAAGATGGCACACACAGGTTTTTTGTAGACAAAGACAGCAGTGTCAAGCTGTTTGGGGACAAATATGGTGCTGGTAAGATGTTTGGAGATTGAAGGGAGTGCGTGAGCTTTCAAGCCTTGTGCAGCTCAAAACCTAAATGCAAGAACTCACACATACATACAAAGCGTTGCTACAAAACACACATATGATCAATTCACTAAACAGGGAACTGTGGTGAAGTGGGTAGTGAACTGCAAAACACAGGCCTAAATAGAAGAGCTGGACAAATCTTTTCAACTCAGCTATTCTTTTGCCTATCTTTTCAACTCAGCTATTCTACGCCAGTGAATTATATCTAACAATTTCCTCTACCCTCATACAGTATAAAAAGCGGTCATACTGCAAATGCATTATGAGTAAATGCATACATTAAGAGAAAATGGGTATCCTCCTTATGACATCACCTGTGATGTAATATGTAAATGAAGGGTGAAAAAATGCTGGCGTGCTAAGCTAGTCACTGACTGAAATACTATAAATGTATAATATAATGCTTGCTACACAGGTAGAGGATGCTTGCGGCACCAGGTTATACATAATAAAAGTATTCAAATCCTTCACGTAACTTATCATGACTCTCTAGGAACGGGCGCTGGTCCTCAAGGGGTTAATGCTTCCAAAGCGCCTTTGTTTCATTGCAGGCAGGCAGGCAGGCAGGCACTGGCACAGCAAGTGTTAAATGGCATGGCTCCTACTGGAGGGAGCAGCTGTGTTTGCCTCTCAGCTAGAAGTCCCTCTGCTACTTAGTGCTGAGGAGGAGTCTCCTGCTACTTCTTGGCTGCATCACCTCTTCTACCAGGAGAAATGTGCTAAGCCGCTGCAGCTTATACCCACGTCAGGAATATTAATCAGTTTCCATCATTGCAATCTCTTCATCCAGCGTGCAAAAAAATGCTAAAAAAAGGACCCAGGAAATGTCATACCCAGTGGTGTATCTTGGCTCTGTGCTGCCATAGGCAGACAGCATTTGGGCACCCCCCCCCCCACGTTGCACACCTACGGCATGCCCCATCACCCACATTGCACACACATTAAATGTCCAGTCACCCCATTACATCCCCATCACCCACACTGCACACACATTAAATGCCCAGTCACCCCATTACATGCCCCCATAACCCACATTGCATACACACTAAATGCCCCATCACCACCATTATATCCCACCATCACCCTCATTTCAAGTGTACTTAAACAAAGTGCCGCCCTAGGCAAGTGCCTTGTGGAAGATACACTACTGGTCATACCTGCCAATATCCCAGGGCCAAGGAAAGAGGGGTGGAGCCACAAGGGGCAGGATAATGTAATAGCGGGTGTGTGGAGCTCAATCAGACAATGCATGTCTCTATAGGCATACAAAGTTTAAGCACAGTCATGTCAGGCCACTGGATTCGGCCGCCGGAAAAAAAAAGAAGAGAATTTTTTTTTTTTTAAATCACTGCACAGAGACGTCCAGCCAGGGACACGGAGCAGCAGCCAGGAGGTTAGTACTGGGGAAGGGGGGAGGAATAACGAGCATAGGAACTTTAAATTATAAATAGAAAATCATAATACTGGCATCCTAATGGGCAAATTGGCTGGGGCATCTGAATGGCACAATATTCCTGGCATCTGAATGGCACAATATTCCTGGCATCTGAATGGCACAAGTACTGGTATTTGAATGGCACAATATTCCTGGTATTTGAATGGCACAATATTACTGGCATCTGAATGGCACAATATTCCTGGGATCTGAATGGCACAACATTCCTGGTATTTGAATGGCACAATATTCTTGGTATTTGAATGGCACAATTTTACTGGTATTTGAATGGCACAATATTACTGGTATTTGAATGGTGAAAAATTCCTGGTATTTGAATGGCGAAAAATTCCTGGTATTTGAATGGCACAATATTCCTGGTATCTGAATGGCACAATATTACTGGTATTTGAATCACACAATAATCCTGGTATACCTGGTTTGTACTCATACTCGCACACACACTGACTTTCACACACACACTCATATACACACATTTATACTCATACACACACATATACTCACTCACACACACACGTATACTCATACTTACACACACACTTATACTCATACTAGCACACACTTATACTCATACTTGCACACATTTGTACTCATACTCACACACACATGTATACTCATAATTACACACACACTTATACTCATACTCACACACACACTTATACTCATACTCACATACACACTTATACTCATGCTCACACACACACACACTTATACTCATACTCACACACTTATGCTCATACTCACACACACTCCCACACTTATACTCATTCTCACACACACGCTAATACTCATACTCACATACACACTTATACTCATACTCACACACACTTTTACTCATACTCACACACACACTCACACACTTGTACTCATACTCACACACACATTTATACTCATAATTACACACACACTTATACTCATACTCACATACACTTATACACATACTCCCACACACACATTTATACACACACATACTCATACACTTAAAATTCCTACACACACTCAAACTGATTCACACTTATACTCATACTCACACACACTTATACTCATACACACTCATACACAGATCCAGGTTCACCTCTCACAGATTGTCTGCTCCGTCCGAGAGCAGCTGACATCAGTGGTTAAAAGACGGGTGCCGCTGGTCATCTGCTTTTTCTCCCGATAATCGGCCGCATGCGCGCTATGTGAAGAAGCGTTCAAGTCGGAAAGCACTTGATTATCGAGAGAAAAAGCAGATGACCGGCGACGCCCCCGTCTCTTAAACACTGATGCCCGCTCCTCTTGGACGGAGCAGACAAGCGGTGAGAGCTGAACCTGGCCGCGTGCCACAGCTGAGGGCTCGGTTTGCCAGTTGTGACACGCGTGCCATAGGTTCACCACCGCTGTTCTATGCCATCCGAGAATTTGTAAATTAAGACGGCATAGAACTTCTTAACATCACAAAAGGGTTAAACTTTGTTTTAAACCCTTGCTTCCTTTAAGGGCTGAAAAATATGTCCTGCTGGTCCGGATTAAAGCCGATGTGTATCTGAATAGATACATGCGGGTTTAGTCTATGTCTAGTAGGGCAGTGGCTGTTTGGAGTACTCCGATGGTGATGCCATCATCAAATGGCAGACCCCCTCTTGTATAGTTTCAAACAGTTATTTTGCAAAAAAAAAAATGAAATAAGATATTTAACCCGTTCGTGACCGATGACGGTCCAGGACCGTCATGCAGGTCCGATCGCGGTATGCATGCTGGCATACCGCGATCACGCTAAAATTGACATGGCTAAGTGTCTCGATACCGAGACACTTCAGCCATGTCCATTGAAGCCACCCTGGAAACATCCGGGCACTGTGACAGCCAATCACAGCGCCCGGATGTTAATAGCTGTCAAAGCAGGTGCCTGCTTTGACAGCTATAGTCTCTCCCTGCTCCACGGCAATCGTGGAGCAGGGAGAGACTAAATATAGTGTTTCAATTCTCCCCCTGGTCCCCCGAAGCACAACCAGCCCCCCCCCCCAAAGGATTTTTTAATTAAAAAGAAAAAACATTTTTTTTTTCTTTTGTGCTTCTTTAGGGTTAAGGTTAGAGTTAAATAAAAATAAAAAAATGTAAAAAAAATTAAATAATAAAATTAAAAATAATAATAATAAATTGTATAAAAATAAGAAGTTATTCCGTAGAGGACCAATGACATGTTATGTCTGTCTGTGGTCCTCTAGGGATATTTTATTTAAAAAAAAAAAAGGCTGCTAGTGAGGCCAGTGCTTTGCATTGGCCCCCAGCCGTAGATAGGGGCCCGCAGCAGCTGGATATATGATCCATGCAGCCGCAAGATAGCAAGGATTGCAAAAATCGGTGCTTCCTACTATAGACTACATTTCCTATTCTGCTACCGTAGTTTTTGGCTGGCTGAGCATGATAGGAAATGTAGTCACAAGTATTACATAATAAATACACGTTTTAAAACTGACCGTATCCTAAATTTTGCCCTGTACCTGCCACATAAACCTAGCAAACCTATACATGTGGGGCACTGCTATACTCAGGTGAAGTTGCTGAACATATATTGGGGTTTTGTTTGGCAATAAAATAAAACAACCCCTTTAAATTCATACCTAAGTTTCAAAGTGTGTGGAAATAAAACACACACAAAATTACTACGCCAAAACTTGTCAAAGATTGGTGGTAAAATGACAGAGTGAAAAGTGTCAAATTACCCCAAGTTGAATGCCTTGGGATGTCTACTTTATAAAAAATGTGTACATGTGGGTGGTTATTCAGCGATTCATGTCCGATATCGGTATTACAGTGTCACTAAAGCTAATTTAAAAAAAAAAAATGGTTTGGAAACAGCTAAATGCTACTTGTATTTAATAACCTAAAACATGCAAAAAAAAAAGCAAAAAACATATAAACATTGGGTATTTCTAAACTCAGGACCTATAGTCGAATCTATTTAGCAGA
This sequence comes from Pelodytes ibericus, assembly GCA_036172795.1. Taxonomy (NCBI): domain Eukaryota; kingdom Metazoa; phylum Chordata; class Amphibia; order Anura; family Pelodytidae; genus Pelodytes; species Pelodytes ibericus. The sequence continues at coordinate 23,434,808 of CM069862.1, forward strand.
TTTTTTCATTGGCTTTTGGAGCTTAGTAAAAGAATTTAAAAGAAAAGTCAGGAAAAGTGTTTTTTTTTTAAATTTTAACCATATTTTACTATTTTTTCACAATACAATAAATGATATGAACAAAATAATGTCATGAAAAGAAAGCCCTTCTTGTCCTGAAAAAAACAATACATAATTTGTGCCAGTACAGCAACCGACAAAGAAGAAAAATAAAGCTAAACACAAACACCTCATAAGTGTTAAAACAGCCTCGGTCGCTAAAGCACAACATTCCAAAAACAGTCTGGTCATGAAGGGGTTAAGAAACAAATGTGCCTGTGAGGTGAAGATGTAAATATTGCAACATTGTAAATACTTTTTAGTATGGAAATGCTAACAGAAACAAGGTTGTCAATGAAAAAAATAATAACTTGTGAATATTTTGAGCCATGCATAATGTAAAACATGCATTTTAAAGCACTTTGAAAGCACATTAATATGCATTTATATTCGGAAGATGCATCTTGGGCACCAGACAGGCCCTTTAACTGTAATACAAATCCATGGATGACACACGTGTCATAGAGGGCAAAACAAAAGCTATTATAAAATGATAATAAAACATTGCAGCTTTTATTTTCTATGAGTCTCAGTCAGAATTTGACTGTACTCCAGCTGGCTGAGAATACTGGGAGTTGTAGTTGAACAGGACCTGGAGAATTTGTGATGGGATATTAACTTACATTCTTTACTATCTAATTTATATCTATTCCCTTGGCCCATAAAAGCCATGACTTGTTACTGCAGCTACTAAAGAAACGGCTATAAATCCTGCTCTGTGATGCTATCATTACTTACGCTGACACTTCTATTAACTTACATACATAGAGAAAGCATGCCCTGCCTTTAGGATCAAATTAAATATTGCTGATTGTTTATCTATTTGGAGGAGTACATTTATGTTCTGCGCTATGATTCTGGTTTATGGCCCATCCGAGAGGTCGTTCCAGGACTGCGCTGTTCAGAAACAGTTGAAAGCGTAGAGTAATGTTAGATTTCAGAAAACTGAAATTGATTTGGCTTCTGGGCAGTAGACAATTAAAATATGTTGGGACATAGAAAAATTGTGCTAGAAGTTTAACATTGAATCTTTAATAAGATGTGATGCTTAAGACTTTCTGCCGCTTGTCTTAGCTTTATATTTTGCAGTTTGGATAAATATCTTGAGGAATCATGATGAATCTTGTACATATATGAACTTAACTGTCCTATTTGTGTTGCTTGAGCAGAGGGGTACTTAAAGAGGGGTAAGGAGTGCAGACTGTCTCACATCACAGCTTGTCAGGGTGCCAATAGGTGCACCAACAATGCCCCAAAACAGATGCAGGGTAAGAGCGCAGTTTAACTCCCAGTGTGGTTGTGGTTAGGGGGGGGAGGCATGGTTAGCATTAAGCATGTTCAATTTGGGGAATGTTTAAAAGGGGGCCAGCCCCCCCAGTGCATTTCAAGTTTGTTTTCTTTGGACGTGCCCTGCAATTAAAGTGGTCCTCCAAGCCTTCCTTGGCAGAAACAAATACTAGATTAGAAGAGATCTCCACCCTGAAGGCAGTTCAATCTATTAAAACCAGAATTGGTGGAGGAGTCCCAAACTTCTGCCGAGATCCATTCTGGCTACCTGGTAAACTACATGGAGATGTGGGCGGTCAGATGGATTATGGGGCAGAGTTTGAACTCCATCATTTGTCTATATTTGACTGCAATAGAACTCCCATATGGAACAACAATTTGTATGTTAAATGAGGGATTTGTTTTTGAAAAGTCCACAATATTCACAATAAGCAAGCAATACCATGCATTTTATTCATCTTAAAGGGACAGTCTAACCCCCAAACGCGTTTTGGTGCATGTTGAAGACTACTGCTTGTATAGTGCACAGGCTTTTTTTCCAGTGTCGTTTTCTGCATAAATCACATTTTTAATATATATTTTTAATATTTATATATTAAATACTCCCCCAGTGAATACTATGTATGCTACAGGTGCGGCAGCACTGATTATAAGATACTGAGCATAGAAAGTTTTGTCTCATTTACTCACTTGCTTTGCTGCTGTCATAGAATACATTGTGTGGAATCTAAGTGAACTTGCTCTTGTACACAGTAAAATCTCTTAACATTGCAACACATTGTCTGATGACAAACTGACTTTTACTCCGCCAGTGTGGGAAGTCCTGGTTTCTTGCAAACTGCTGTTATTTTTCACAAATTCATTAAAAACTGTAAGTTTTTTAAGCAATGCAAAATATAAAACATGAATTTTAAAGGACTTTGAAAGCACATTGGAAGATGCGTTTTGTGCACTAGACAGTCCCTTTGAAATTGGCCACATATTGGAGGATTTCCACTTTTAGCTTCTGACTTTATTCCCGCTGCCATTTACTTTTTTTGAGGACGTTTGTGTCGTTCAGTGTTATAAGCCAACAGCGTGCTTTCAATGTGCGGTGTGCAGGGAGTGAATTATTCTATTATTCCAATGACATTTACCCCTTTTCATCAACAGACTGTGCCATCCTGCGTTCTGTTTTAATTTGCATATAATAATAGAGAATAAATGGTTAGGTTTTGTCTGTAGGACATTTTGAATTTACATACGAGTATTCGGTTATGTTTACCACTAATGAGACATAATAGAGTGTTTCATTTGGAATGGAATCTTATCAGTATTAATATTATTATTATGTATATGAAAAGATTCCCTGTGTACACTGAAAACAAAGCGTTCCCTTATATTGCTCAAGGCTAAAACTCATTATTTCAGTCTTGCTTTCCGTAGTGCCGTTTCAATGATTTATCCAATTCCGTGGTACTAGCAGACACAGTGCATGTATATGTGGGTCTTATAGAAAAGGACGATTTTAATGGCTACTATGAAGACATCCATTCCTCAGCTTAGAGGACGATGACCTTGAACAGAAAAACCCTGTTAAGGTCACCAGTAGAGTTGAGCGATCCCGAACCGCAAAGTTCGGGTTCATACCGAACATTAAGATTCCACTGTATGTCCGGGTTTGAGGGCGGGGTTCGCCTAAGCAAATTTAAAATTACAAGTGACTGGTCAGCTATTGTTTAAACCAACCAATCAGAGTGCTAGACATTTTAAACAGAGTGGGAAAATTCTAAAGAACTTTCCCACGCTGTATAAAATGACACAGAGCACTCTGATTGGTTGGATTTCAAACCAACCAATCAGAGTGCTAGCCATTTTAAACAGAGTGGGAAAATTCTAAAGAACTTTCCCACGCTGTGTAAAATGACACAGAGCACTCTGATTGGTTGGATTTCAAACCAACCAGAGTGCTGTGACAGGTAAATGGAGAGCTCAGTCTGCACGGGGCCCTCCATGGGCAAAGATGGATTATTTTTTCACCCACCAGTGGATTATTTCTTTTTTCTCTCTTTTTTAAAAACAATTTTAACAGTTGCGGCGCGTATTATGGTTTTTTTTATTTGGCCTTTTATGGGGCTAAAGAAAAGAAGAAAGAAAAAAGAAGACATCAAATGGTAAGTATGAAATTGTTATTTTTTTACAGGTTAGTTTATTGCCCACCCCCTCACTATTATTAGGGTGAGGGGGGGGTAGGTAGGCATTTTTTTTATTGGGGGGGGGAGTGACTAGGGGTTGGGCACCCCTAGTCACTTTATTTGTGGTCCCCACCCGCCGCTCATGGGTGGGGACCGGGGGGGTGGACACTAGGTCCCCCCCTCATTATTATTTTAAGGTCCCCACCCGCCAGCAATGGGTGGGGACTGGGGGGGGACATTAGGTCACCCCCTCATTATTATTATAGGGTCCCCACCCGTCAGCAATGGGTGGGGACGGGGGAGACATTAGGTCCCCCCTAACATTAATAAGTTCGGGGTCAAGTTCGACCCCCAACCCGGACTTTTTTTTGGGAGTTCAGCCGAACCCGTCGAACTCGAACATCCAGGTGTCCGCTCAACTCTAGTCACCAGGTAATACTTTGACTTATACTGTATATCATTTCCTTTCCAAAAAAGTCTACATTGAAGAAGTTCCTCATATCTTCATCTTGAAGAAGGACTACACCTCAAGTACAGATTTAATCAGGCAGAAGTGTCTTTGTGTGGATGCTTTACCTTTCCCTGACCCTAGTGTGCACTGTCCACATTATTCGTATTGTTAAGTGTAACTGAAAACCTCAATCATTTCATAGACCTCAGCCCTGCCAGTAGCTCACACAGCCGGTCAGTCAAGTGCCATGGGTGAAGGACATCAATCATGTATTGACTCGCCACAGACAATCCTTAACTGCAAGTGTCCAGCCCTCGCTAGAGATAGGCTCGGTGTGTCATCTCCGACACAACAATTATTACGATCATGTGACCTTCTGCCTGACTGAAATTGTGAATTGGCCAAAGCATAATTAAGCTCACTTAAGCCAACTTTATTAGGGTGAGAAGCGCAGACAGTTTTTGGTTTTTGTATACATTGTACAGCCAGTCACACTGTATTTGCTGAATGCTCACACCTGTTTGGTAACCATCATTTTATACATTTATATTATTTGAGCCTGTGACTAGATTAACGCACTGGCATTTTCCTTTCCCTGCTTGCACATATTTGAGGTTGTTGGCTCCTCATTGTCTGGTTGCAGCTTGCTGTTATAGGGTTAATTGGGAGGAAGTTTAATTGCACCTCTTCCAACACATTAAAAAGGTTTAAGTGTAATGTACAGTGAACTGTAATAAATTTATAAAGTAGATACTAATATATACTAATAAATTAAAGGGATAATGCTTTTTATTTACACTCTTCAATATTAAAAGCAGTCTAAATTTACCTATGATTGATATAATTATAAAGGGAAGGTCATTCACGGATTTACTATTTGTTTCGGCTGAGATCTCCCCCGTATGGCCCATTATAATGCATAGCTTAGGCAGTGAGATTAAATGTTTTACTGAATTGCTTCCATTGTCTCCTGTTTCCTTCAAACCATTTAATATGCACTTGTCCTTGGCATCTCTCAAGCATCGGCTCGATTTGTCCCTAGCCTCAACAAGTTTTTTAAAAAAAGTTCTGTTTAATAAAAAAACGGCATCAAGTGCAGGCATTTTAAATAGAAATGCTTCAATGAAAGAACACAGATAAAGTACCTTACTGAGAAAATCTATTTGTGCAGCTCAATCAGGGGCAGACATCTTGGGTCAGATCTTCATTCATCTGACCCAAGGTTCTAAAGAAACATGTCTGCCCCCCGATAGAGCTATACAACCAGAGGGCTCAATAAAGTGCTTTATTTGTATTCTTTCATGAAAGCATTTCTATTTAAATTATCTACACTTGATGCAATCTTTCTGCTAAACTTCATTTTTTGTCGACAGTTGTCCTTTAAACGTAGATGTTCAAACATTGCATTGAGTTTTTATAAAAGATCCTACTATTGTTCAAATGTGTCAATGACGAATGCCACTCCACTGACTGCATAAACTTACCTCTTCCTTGGTTTTTTTGGACAACACTCTAAGCCAGTCGCTGATCATGCTCAGGACGGCCGCGAAATAGGCAAGTCCCACCAAAATCCAAAACCACACTATCGGCTTGTAGAAATTATGATATTCGATATCTGATCCACCTGCAAAAAAGAAAGTACAAATAACCTAAGACTCTTAGAAATGTCTAAAACCTCAACATTCCATAAGCTGCCATAAATGTTAACAATAAATTGATGTTCCGTCGCTTGGACCTTGGTCTCCTGAGATGGGTCTGGCTGGTGGCTCTCCTAAGTGAATACCAATAACTGCACAACGCCATGTGTGAACATACCTTAAAATCTATGATGGGTGTAGTTGTTCCATTATTTAGTAATCTGCCTGGATATAAGTTCCCGTATTATAACTATTACTGCAAAAGTCTTACCTGCCACATAGTCTCCAAATCCAATCGTCGTCAAGGTGATGACCACAAAGTAAAAAGCATCCAGCGTATTCCAGTCCTCAATGTGTTGGAAAATAAAGGCCGGAATTCCCACAAAGAGGATGCATCCGAATATAATGAATATTACTGTTGAGATGATGCGGATTTTTGTTTGACTCACATTCCACTTCTTCCGAGAAAAAAAAAGAAAGAAAGAAATAAAGAAAGAAGCAAGAAGAACAGCAATGTTTAATTTGGAAAATATGGGGTATTAAATGACCCATTATTGAATAACATAGACCGCAACAAAAATAACTGGAGATATAAAACAATAATAAGTGATCAGACTGTCAAAACCTATGGCAAAGCACCAAGAATGTGAAATGAGTAGGGATATTGTTACAATAAGGTAACATTTACTGAATAGTAAAAATGTAACATTTTTACCTGGACGGGATTATCGATTCCTTTTGGAGGGTGGGAATACGCTATTGAATCCCTGAAGTTACCTTAATATATGTATTTTAATACATGTTTTTAGCAGCTATTCAAAGATCCGCCAAAAAATTGAAAGCTATATATTGCCTCTTTGAAATTAAAAAAACTAAAAAAATATAGGACTGTACGCTTTATAAAATCCATAGCGTGGTCTCCCCTTAGCAATGTGCTATATGCCAGATCAATATTGTTTTATATCTCCTAATTTTTAGAAATATTTTCATACTATAAAAATAATTATTTGTAATGCGGATTTCGGTTTTTGTGTATTTTTGATACACTTCTTATCTGCTAAAATTGACAAATATATGTGAATTTTATGTATAATAAAACATGTATAACATACAGAAAATATGCCAGGTGCAACTTCCTATTTGATCAGCAATATCTGTTTGATAATACAGTGCAACCACTGCACAATACAGTGAGTAAAATGAGATCTTACGTTTGTTTTTCTGATCAAAGCATAAGTCACAGTACACAAAAGCTCCAATTTTTATGAAAGTCACAAATTCCTTTAAAAATGATATGATATTATTTTAGAACAGGAGTGGGTGATATGCGGCCTTCTATCAGTGTCTGACCTACACCTCCCTTATTGCTGAGGTAGCCAACATGGCGGTAATGGGTCAGTACGGCAGGGTTGACATCTTGGGAATAGTCGGCAAGTTCCCAACGATGCCTCACATCCCAGCTGCATCACAGTAAAAGTGCGTTATGTACTCTAGACGGTATTTGCCTTGATACTTCTGTATTTCATGGGTGCTGAGAGGCTCTAATATATCTTAGAAAATTCTCCATTATCCAAAATGATCCGTCATCCAGAATACTTCATTTCGGATAAGGGATACTCAACCCGTATATCCATTAATTATATATATATAATGTTTATTCTTATACTGACTCTGTGGGCACCTCCAAAAATTATTTTGCTATTGAATAGAAAAATGGAGAATAAAAAGCTAAATTGGATTCTTTTATTTTCCATCCCACAGATAACTGCTGGATCTGTAAATGCCTGGTGTTATTCTGGAATGGAAATGTTATGTAGTTGTGGATATTAAAAGCGAGGGAGAGGGAAATCATAGAAAATCATACAAAAAAAAGAACCGCCTAGCAAACATTATATTAATGTAAAGATTTTTTTTCTTTTGCTCACAGCACCTTTTTGAAAGCATATCGCTGGCTTTTCCTCTAGAATTAATGTAACTACATTATTGGAATTCATGGAAGTAATTAAACTATTTATCCAGTATATATAATTTTACACTCTGTCCCAGCCACACAATATTCCATGAAGCTGTTTATCGCTTGGGTTCGGAAAAGAATATAGAGAAAAATAACTTTTGTTTAATTGATAGATTGCATCACGTGTGCAATAGATATGCTTCAATGAAAGAATACAAATAAATCACCTTATTGAATCCTCTTTGCTTACATAGCACTATGAAGTGCTACCAGCGGACGGACATGAAGATCTGACCCAAGAATCTAAACAAGATGTCTGCCCCATGACAGAGCTATATATGAAGCAAAGTGGGTTCAATAAGGAACTTTATTTGTATTCTATCATTAAAACATTTTATGCTTATCATACCAACACTTGATGCAATCTTTAAGTTAAACATAACTTTTGCTGACTGTTGACCTCTAAAGACATTAGTGCACCAGGAATTCTTTGGTGATTTAGGGGGTCATGTACTAAACAAATGCAGTGGGGGGAAAAAAGTAGGTAAAACATGAGTACGGAGCAATTTGCGACTATTTGTTTCATGCTGCGCTTTTTTTTTTCCTGATTTGCGCCTCTGCCGTTTATTTTTATTTAGCGTGCATTTTTTCCAGTTGCGCTAATTAATTGCGATTAGATCTGCGCACGCTAAAGAGCTTTGCGAATATTTTGTAAAAAATAATTATTAATTGCGTGTGAAAATTACACCAGCTTTTAGCGAGCGCCATCAAAAGAGGTAGAAAAAATATTGGCAAAATTCCCTGTTTTTATTCGCAATTGTGCCCGTTTTTATTCGCAATTTGCTCGTATGTACAAAAGTAATAAGAAAAAATCGGCTCCACTCCCACGACAGGGGCCAGAAACAGGTGCTCCACACGCGGATCAAGCGTGAACATCAATGATGGAATGAAAGCAAAAAACGTGTGCACTCCGTAAAGGCTGAGTCAATCTTCGAAAAAATGTATTCGTTTATTGAATAAAGTGACAGACAGTGGGAATAATACGGACAAGGTGGCAAATAAAAAGGGGAAATGCTGCAAGTGTAAATGCTGTTTTTATATACACATGGTCAGGTTCCAAATAAATGTGTATATAATAGATGCATTTACACTTGTTAGTCACCTATGATTAAGCGTGTTTTATCACGCGAAACGCGTTAGGTCGTTTCCCCTTTTTATTTGCCACCTTGTCCGTATTATTCCCACTGTCTGTCACTTTATTCAATAAACGAATACATTTTTTCGAAGATTGACTCAGCCTTTACGGAGTGCACACGTTTTTTTGCTTTCATTCTATCATTGCTCGTATGTACTACTGGAGTGTTAAATGTTTAGTACACTGCCATAGGTGCAAAGTGCAAAAATAGTTTTGACAATAAAATGTATTTGCGTATTTTTAGTACAGGCCCCTCTTAGTTTGTCGATACTCAATGTCAGCTCTCAAAGTACATTCAACTCTATAGGTTGATGTTCCGATCACTCATGGCAATTTGCATCACGGCTAGTACATTGTCAGGTAATGCAGAGAGTTGTATACAGACCACACCGGCTACTCATAAAGTGGCGTCTACACTACCTACGACTTCACCGGTCGGCACCAGCATTGTTGACGGTGGACATATACTGGACTTTGTGTTGGACAATTTAATGTTGTTCTATGGACAGACCTTGCTGCGAACTCTGTCGTCCTTGTGTGGACCCTTTGCCTGTCCCTGTCTGGTTCTCAGTAAACCCCACTGTTCACTTGGGTGGCTGTTGGCTGGGGGTGATGATGTTAATCCTATGTCCTGCGTAAATGAGTTTTAGACAATAAATAAGGGATTTAATTACACTTTACTATAAAAAAAATATGTATACTACTATTAATATCTAATATCATATACACATTAAAGGACCACGCCCACTTGAATGTGACCTACGTGCACACTAATGTAAAATAATTATAAAAATGTGTGTGTTCATTAAAAAGTTAAAATCTCTATTGTAAATATGTTTCATTTATATTAAAATTTAAATATCTGCTTTGCAGCTTCTACCGGCCCTCCCATTTGGATCGTCAGAATGGAGCTCTCATGGTAGGAAAAAAAAAGCAATATTTTAAAGTGTTTTGGATAATGACAAAAAAAGCTAATTCTCCTAAATGGCAACTATACTTGCAATGAGTTGTACAGACAGATATATTTGTAGGGCACATTTTATTTTTATATGTAAAACGCAAGTGGGTCCAGGGTTAATTTTTTAATCAATCAGTGGGTCTCACTACCTTGATTAAGTAATTGATTTTCCCTGCAGGGCAGCATGTAAAAGTATATATATATATATATATATATATATATATATATATATATATATATATATATACAAATTGTGTGGGAGAGTGTGAATTTTTTCAACTATTTATGTAATTTGATGTCATTTAGAACAAGAATTAAGTTTTTTATTTACACAAATTAATAAAAAACACATTTGCTCTGGAGCTCTGTGATACACTTACACAAACCAAAAATGATGATCTCCCAGAAAAGAGTAATAACAGAGGAGGAAAGAGGGACAGGGGGATTTGGGTGCAAAATAGGGACGGTCCCTCCTAAATAGGGACACTTGGGAGGTATAAGTATGCATGGAATCAGATGTAGGAGGAGTTAAGTTCATCATTTTTGCGAGGGTCTTTAAAATGTACATTAACAATCCTTGCTAGTAACTATCATAGAGCCACGGATTTTTTTTTTCTTTCTTTATTATATTTAACCAAAACATTGAAACAATAATGATATTTCAATACTTACTACAAATATGTCTTCTACTCGAGCAATTCCTTTGCCAAATATAGTCCCGAGTTGATCTCCCACACCAGCCAATAAGAATCCAAATAAAGGTATTCCCAGCAAGGCATAAATAATACAAAATATTTTTCCACCTTTTGTACGCGGTGAGATGTTTCCAAAGCCTAAACAGAGGAGAGAAAAGAGGTATAACATTAAATACTTGGTGAGCATACTTTGTACTTACTAAAATGTGCATAGTAATTAATATCAATCTGCGAGTCGCAAACAGTTGGCTGTGTTTATTTCAAGATTGGATAATAGAGGGCCATATGTCAATCAGAACTTATTTTAATTTTGTTTGTGACTACTTGTGAACATATTTTATTTTAGGAATCTGATTATAAGACACAGGGAATGTGCCTTAGATACAGATAAGTACATGCGAGCAGTATAAAATGAGAACCTTTAAGTTGGGGTAATATTAGTATTAGTGTTTTGGTTTTTGGAAGTTGCATCTTCTGTATGGATGGTGTCAATGTCCTACAGAGCAGTGGCGTAGCGTGGGGGGTGCAGGGGGGGCTGGCCGCACCGGGCGCAATATCTGGGGGGGCGCACTAGCCCTATGCGGCCGCGTGGCCGCCAGGGCCGTCTTTAACGCGGGGCAAACGGGGCAGCTGCCCTGGGTCCATTTACTCCTGGGGGGCCCCAAGGCAGCTGTCCCGTGGGCCCCCAGCCCCTGCTGCCGCGTTCACAGCGCATTGCGCTTGTGAACGCTTTTTTCATCTGATGGATGCGACGGCCGGAAAAATAAAAATAAAAAACTGACGCCGGATGTGACGTCGCGTCACATCCGGTGTCTGCTTCCCTCCTCCGTGCAAGAGGGAAGACTGCACGGAGGAGACATCCGGCGGGGGACACGGAGCCGCTTCATGTAAGTACGGGGGGGGGGGGGGCTGGCTGGCACAATATTCCTGGTATCTGAATGGCACTATATTACTGGGCATCTGATTGGCACAATATTACTGGGTATCTGATTGGCACTATATTACTTGGCATCTGATTGGCACTATATTACTGGGCATCTGATTGGCACTATATTACTTGGCATCTGATTGGCACTATATTACTGGGTATCTGATTGGCACAATATTACTGGGTATCTGATTGGCACTATATTACTGGGTATCTGATTGGCACAATATTACTGGGTATCTGATTGGCACTATATTACTGGGCATCTGATTGGCACTATATTACTGGGTATCTGAATGGCACTATATTACTGGGCATCTGATTGGCACTATATTACTGGGCATCTGACTGGCACTATATTACTGGGCATCTGATTGGCACAATATTACTGGGCATCTGATTGGCACTATATTACTGGGTATCTGATTGGAACAATATTACTGGGTATCTGATTGGCACAATATTACTGGGTATCTGATTGGCACTATATTACTGGGTATCTGATTGGCACAATATTACTGGGTATCTGATTGGCACTATATTACTGGGTATCTGAATGGCACTATATTACTGGGTATCTGATTGGCACAATATTACTGGGAATCTGATTGGCACAATATTACTGGGTATCTGACTGGCACTATATTACTGGGTATCTGATTGGCACAATATTACTGGGTATCTGATTGGCACTATATTACTGGGTATCTGATTGGCACAATATTACTGGGTATCTGATTGGCACTATATTACTGGGTATCTGAATGGCACTATATTACTGGGTATCTGATTGGCACAATATTACTGGGTATCTGAATGGCACTATATTACTGGGCATCATGATTGGCACAATATTACTGGGTATCTGACTGGCACTATATTACTGGGTATCTGATTGGCACAATATTACTGGGTATCTGATTGGCACTATATTACTGGGTATCTGATTGGCACAATATTACTGGGCATCTGATTGGCACAATATTACTGGGTATCTGACTGGCACTATATTACTGGGTATCTGATTGGCACAATATTACTGGGTATCTGAATGGCACTATATTACTGGGCATCTGATTGGCACAATATTACTGGGTATCTGACTGGCACTATATTACTGGGTATCTGATTGGCACAATATTACTGGGTATCTGATTGGCACTATATTACTGGGTATCTGAATGGCACTATATTACTGGGTATCTGATTGGCACAATATTACTGGGCATCTGATTGGCACTATATTACTTGGCATCTGATTGGCACTATATTACTGGGCATCTGATTGGCACTATATTACTGGGTATCTGATTGGCACTATATTACTTGGCATCTGATTGGCACTATATTACTGGGCATCTGATTGGCACTATATTACTGGGTATCTGATTGGCAATATATTACTTGGCATCTGATTGGCACTATATTACTGGGCATCTGACTGGCACTATATTACTGGGCATCTGGCTGGCACAATAATACTGGGCATCTGACTGGCACAATAATACTGGGCATCTGACTGGCACTATATTACTGGGCATCTGGCTGGCACAATAATACTGGGCATCTGACTGGCACAATAATACTGGGCATCTGACTGGCACTATATTACTGGGCATCTGGCTGGCACAATAATACTGGGCATCTGGCTGGCATAATATTACAGGCATCTGGCTGGCACTATATTACTGGGCTCTGACTGGCACAATATTACAGGCATCTGACTGGCATAATATTACAGGCATCTGACTGGCACAATATTACAAGCATCTGACTGGCATAATATTACAGGCATCTGACTGGCATAATATTACAGGCATCTGACTGGCACAATATTACAGGCATCTGACTGGCACAATATTCCTGGCCTCTGACTGCACACTATTACAGGCATCTGACTGGCATAATATTACAGGCATCTGACTGGCACATTATTACTGGGCTCTGACTGGCACAATATTGCAGGCATCTGACTGGCACAATATTGCAGGCATCTGACTGGCACAATATTACTAGGCTCTGACTGGCACAATATTACTGGGCTCTGACTGGCACAATATTACTGGCATCCGAAAGTTACAATATTACTGGCATCTGAATGGCACAACAATTATGGCATATGTGTGTGTGTGTGGGGGGGGGGGGTGGGGTAACATTAGAGGTACAGGATTGAGGAAGTTGGCTCCATCTAGCCCAGTCTTGGATCATCTCCAGGGTATGGTTCCATTTTGATGTTTAGTTTTTGTTCTTGATATTGTTTGTCGTTTACGATGGTTGTGAGACGACATATAATAGCATGGCCCATGCTAGGTTACTACATGTGTATATTTGTATTCATAGACCTGCTGAAAATGTGGAGAATGTGTGTAATGCATGTTCGCACTCAATAAAGTGTTGGAAAATAAACTTGTATTTAGATGCATTTTACTTTAATTACATAAGTATTTTCATAACAAACAATACATGTGCTTGGGGGGTAAGGGTTTCTTTAACTAATCTAGTAGAAGAGACTCGAGTGCTAAAATCCACGGGTTAGGGGGCGCAAATTACTTGCCTTGCCCCGGGTGCTGACAACCCACGCTACGCCACTGCTACAGAGAAAACCAAGCAGAGCAGTATCATTCTCACTCATGTGGGAATAAAGGACAACTGTCAGCAAAGGGATGAACTTCTGTTTAACTGAATGATTGCATCAAGTGTAGACATTTGAACTAGAAATGCTTTAATGAAATAAACAAACGTCAGCACACGTACAGCCAATCAGAGCGGGGGCCTTTAGTGTCCCTTTAAAATATCCAAGGGGGGCATGCCCATTTAAGTTTCCCATTTAACTTAGTCTGATTTCACAGTTAAATTGTCAGTAAAAAAGAAAAATACATGAAAAGTAGAGCAATGTTAGTTAAATAAAAGGACAAAAAAAACGACATATATGGGCACTCGATCCTGGCGATGGGTAACTAAAGATATTTGTAGCATTACTTACACTCTCTGTCAATGCATGCTGGGATATATTAGCTTGGGGAGAAAGTGAGAAAGCAGATGATATAAAGGCTCTGGAGTATAATACACTAAACACTCTGCTTAGTCTAACATAGAGGTCTAGAACACAGAAGTATAGAAAGCATCTTGCCAGGGAAATGTGTGTTCCTAAATACACTTGTTGGCCATATGTGGTTCCGCAGAGTAAGAAACAAAAGAGCTATTGATACAAGTAATTGGCAGCTCTACTCTCCGTGGAACTGATTTCTCTGTATACTGTATTAAGTGTCTATAGTGATTCTTATGACAGAAACACAGAATGTGTCGGCAGATAAGAACCATTCGGTCCATCTAGTCTGCCCAATTTTTTTGAATACTTTATTAGTCCCCCGTTCCCTGGTCTCATAGTTAGGATAGCCTTGTGCCTATCCCACGCATGCTTAAAATCCTTGACTGTGTTTACCTCTACCACTTCTGCTGGAAGGCTATTCCATACATCCACTACCCTCTCAGTAAAGTAATACTTCCTGATATTACTTTTAAATCGCTGCCCCTCTTAACTCTCTTAATCGTTGACCTGCAACAAGTTAGCAAGAGATGTGCCAGTATATTAAATCAAGTGATAATGGGAGCTTTCCTGAGATGCCATTGATTTCCTCTCCTTCTACATCTCATACGATCATCTCCCAGATCTCGTTTTCACAGTGATTCAGTTACTGCCTGAAGCAAGTTACTAAGAAGGTGAAAGATCTATTAAGATGGCTACTGTACAATCTGTGGAAGTTGGTAAACTCTCATTGTTGCCTGGTTTTTTCGTGGCAGGTCCAGCTCACCCTTTGTCGTATTTTTGTTACATAAAATAACTTGGGTGTTGTTGACACCCCAGGACATGCTTAAAAATGAGAGAATTACAGTATTCTGGTAAAACAAATGTTTTCATTGTTATTTTGGAATGATAGGTATGGGTCAAATAGATCAATGTTGCAATGTTACCCAGTTGTAACATTGAGGAATGTGGTGATTTTAACATAAATTGTATTTGTTGTCATAGATCCTTTGTAGTTTTTGATACATATTCATAGGGTCTTATTTCCCCTTCTTTTACTTTACATTGGGTTATGATGTGGATCATTATCTGGATGGAAAGCTCGATTATGAAGCTGGTTCCTGTAGATCACCAATGAAAGTTCTACCTTGTAATTCACATCTGGAGCGCCAGATTGCTCTATACTCATTTTTTTCTACATGCAATTTTGCTGAATGGAAGGGAAAGTATTTTTAAAGGACAACTATCGCAAAAAAAAATAAGTTATGTCTAATTGAAAGATTGCATCAATTTTAGGCCTTTCAAATATAAATGCTTTAATTAAATAATACAAATAAGGTGCCTTATTGAGCCCTCTTTTGCTTGTAAAGCTCTTTCAGGGCTCGAATCTTGTGTCAGATGCATGAAGATCTGACCCAAGATGTCTACCCCTTGATGGAGCTATAGGGAGCAAAGGGGGTTCAATGAGGTACTTGACTTGTATTCTTTTATTTTAAAATGCCTACACTTTCTGCAATCAATGAATTAAACAGAAAATTGAAAATGATCTATACATCGTGTTAGCAAAATTGCATGCCAATGCCTAAATTAGGAGATAAATGTGTTTTTAAGAGGTAAATATGTCTGTGGAGTCCCCTGCTTATGACATCACCATGGCCTAGTAGACAAATTACACATTTCCCACTGAAAACCAGTTAATTTGCATATCAGGCCGCAGGTGATGTCATAAACAGGAGACTCCAAAGACACATTTAAAACACATTTTTCTCCTACATCTGCTTGCAATTTTCCTAACACAATGTATAGATCATTTACAATCATTTTTTATTCTCTACATTCCCAGTAAAACTATTTTTAGGTGATACAGCTCCTACTATTGTTCTATAATATAGTATTTTGACTACAGTAAATGTCACTGTACGATTGTAGCATGTTTACATAGAATATATTTATAAACCATACTTTGTAGACAACAAATAATGGGCATCCCATAGAGTCGAAAAAATAAGCTATCCCCTTAAACGCCAAGAAGGGTTTCTTAACTGTTTAGGGTGGTAACATAGGCTGCCATTTGAGCTTGCTATGGCAGATTCAATAAACATTTTCAAAAATGATCGGAATGCTTTTCTACACATGAAATGCTTACAGGGCTATCACATTTAAAGGGACAGTCTAGTCCCCAAACTCACTTTGGTGCAAGATGAAGATTACTGCTTGTATAATGCACAGGCTTTTATCCCTGTGTGATTTGATGCAGGCATTCTGCTTAAAATACATGTTTAACATTTGACTCAAGCCCTCCCCAGTGATTACTCAGCATGTTTAGCAGCCCTGATTATATAGACACTGATGATATACATTTTTGCTTAATTTAGTCATTTCCTGTGCCCCTCGGACTGAATACATAGTACGGACTCTGCGTGACCTTGCTCTTGTACACAGTAGTATCTCTTAACAGTGCAACTTATTGTCTGATGACGTCACTAGAGAGACAGGAAATGTCATTCATTTGAATGGAATTATTCTCATTGGTTTCAAGTTTCAAAAAAGGAAATTACTTTTAATCAGCTAGTGTGGGCAGTCCTGGTTTCTTGCAAACTGCTGTAATTTCACAATTTAATCTAGCCGTAAGTATTTTATATTTAAATCTATGCAAAACATGCATTGTAAAGTACTTTGAAAGCATATCAATATGTATACTTAAAAAGTATCTTAGTTAATGTTGATCCAGAGTGAGTCGAACATCCTTTGAGCCAACAAAGATGTCTTTTTCCCAGTGTCTCAATGTTTGTTTATTTTTTGCCTTCCTCTGGATCAACAAATTTTGGTTTGTGGAAGGGATGGTCTTGATGGACAAAATGTCTTCTGCCACCAAATTCACTGTGTAACTATGAAGCAAAGTTCTAAAACTGGAGCAGTCACCATGGGATCTAATGGAATGCTTAGCTGAATAAAGATCACTTTTAGAATGTTGCCCCAGAACTGATCTTTATAAAAAAAATAAAAATTAAAAACTCATACTTGTTTCACAAATGTTTTTTTTTTTGTATTAGATTTTGTTTTGCCAAATAATGTCTAATTATATTTACTAAACAATGCTTTTGACAAGAACACAAGATCGATATTGAAAATAAGGGACCTTTTTGAAAGGCAATGTGCTAGAGTAGTGTTTTTACATGTGGGATTAGTGTGAGGAATTAAG